>VZTM01032478.1:65201-103938 GCA_013400555.1 Jacana jacana
AGAAAAAGTTCTTGTGATTAAAATGGAGCAGTATAATTCAGAATTACTAACTATATTCCCTGCATTCCCATTAACCATCTGTGTTGCCTAAAGCAAGTGGTGTAAACTCGCTCTGCCTCAGTTTACTCCTCTGTAACACTGGCATAATATTTGCCTCTATTATAGCACTACATGTGTAAAAATTTATTTGAGATTCTCAGGTAAAAAGTACTTTGAAAGTATCTGATAGTATGGTCATTATTACTTTCAGCCTCATGTTATTTTCTAGTCTATTTATTATTTTACACTTCTCCCACCTCTCAACACAGTAGTCAACAGTTTCATTCCTGAGAAATAGCATTTTAGAGCATTTCATAGAGGTGTTGGTGGCATATGGTCAAATTCCAGTATGACCAGTTTGCCAACCAAAATTCTCTCAATAGTTTAAAGTGGCTTAAGTATTTTTCTCTAATATGCTCAGCAAGGCTATCCAACATGAAATACCCTTTGCACTTCATTCCTATGTAGCTGTGCAGTAGTGAACCAAGTTTATGTTTCTGACTGTTTTGACTACAAAGTAGTTTGAATTATTTGGGGAAATGTGAGACAAAATTAATAATACTGACACCGTGTATAAAATACCAGTGTTTGAAACCACATTTGTGAATAACTGTTTTATTTCAGATTTCTTATGGACTGGTCCTTGCACATTAAAAGAATACTTATATCCTGTCCAATCTCATGTGTGAGTTTTAAATTATAGAATGAAACAGAATTTCACCTATTTCTTCTCCTTTCCTGAATTTCCATAGCTTGAAAATAGTCCCATTTGTTTAAAAAAGACATTATGCACAGTTGATAATGTGGATAGACTCAAAAAATGAGAATCTGTTGGATACTAGATTTGTTTGGGCTATTACAGAATCCTCTTTCAAAGCTTATTAAGATGAGTACACACAACTATGTTAACTTTTAATGGGTCACTTAAATTTTTGTGCCTGAAGTAGAACAGGGTGCTTATATTTAAAAATCCCCAGACGAAACCATACCACAAAACCCAGCAACACTCTGTGTCTACTTGTGGTCAGCTGTAAAATAAATGATGAGAGCAAAATTCAGATTTAAAACCGAAGTTTGAGTTTGAACTATCAAGGAGTTCATTTGAGTCTGGAAGTACTAGCTGATCTCATGTTTACATAAGCTGCAATGACAAAGTATATCTGTGGATTAAAGAATGAGGGCCAGATTTTCAGCTAGTGCAAATTGCGGTAGGTCCAGTGAATCCAACAGAAATAAACTGATTTATGCCTGTTCTAACAAAGAAATTATTTGCATTATTTGTTTAAAGAAAAAAATACCCACACCACTTTTTTACGCTTCACACGTACATTTGCATGGACTCAGTTGTAACACAAATGTTTAAAAACTGTGTGTAGTAGCTTCAAGGTCACCTTTGAAAATGTGTTTATGGTATACAAATCAACCGTGTGTAAAATGAGGACATATTCTTACTGTATAAGAACACATTGCAGTAAGCTGCACATTTCTCCTCTGCATATACCCCTTTGATAATATATATTTAAATGGCTTCATCCTAACATGACCTTGAAAGGTTAATTTAAAACAAGAGTTGATTTTTTCTTTTTTTTTTTGGCCATTTGCTTTTAAAAAAGTTTTTTTTGTAGGACATGCTGTTCACTTGATGTTAAATCTCATCTTACAAGGGTGTTCTGGAATGTGTTGGAATAAATCTCAACAGTCATATTCCCTGAATAATAGCTAAATGCTTGTGAGTGCAATAGGAGGTATAGCTCAAAATCTTTCATGACTAGAAAAAGCAGTGTTATTTTAAGACTCAAATACTTAGCGCTTCCGTGTTTTCCCTCAGCATTGTATCAGTAGGTACATTCTTTAAAAGCAATCACATCTTGGTTTCTTTAGTCTGCAGAAGCCCCATCTGTATATGTTTCTGATAGAAACCAGATTCTGCACAGCAGAATCCATGGGAGCAACATCTCTGCAGCTCGTCTGTGCATATTCTCCACCTCATTTACATATAAATTACATAACTTATGGCGTAGGGACTGCTTTGTCCCCTCAACAGGGAGGTCATTCTGGGAAAAGGGGGTGCAGTGCTGAAAGCTGGCCCCTGGGCCCCCTGGAGAGGCAGGGGCTACCCATCATTTATCAGCCCCCGAAACCCCCATCAGAGCAGGCTCTGCAGAGGGCACCATCTCCGAGGCCAGCAGTGCCTATCTGGTGTTTTCCTTAGGATGTGTGTGCTGGTGGCTGGTGGGGAACATGGACAGAGGTGCAGCCTGGCTGGAAAGGCAGCAGCCACCGCCCACTGTTGTTCAGGCATGAATTCCTCAGCTGGCATGGTTGCCCTAAAGCCCTTTATATCTGTTTGATCCCCATCTCTTTTCTAAGCTTTAAAAGTACTTCCTTGAGTGGTGTAATCATGGGGCAATTTTCCTCTCATGCCAAGTTTAGATATTGTATATACTACTTATACGTTGACTTGGGTGACATTGTTTCCCAGTTCCCAGTGAGATAGGGATCAGACCACCTCTGTGCAGCTCAAAGACCAAAGAGTTGCACCAGACAGCATGAGATTTCTCCAGAACATTTTGGAAATGGAAATTGAAGTCATTTGAGGATTAGCATTTTGTTAGATGGGGAGATGAACCCCAAAACACAACATCCTGAAATTGCTCAGCTGTTGTTCATCGCTGAAGGTTTGAAGGCAGAGATTGCAATCTGTTCGCGCTCTCTCTGCCTGCCATACGGTTTGCAGAACAACAAGCAAGACAGGTCAGCACTGGCCCCCCTTTTCTCATTCTGTGTAACCTGGTATTAGCAAAAGAAAGCAAAAAGGTTTAAAATCCTACTTGAAGCGGATACTGGTTACTTAAGTCAGCGTTATGTTCAGTAACAACAGACACAGCTGTCTTGACCACACACAGACCATTTTAGCAATTGCCAAAGTGCAACACTCGTTATGCAGCCAAGTCTTAAATTATGGTAAGCAATGAATTAACCAAAGATGTTTTAAAAGAATGCACATCAATTTCATTAATATGAAATTTACCTTTCAGATAATTCTTGACTTGTAACAAATGTACATTTGCCAATTTTGTGAGCAACAAGACTACAGAAAGTAAAAGTTACTTCATAAAAATAAGCCAGCCAGGATTTTATGTGAATGGGATGTAATGAATATGTAATTATGATTTTTAAGTGCATGTAATTATTAAAATAGAAACTGACACACAGTCTTGTGCTTTCTGTAGCTTATCAGAAGCTTTTTTAATTATTATTTTTAAAAATCAGATTCACAATGAAAATGTGTACCAATCACAAGGCTCGGAGACATGACACAAATTTAGGATTCAATTCAACAGAGAATTTGAGCATGTGCATATAATTGAGCACAGACTTAAGCTCTTTGCTGTGTTTGAATCCTAAGAAAGGTTTGCAGACCTTTTCAGGGAATTTTGACATTTTCAAATATTTTGAGCTGGGCAAGGAAAGGATGAATTTGGATTTGCCCAAAGTGCTTCAGCTGCATGTAGTTTTGCCATGTAGGTTTTGGAAGTGTGAGTTGTTTTTCAGGTTCCCTCTACTCAAACTCCTTCTACTTAAAACTGTAATAACAATTTCTTGTTGTTTCTTTAAAATTCTATCAGTCCTAAAATGGAGAGTAAAACATTGTACAATGCCACATCATAACCAAAGAAGTGAATGACAGAGAATTCCAACTCAGTACACTCATGGAAGCATATGAATTTTGTGTGCTGTTTAACCTTGTCCAAGCTTCTGGAAGCATACATGATCCTAACTGCTTCTCTAAATCTGACCCTCCTCTTCCTGCAGCCCTTATGAGTACCCCTTTGGGGTAGATCCAGAAGCTACATTAGCATCAAAGGATGTTATCAAATGTCTGTCTGCATATGAAAGGCATTCTAGTTTCTGCTCCACTTCTGTACCGTCATTAGAAAGTCCATCCCCTGTTTCTGCCTGCATGCCTGCACTAGTTTTATCTGTCATTGTTAAGCATAAAGCACAGTCTAACAGCCCACAGGGGATGGCACACTTCACCAAAGTCAGACAAGCCTGGCTTCTGCCTCTGGCCACTGGATGGAATGAAAAAGCAGCAAAGGAACACCTTGTATTTTGAGGTCAGTAATTTTCCCATTCATTCTGGACTTCCTGCAGGTAGCAACACAGTGCCACAGAATGGAAGTAGATGGCAGCTGCCTCAAATCCCACCTTGGTTTGGGTTCGTCTAAGAGAAAAGGAGATACCTTGCACTGGTATGTAATGGGTCATGGATGAACACTTCCTTTTTGCCCACAGAGAAGAACTGCAGGCGCATCCTTTATGGTGGACAGTAACTGATGCTTTTCTGGGGACGATTCAAATAAGAAAGTTTTTTAAGCTTCTCTGTAGCCCAGATCACCTTAAAAAAAGGACAGTCAATCTTCAGTGCCATCTCCCTCTTTCATTATCTTTATAGTGTGTATAATTATTTTCCATTATTGTACAACACCACCCCCTCGCCCCCCTCCTCCCAAGTAGATTTACATCTTTTCTAAATAAAATTTTGTTTAATAAAAGGGAGCATCTTAAAACACAGTATCCCATCAATACTGAAAAAAAAAAAAAAAAGATTCTTTGTATACTGCTTACAACTGTTGTAAAACTAGAAAAGAAAAAAAAAAGTCATCAGGATGAGTCTGTACCTGCAAAATGTATAGCTTGGTTTAAAAAAGGCTCAATATTATGTATTGTGACAGTTGCTATAGTAATAGCTCTTTTCCCCTTGTAGAGCAAAGTAATTAGTTGTGAAAACCTATAGAAATTGTTAGTAGGTGGGGCTTTGCTGATACTTGAGTTCAGGTTTTGTTTTTCCCGAGATATGCATATTTATTGCATCAAGTATGGTCAGCTGAGAGGTGATCAGCTCTGCTGAGAGAGACAGAGAGAAAGAGGTAATGTGGTGAGGTCCAGGAAATAGCACATTGAAAAGACAAACACAGCCTTCTATTTTCCTGTACTTTCCACCCAGCAGTGATCATGGAGCAGATCCTGCCTGACATAGGGCAATGAATCTCAGCGATAGGTTTCCAAATCGGAGATGTCTGGGGAAGGGTGGCCAGGGTTCAGTGCACATGGCCTTCCTGTAGAATTGTCTCAAGTGCATTCCTACCCTTAACATTGAAGGCTGTAAAACCTAGAGCAAAACAGATCCAGAAACAAATTATTTCAGAATATGCTTTTCCCAGTGCAATGGGAACTTACGCTGTGGCTTTTTTTAGGATAACTGGACCTGAATGCATAAACAGGCTTAGGAGGAACCTTCTTAAAACACTTCATCTGTACAGTTCCACCTTTGGCACACTGTCCAACCACACATATTTGAGCCCTCACGTGCTGGGCGCTGTGTTTTGAACTTACTTTGTCCCAGAAGGATACAGCAGCATCTCTGCAGGCTTTCAGGGATTCCTCCTGGGGCACAGGCTGTTTACTCTCCCCTGATGGCACTGAGACCCTGTCACATGACAATCCTGGGCCACCAGACTGGTGCTAAACCCAAGGACTCCCCAGAAGCTTCCTTACATTTTCTTCTCAGCTACAGTTATGTGTTGCTGCAGGTTTGCAGCTTGAATTTTCAAGGATGCTTGTCAGTGGAGGCAAACCAAGAAAAAATTAGCAATTTTCTTTAAGCGATAGCTCATAGCTTTATTTACTCTAAGAAAATTTCAAGTGTAGACAAAATTGCACATTTAGGTACTTTTCGTTGCCTCATGTCTGGCAGTATGAGGCCCCTGCATTTCCCAAGATCCTTCATCTCTCCATCTTTTGCGGTTTTCCTCCCTCTCCAGAACATGGGAGCCTAACTGTTTTTCTGTCTCTTTTCTTCCATTCACTCCCTAAAGAAGCCAATTAAGGACTCTGTCAAAAATTAAACAAATATGTTCCACTCTCATTTGTCAGGCAACCTCCTGTTCCATCTCAGCATGCAACAAAATCCAGATGATCTGTCGCATAGTACCTTCACTGGTCTGGTTCAGACTTGAAAAGTAAGTTTGCCCTGAATTTCAGACAGCTATGAGTCTATTAGTGGCTTCCTCATGAAGAGTCCAGTATCAAACAGGGGTCACAAATTACATGTAGCTTTCCTCATAATTAAATTTCATTAGTCTTTCTCTTAGGTCTCTAGAAAAATATGAGATTTTTCTGATTCTTTCCTGACTTAGAAGAGCTGATAAAATACGGAGGAGTTGCATTAAAACTAGCTTTTGTTGGGTTGAAAGCTTCTGTGGGCCCCACAGCAGCCCAAAAAAAGAAGATGGTGGAGATGCCAACAGAGCAGGAGAACTGTTGTCAGCAGGAAGAAGTTGAAGACAACCGATTGGGATGCTGGGAGGATGCTGGGGATAAAAGCACTGGTGCGTAGGAGAGGAAAGAGCCTCCATCATGAAGGAGTATGGTGCAGAGCCCATGGAAAGGTATTGCAGGGACTGAAGGGAGGTGCTGGCAGAAGTAGATAAGGAGCAGCCCACAGGTATAAGAGCAGCAGGTCGGGATGAGGCAATTGGTACTGCTGTGCCTCACATACCAGCCTCTGAAAGTCAAGTTGTTGCTTAGTCTGCCCTCACATTACCCTTTACTCTATGTATTTTTCAGCCTACATGTGGGAATTGAGACCTGCCATTTTAAATTAGAGGCAGTTGTGTGAACGTCACCGGTGTAATATAAAGATTTTGGCATAATGAGATGGTTTTTTGACATGTACTTCAAGATCACTCCAAATGCTTGATGATACAGCAGGATCTAGTTTCTGCATGAGTCAAATGCCCTATTGGTGTAAATACACACAGCCACAGTAACTGCAGTAGGATTTTGTGAATTTCTATCAGTGTTTAATTTCCTTCTATTCAGTGAACCTTTGAAGAAAATAATAGACTAGAAGGAAATAAATTTTTTTGTCTTCTTATCCATCAGTTTCTGAACATAAACTCATTTCCTCCAATGCTGTAGTATTTTAAAACCAGAACAAAGAGCTGGTGAGAGTAAGCACAGCTATGAGCTAATTTATAACTGCTCAAAGTAAAAGGCAGCTCCAGCTGACAGTAGCTTCAAAAAAATTGTGCCTCCTGTAAATTAGGGTAAGGGAACTGATCACTGAAGGTAAACAGGTGATGAAATACTTCATTAGTACCTCATTTGTAATTTATGTCTGCTGAAGTAGTTGACAAAGAATCAAAACCTAAGTGGTAGATTTCTCAGAAGTGCAGCCTTTGAGGTCACTGAAGTGGATTAATTATAACCCAGTGTAAAGCACAGCCTGTCTCTGTGTCAATTACCAGTATTTGATAACTGAAATTATGTCAAGCTCTGTTCTTCTTCAAGATGCAGCCACACATTTTAAAATCATTATGACTGTAAGCATGAGCTCCACATAGCTAATGAGTTCAGCTCATTTATTAAACTTCATTTTGACTTAGCAGATAGTAGTTGAGATTCAGAAGGGATCCAGTTCTGCAAAAATAAACGCCTCTCCTTATCCCCTTTCCTGGTCCTGTGCAGGAGAAACAAATTTAGTTCACTTGCCAAGGAATCATTTAAATGTACTGGAGGAGAAACAGTTGAGGGAGTCAACTGCTGTTAAATATGACTTGCTTCTAATGGCTATCAGAGCTCCAATTGTTAAGTGAAAATGCTGGGCTTAATGGACTACCTGCTGCTCATATTCATAATAACAAAATGACTGATAATGTACCTCTACTGCATCTTGGGATTTTCTTTCCCCTCTCCCTCCCTTTTCACACTCTTCCCTGCAACTGCAAAAGTATTGGGTAGGGTTCAATAGCATCTGTCTGTATGTTATCAAAACCTACCACATACTCCTTGGTGAGTAACTCTATCTCATCATGGCTGTGCAATCTGCTGCCAGCACAGCAGGCAGGCATCCCTGCATCCTGATCCATAGCAGCACTGCCTGCACACACCAAGCAAACTTTGAAAGCAATGGTTTTGGGCTTGGTTTGTTTTTCTGATGCAAAAAGCAGCTTATGCACTTGGTGCATCAATGCAGGGGAGGTTTGGTTGGATATTAGGAAAAAATTCTTCTCTGAAAGGGTTGTCAAGCCTTGGAATGGGCTGCCCAGGGACGTGGTTGAGTCACCATCCCTGGTGATATTTAAAGAAAGGTAGACATGGTGCTGAGGGATAGGCTCAGTGGTAACTTGGCAGTGCTAGGTTAAGAGTTGGACTCGGTCATCTCTTCCAACCAAAACAATTCGATGATTCTATGGGCTGGCATCAGAAAAGTAATCACCAAGCCACCAGCTTTGCTGCATGCTTCATGTGCAGCTTCATGCTCAGCATAGCTACTGTACCAGGGCCTGTGAGCAGCCATAGCTAGTGCTGTGGGTTTCTACTGCTGGGAGAAATGTGGCCAGATTTGGGCTGTAGTGACAAACAGAATGTCTCCAGCTTCAGCTGAGGTCAGACTTTGATCAGAGGCTAAAGAGCAGTGTTTGGTCTAGGGAGATATTCACTGTTCCCTGCATTCACCCAAAGTATCTCGTTGTAGAAGTCCCTTCCTGTAGTATCCAGTACACACAGCATACCATACTGTTGTGTAGGGAATTCCTTATTCTTTTTGCTTTAACTAAATGAAATATAGTCTGGGGTCAAATAGTGTTTTCAATGAAATCTTGCATTTATCATGACTGTAATTTTATAGAGAGACATATTGCAATATGCATCAGCAATCTTTTAAGAAAACAACAAGCTAATTCTTTGAGATGGACATAGTATAGTCAGAAGATTTTCTTCTAAAGAATTAATTTCTTTTTTAAGATTATCAACATGTGATGCTAATGTTTAAAGTCCAAATTTAATTTGTCGGTGCAACTCATCATTCCTTATTACACATTGTGAAATAATTTTAAGATTCTTTGTACATCTTTAAGCCAAAAGAATATCTGACAACCACCCAAGACCTCTACTACAGAGTCCAGAGTAAGTATACAGCTGTGACCTAAACCATAGATGTCTAACCTGAACCTCATGAAAATATCTGAGGAAAAGATTTATTTGTGTCTCTGATTGAATAATACTCTATTTTCCAATGGAATCAGTCACTCCAATTTGCATCAGATTGCTGTTCTTATCATTAGTGCTGGGATACGGCTGTTAATTTTAGAAGCACCTAAATGGATTAGGTATGCGGAGAGATATATTGAGCAGAATATTCACCACAGGGTGGCTTGCTGGCCCTACTGAAATCAGCAGAAGTTACAGCATCTACGTCAATGCATATGGGATTTCAAATCTCATATTTTAACCTCCAGTGTTTCAGGGAAAATATTTTATTGGATAAACAGCCAGAATGTTGAAACAATCCCTCCCTAAATGTTTTGCAGCAATAATGACACTGATTTCTCCATGGTATCAATCAAACTGGAACACTTAAAAATACTTACTTCAATATAAGTAAAAATGTGCTACAGATTGGAAATGAGGGAAGAGAACTGGTATGAAGGGTATTATAAGCTATGTCTAGACTTACCTGCTAGGAAAAATGATGGCTCCTGTCCAGCCCACACCTCCAGTTTTCTTTTCTGCGAAAACCAGATTGCGGGAAGGTGGGAGGGAAGAAGGAGGGACAGCTGGTGCATGCCTGCATTTTGTCCCAGTAGGGAGCTGGGATGTAAGAATATGTAACTGGAAAGTGGAAAATTCTTCACACATCCCTCGTCTAGATACAACTAAGTACCCACAGTGACCAAGGAAATGGCTTTTTCATAGGGATTCAAAAGTGTTTCCATTTTTTCCACTCATTAGGTTAAATATAGCTTTATAGACTCAGACTTTTCAAAAGCTGGGCAATAGATGGATTTATTTCCTTGTGTGCCACCAATTTAATGGTACTATATTTCAGATGAGCTTAATAACTGATGACTCAAAGCTAGGCTTTTATGAAGGTGCAAGCACAGATTTGCAAACTTCTTATGTTCCCAAATGAACTTGTACCTGGCACATTGCAAACTCCAGTTTCCACTGTCTCCTGGTTCCTATTCTGCCATCTGAGCTCAGAGTTTCAGTAAAGTGTCAACACCAAAATCTTTAGGACTTGCAAAAACAGTTTCATGCAGAAAGCTGAACTAGACACTGACTAAGAAATGCAGACAGAATGAATTTATTTTTCTAGGCCACTTTCAGCCCCTCGTAGCATGGCTGGTAGGAATTTCTGTACCTCCAGAAAAGGTGTGTGGCTGCACCAGCCAGGAGAGGGGCAAGACATCTGGTCCCATGGGACAGGTCGGGCAGAAGCAGATGGCCCCAAGTGGCCAGGCTGGTGTGGAGACAGATGGCAACACGGGACAGATCAGGAAGGGGGACATATGGCAACATGGGATTGGCAGGAGCACAAGTCCTTACGCTGGTCCCAATTACAGGCCAGGTGGGTCTGGATTCGCCTGGGAGAACGTAAAAGTGCTTTTACCTCTTCCCATCCCTCAGACACAGGCAGGGGTGCCATGGACAGCAGGATGCGGCTGTGGCTGTGCTCTGTACAGTCCAGACAGCGATGTCAGCCACTGCAGAGTGCTGAGCCATTCTGAATATTTTTTCTACTCTCGTTTCAGCATTGTACAAGTTTTCACCCTTTTTGCACACATTTATGTTTTGATTTTCATCAGCACCTGGTTCATCAGAGGTAGAAAAAGATAAAAGGCAACATGTGTGCCGCTGAGATCTAATGGGCTGATTCAACATGCTGTTATGTCCTTTGAGATGTGGAAGACAAATCAATTTTCCTGTTCTTCATCTTAAAGAGCTGACACATAATAAGTATCAAAAATATTCAGCACACAGAAAAACATGAAAACATATAACACAACATATTAATTGTATAATCCCCCTCCTGCTTCTTTATTTTGGAGATGGTAAAGACACTAGCAAATTTTCTTAAATTCTAAAGTTTTTTAGGCATAAATATCTTTTCAGCACTAACCACTAACTACCACATTGCACATGTAGAACATAATTAAGAAGAATAATAAATTAGGAGTTGGATGTCTTCCCATGTAATTTTGAATATGGGAAGCAAAATTAAAAAGCTTTACCTACTGAACATTATGGAATGTGACTTTATACGCAAGCCTAATATTTGTCAGTTGCCTGCTGTATTTCTTTACCTTAATACAAGCTGTCCACCTCGAAATGACATCTTTGGGGCATATTTTTAATAGATGCAGGGGAAGTCATTTACTTTGGTCACATTGAACTGCTGAAAGACTGCATAGATATCACATACAGCACAGCCTGCTTCCCTGGTGAGAACACGATGAGATTTTTTATAGAGAACATTAAGTGTATTGAACAAATTGCATTCACCATATTACACTGTACCTTTTATAACTATTGTCATTGCATTTTTCACTTTTCCAGCATACTTCATCTTCTCTTTCATCACCTCTTTTATTGAATACACTATTAACAGAGCAACATCCATTACAGAGGTATAGGAATTAATTAACTTGCAGCAGTCATGATTTCTGGACACTGAATATAACAGATTTGGTGATCACATAACTGAGACAGATTGCCTGTCCATGGACAAGGGTATACAATCACAGAATATTATAGAATAAAGCTTGTGGTAATAAGATTTTTTTATTTTTTTTTTTAATGGGAGGGGAAAGAAGTGGTGGTAAAATTAAAAATGCCAATCCGGAGTTAGGGAAGGGATTTCATTTATTCTACAAGACACTAACCAAAATTGTGAAATCCATGTATGGACGTAGATCTGGACTCCTTCAAAAATGCAGCAGTGTTCAGAAGCATATTTTTGTGATCATATCTTAGCTAGATAGAGAATCTTTGTGAGTATGCAAATTTGAACTCTGAAATCCCTCTGGGCCAGGTTGTCTGATGGCTGCTACTTCCTTTTGCTTTTTCGAAAGAGTATTTTTACAGTTACTATAGGGGAGTTATTTTAGACATTCAAGAAATACAAAGGATTGTATAATGTAGTTTTTGTAAAGTGTATACATTTATATGGTGACATTCTTGAAAGACTAAAAGTTAGTCTCGCTGCATGTGCAGTGTGTTATAATGAATATGGCTGGGTTTCCTGACAATAAAAGTACACAGAAATCTCCAATATCTGCTCATCAATGGCATGATTTTATGTGATAGTGAATATTTTCTCTAAGATAGTACATATTTGTATGAGTACTTGATTATCTTTCTCTACTAGACTGGTACTAAAACAGATGGACTTATGCTGACTGATAACCACCGATGACTCAGCTGAAGATTCAAGTTTGACAATTATTCTGTCTAATACTATTTCTTTAAAAAGTCAAATTTCTTTAGAAGAGTCCACTCTTCTTGCCTATATTTCCGATGGATTTCAATTAAGGTCTCCTCAAACTCTGAATGTGAGTATTTTTTCCTTTTATCCAGGAATATTTTCCTATAATTTGGGAAGACTGTCCTTGTATTTCATTGTTGTGAAATGTCCCTTAGTACCATAGCCCTACTTGTTACAAATGTATGTATTCTGCTTCATCCGAATGACCTTCGGATGATACCAGGGAGTTATAGAGCTTATAAGGTAGAAATCCCTCTGTAGAAACATCCTGAATCATTTTCCTGTGGGAAGAGGGCTCCCCACCTGCACATTTGATGGGATGTTTGTTGCCTCAGGAGAATGGCAGAGAAGATCCACAATTTATTTTGGTAGTTTGAGGCAACATTCTGTCCACTGCATTTGAAAGGCCTAAAATCCACAAAATATAAGAATGAAAATAAGTGTTTTCATAAGCAAAGCACCATGGTTAGTCATGATGCTTCCAATTTGCAACATCCCAGAAAGATGAATGACCTTGCTTATATTTGTTATTTTAGTTTTTCTAAAGGATGTATGATGAATGAGATTTTCCAAATATATTCATGAATAATAATGTCATTTTAATGATATTGCATCTTTGCATACAGCAGATGATTACAAAGAATGCCAATGGGGACTGATAACCAGGTCCTGTAATTGAAATCATGTCTAGAAGAAATACTATAGTGTGGCTTTGCACATTTCAGGACTACCCAGAAACCAATATCTCTCCTGAAAATGGTAGGCTGCCTACAGCTATCATTCCAGCTATTTCTGAGTAATGGTAATAGTTCTGGAATGACATCTGACTTGAAGCAGTCAGGTATTAAAATACCAGACAAGCATGGCTGCCTGTACCTGACTGTACTACCGGAGCAGTGATCTGTGGCAAACTGCCATTGTAATATGTCCCTTTAAGTGTAACCTCTCCAAAAGGCAAAAGTTCAAGTAGGTTTGGTATCGGTAACATCTATTGTCTCATATCCAGCTTTAACAGGGAGTTCTGTGTTTTTTCCCTCTTCTTTTAGAAGTTGCACAAGTAATGGTAAAATACTGGAAACAGGGATATAAGAAAAAAACATACAAATTCTATTTAGAGCATCTGCAAAGTAAATATGAATTCCCTCAAAACCTAATGTAATGTGTTTCTTACATTAGAAGAAATACAGACTAAGCTGAAAGCCTGTATTCGTTGAAGGTAATGGTGAAAATTCCACTGACATTGTTCCATTCAGTCTGTTCTGCCTTCTTGGTCCTGTGTAACTACTGTGAGCTTATTTCTGGGTATAATTTTTTTAGAAATGCTGGAAATAACTCAGATGAAATTAAATCTTCATTTTCTTGGGCATAATCCACAAGCCTGAGGAATAGCTGATGAAATATCCTTGCATTTTTAACCAATTGTACTAATCCAGTCAACACCATAATTGCACTCAGAATCCCTTAGGCCTAATTTGAGCGTAAGGAAAAGCTACTGTGCTATTGTTAAACTTCTTGAGTTTAATTTTTTACCAGCCAATAATTACAAAACACAGGAAATGACATGGTGAATGATGGAACTATTTTGAAGTGCAAATTTATGAAGCAGCTGCAGCAAATAAAGTGGTAATTTAATTAGGCTTATGTCCTAAAGCTGAGGTGTAGTGAAGAACATTTCTGAGATACAAGCTAATTCAAATCTGGAATAGTAATCCCACATTTAGTAATTTCAGTGCTATAGCTCAGTTAATTACAGCATATTAGCAAATAATGAGATAATTAATCTTCAAATGCAGTTCTTGTCTACATGCATATTACAGAAGAATTTGACTTATCCTTTCTTTGTATGTTTTTCCAAGAACAAGTTATGACTAATTTAACCTAGAGAAACCCTTCCTTACAAAAATACCTAGATTCTTTTCTTTTCTAAACCTATCAGGTTTCAGAAAACTCCTTCTTTGTTTAGACGAGAAAATGCTTTCATAATAGAATTTGTGGGAAGAATCTCAAAACGTATTAAATTAATTTTGTTTGTCAATTAAAGACCATTGCATCTACTGCTTTTGCTTTTATAAGTAGAACATACAGGGTATTGCTGAGCCACTTAATCTGTCCTACTCCAGTTTTATTTGCAGTACAGTGGTTTTGATCTGCACTTTGAAAACATGTGCTTTTACAAGCAGATAGATGTTGGCATGCTGCACACAATGTATTTTATATAATAAGCATAGTGCCAGAAAATAATACCTTTCAGAAACATTAATAGTCATAACTGTAGTAGATTTCTCAGTGAAGTATTTAGTTTATACTTTAGAAGTATTAATATTAATTTTATATTTTGAGCCTTCTATTTTGTCAATGGAACACTTAGCATCACCTTAAATATGCACATACCTTTTGTTCCTGCTTGTATGTATACTTAGCTACAAAAGGCAACTGTTGCATGACAGGTGGGCTTCAGTCTTTGCATATCAGATCCAAAAATTCTTTGCATGTTTTGAGGTCCTATTTCTTGCAATAGGTACATTTCCCATTTTCTTCATCATCTTATTCACTTGCCTTGCAAGTTTGTATAGGTTTTCTTCAACTGATTTTATGACTGCCATGGATTATTTTGAGTTTTCAATATTTAATGTTTCTTGTTACTTTTATCATTAGATATAAATGAACCAGCTTTTCACATCCTGTTCTTACTTCCATAGGCTATTTCACTGCATCCATAACCTACAAGACTCAGGAATAGCTGATGAAATATCCTTGCATTTTTAACCAATTGTACTTATCCAGACAATGCCATAATTGCACTCAGAATCCCTTAGGCCTAATTTGAGCGTAAAAAAATGATGAGTAGGGTTTTGCACACTGTGCACATAGTCACAAATATGACATTTAAATGCATTTTTTTTAGTGGCACAAAGACCAATGTGTTAAATAACTGCATATAAACAGATATTATCCTCTGTGGTAGGTGAGAAAATGTCTAACACTGGCAAAACAAAAGAGGATGGAAAACACCACCTGGTGAAGAGCAAGACTTCATATCTGTTGTTCCATCTTTCACATTTGGTTGACTTCTCTTTGAGGAACTGATGAGATCTACTGGTCCAAAAAATGGTGGCCCAAATTCAACAGACTTGAAACTACGCACTTCCTCCCTAATAATAGGCAATGGTGAAGGGAGCATGTGGCTTTAAGTCATTTTACCTTAATGACAGTTACATAGCGTTTGCCTCATGTAATTGTTGGCTTTGTGAGGTTTACTGGAGAACTGCTATCAGTAGAAAAAGACTAGTCCAAACAACCAGATGTTTGTATTCAAATTATTCACCGGAAACCTTGGAGGATGATAAAAAAACCTATATCCCTCTTAAATATTCCTCTCCAACAATGCAGAGACATGAATGAATATATACAAATATTTTAAGATGAGGGAGCAAATGGTAAAATATGAATGTTGACTGTTGTTTTTTCACCGTACCCTTGTGGCTTGTGTCACAGCAGGCCCGGGTGGATCAAATGCTCTGTAGCTGCCACCGCATCTGCAGTCCCCTCATTGCTGAGTAAGCTAGACAGGTTTAGGCTCTGTGTATGATTCAACATACAAAAGCCATAGCTTTCCACTGCAATGAGATTGGGAGACTTCATTCTACCACATACTCTGCTCTCCTCCACTGCAGGAAGAAAGACCAAAATAAAACTCAGGGGTCAACTAAACATATAACTTCACAGATATTTACAGTCTTTTGTGGGGTTTTTGTGTCTGTTTTTTTGTTTGTTTGGGGTTTTTTTGATTGGTTGGTTTGTTTATTGCTGGTTTTGTTTTTGTTTTTAATTTTGGGATCCAATAGTATTGTTTTCCTAAGCTCCCTTTTAATCTATAAGGGAGGGAACTGAATTCCCAAGTTCATATTTGACTGTGACCATATTTCATGAGAGACAGAAGAACATCTCCTATTTTTTTTGACTGTAGATTGTAATTTTTACTTGAAGCACTAATCTCGGTAATGAAACATCTGATCCACAGTAACAGCCAGAAGTCCAGAGCTAGAGATGATGTTGCCATTGCCCTCTTTAAACAGAGAGCATATGTACAAGCCATCATATCTCAGGAACAATTAAAAATAAATGGTTCCCTCCAGTCTGTTCACTTAACTAAAGTGAGTGGTGATAGCCCCGCTTCCCTCCACAATCCTCCTTTTCTCCCCTGTGCCAGCTGATGGAGACAGGCAGAGGGAGCACAGGACTGCCTCAGAAACCCTGCTAATCTTACAGGAGGCTGAATCAGAGACAGCTATAAAACAAGGTTGCTTTCATGTGGTAAGAAGCCTTCTCCATGAAGACTTTTCATCAAAGCTGAAAATGGAAAACACTAGCAGACATTTCAGCTCTGCACCATTTCTGCTGTTAAAAATCTTCTTATCACATTTACACCCTCACCTTGCCCACACAGACCTATATAGATTGATGGGGAAAGATGGGGAAAGCCTTTTGAGGAATCCTTGTCTCAGTTTATAGTTTAGAAATTGCAGTGGGAGTTGTGGGAAGAGCCAGCTGGGATCTCATGTCACTGTGGTGGGCTGAGGCAGCCTACAAACATATCTAATTTATCACTTGTCTAAAGCTTACTGGTTGATTTCAATAAAATGAAAACAGTTAAGTTCAATAGTGGAGTATTTTAGCCCAAAGCCTAAAATTGGTTCTCAGGGAAAAACACTTGTTTGGTTTTCTTTTACTTAAATGCTATGGGGTTTTAAGAGAAAGAGAGGAAAGAACAAATTTTTTCACAATGAGAACAATCAGTCATTGGAATAATCTCCCTAGAGCAGTGGTGGATTCCCCAAGATTGGACACTTTATATTCAGTTGGGCAGGGTGCTGTGCCATCTTGACTACACCATGCTTTTGCCAAGAAATTTTGGGTGAGATGATCCTTGAAGTCCCTTCCAATGTGGTATTCTGTGATTTGAAGTATTTTTTCAGTAATTTTGTTTCACCCAGAGACTGGCAACAGATGCGACCAAGGAGGGTTGACCGTGGGATGGCACTGACACAGGGCATTAGCTGAGTGACTTGTAACAACCCTTTCTCTTCTGCAACACCTTTACCCACAAAGTCAAAAAAATCTGAATCTCCTCTCCCTCCCAGTAAACAAGGCACCACAGAACCGAAACTTTTATTTGTTCTCCAGAGGTGTGCTAGTTAAATGGGTTTGGTGATTCTCCTCAGCAGAGGGGATTCATAATTTGGCTCAGTGACCCCATAGTCATCAGGCAGGTGTTGAATTGTTGTAACTGAATCAAACTTACACTCATACTCTGGTTTTATGCAAAATTGCTTGATTTCGTAATACCACATGTTCTTGCTAATACTGGAACTGCTTTTTCAGTATTATGCAAAGTGATTTTAGAAACAGGAAATACTTAATGTCATTTTTCTTCAATACAGTGCACCATCTTCATTATTAACTTTCCCTTGGAGATACTTAATGTAATATTTAAAATATTTGGGGAGAGAGCCAGTCCATGACTGAGATGTTCAAACCTGCCATCTGGTTTCCATTTAAAAAATGAGGAGGGTCTCTAATCTGGTTTACACCAACTGTCCGGGACTCTTGCTCTTGGTCACTGAGGCATCCAACTAGCAACATTAACAGAGAAAAATGTCTTATTAGAAAAGTGTTTACAAGAACTGTAAGGTTGTGTCCCTTAAATACATCCTTCCTCTCCAGAAGGTACTCCTCAAAATGCCATAATTCTTTTTGTTTTGCAGGTCTTTATACTCTGGGATCATTTTCAACTTTTCCCTCTTCATTGCACCACACATCCAGTCTTTTGTCCATTACTCTTTTTTTTTTTTCCTTACTTCAGTGAGTTTTCTACCTGAATTTAGACTCTCGCTCCTGACCTTGCCAGCCCACAGGCAGAAGCCATGACTTTAAGAAAAGAAAAAAGCTTCAATTTTATGACTAAAAAATCTTTGAGTTCTGTCATACACTTGCTTCAACTTTCATGGTCACAGCTGAGACTTATTTTGGAGGGACACTTGGAACAGCTTTGCAACCATTACCAAAAACTGGAAGAGTACTTCCCACAGGTACACGAACTCAGCACAGCTGCTGAAGTTATTCAGCCCTGCATGGTGTTCCCAACCACTGTGTGCTCTCCAGAATGACTGGTCTTGACAGGAAGAAAGAAAAGACTTAGCACACAAAATGAAGGTATTGGTGTGATGGCAGAGACATAGACCGTTATCTCAAGGTGGTGCATTTCCTTAGGAAAATGTATAATTAACTGGAGTTAATGACACCTTGCAGTGTCTGTTCCAGGATTTCCAATGGAAGACAGTGTACTTCAAACACTAGACCTGGTCTCAGGAGAGCTGCTTCTGTCTCCTTCCTCCATCTACCAACCATAGTTCTTAGTCACACTATTTTCATTTCTCTGTTCCTCCTTTTCTCCACTTGCAAATCACAGGCAATTGTTGATTCATTCCTCCTTTAAGAATAACCTAAAAATTGTTGTTGCTGTTATTAATTGTAGGAAATGCACACAACAGCACATATTAGGAGATAAAAGGTACAGAATTCCTACAGAAATCCGTTCCAAAAGTCATCCAGGAACACAAGCAGAAGCACACAATATAACCAGGAAAGCGATCGGACATAGAGATGCATTCTAGGATTACACTTTGGTTGCCTCATGGCATAGTTGGATTTTATTTCCTCAGAAGCTGCTTTTCTTCAAAATTAAAACATTTTTAGTCACATTTTGAGTAGGGATTGATTTCCATGCCGTACATTGATTTTTCAAGGAGGCTGGGAATGGAAATCTGATACCAATGAGATTACAGTGAGCTGTTTTCTCTCTGGGGTGAGGCAGCAATTCAGCAAAGTATTTAAGTATGTAGCTAATTTTAAGCATTTAAAATGTCCCAAATCAATTTCCTGCAGAACTCCTCCTGAACAGAGAGCAATGGAGGCCAAATGTTATCAAAATGTGCCATCCAGCTCCATTTTCCTTTGTTTTTCATTAACATTCAGCAACAGCTTTTTACTTTTATCTGTGGAAAGTTAATTTTAAGCTGTCATACTAGCAGACAGGTTCAGTAGTAGGCTGTAATCAGTCCTAAAGGTATTATATTTCATGTGGAACTGGGCATTGTTTAAGTCCAGGAGACAAAAAGATCCCCCAAAACTTCTTTCAAGTATGCCCGCACAAAGAATATTAAGTTATATAGGAAACTATATTATGCAGCAGAACTGTATCTCTTCCAGCAGAGGACTTTGTGTGTATGTGGCCAAGGATAACCCTGTGCCTACTTTTTTCCAGGTGTGTGCTTTGGCAAGATCTGGGTGATCTGGGAAAGAAAAGGCTACTACATTTTTTTTTCATCTTTTAACTTTTCCAAAAAGATTCAAGGCCCCAGTATGTTTTTCAGGTCTCTCTCTTTTTTCCCTCATGCTACAGTAGTTGCTCTTCCCTGGCCCCCCTCTCCCCTACCCCCAGTAACATAAATATGTGACACTTGCTGGAACTAAGCAAAGGTACATCATGATACATCTTACATTAAGTCCTCACTGGGCCTCTGTGCCCCAGGGTGGATTTTCCAGCATAGCCATTACTCTGCTAGCACAAGAGTCTGTGTACCCAACGTTATTGCATGATTTAGAGATGGATTAAAAGAGTTTACACATGAAATAACAAGTGCTATAAGCACCAAAGATGCTTGGACAGCAGCTGCCTAATGGGCCTGAAACCCTGATCCAGACAATAACCACAATATTCTCATTAAAGCTTTGTTTACCCTGCTCATAAACACGTTTACTCACTTAAAGAAGAAAATTCCCTTTTAAAAGGGAATTCAAGTGTGAAAACCTGCTATGCATGAAATTGGAGGATGTGGTCTCTATGCTCTGTCCTGAAACAGGGAAGCCAAAGATGTTCAATATATGGACTATTTGTAATCATTTTTCCACATGCACTCACTACTGTGCGATGCTGGTATCAAATGTCAAATGTCCCACAAGGGCAAAAAAGTCCAAAAGCATGTCTTAAAATGAGAGTCTAGCCCCGGGACAGGTCCCGTAGCAAAACTCAAACCTCCATTCCTCAGCAATGTAGCACAAAACTGCCGTACCTCACCCAAAGGAATAGCTCGTTATATGGCAAGTGTAGAAGACTGCTCTCCTCTATCTGGACCAAGCCACAGAGAGGATCTGACACAGTCTAAAGCCATGGCAGGAATGTACGCTGAAATAGAACTTCCTGAAGGGCTTGGTTTATTCATATTTAAATGGGATTCTTTACTATACAAAGATTTTCTTTGTTTTGATATTCAAAGTCTCCAAACATGTGGAGTATTGCAGTCTGGGAGTCACTAGAAAGGTGAACAATAATTTGTCAGGTAAAAGAGCACGTTGATGTATAAAGCAAGCTGATTGGAGTTGGAAAGGTGCCTTTGGATTTGGTTTTACTTTCTATGATACAATAAGGTTTGGGCTTGTGCTGAAGTTGGCTGCCTTGCCAAAGGCTATTTTTACAGGGAGTTACTGTGGAAAGAAGCCAATTAGACATAAAAGAATATTTAAAAGTGAAAAAAAAAATGCTTTCAATGGATACAGGGAAAAAGGTTCTCTTGAGAAAACAAAGCACATGCCTAATCATTTGAGCCATATTCTTCCCTACGGTACACAAGAATAAAAGCAGATTCTTTCCAGTGACTTAGAATTAATTACTCTGATTTTAATTGGGGGCAGAATCAGGCTCATTTTGTTCATAGAATCTATTTTAAAAATATGAAAAATGTGAGCTTTATTGCCAAACATGAGTTTGCGCGGGGCCACCTTCTATCTTGGCTTCATTTATAATGGCAGCAAAATCTATAATCCCTTTTTCTTTTTCTTTTTTTTTTTGTGTCCTGATTTGTTTTTTTGTAATTAAAACATGAAACCCACAGTTATACAAAATCTGGTTGTTGGTATGTGGCAGTTGCTTTCTGTACATGAAAGCAATTAAATTGTCTTCTGTCTTTATATCTAGTGTGATTTCTGCTGTCTTCACTGTTAATCTTGTTAATTTTTGCTTAATTTGGAGCTGGATTTATTTAATCAAAAGTTTACAGTAGGAAAAATTTTTGATTTTCAGTGCACAGTGGAAGACATTTGATGTGGATTGCTTGCATGTTTGTGTGAGTGTGCGTATGTGCGTACACACAACACACACATTAACAAGTAATAAAAGATATCTCCCTGGTTCACTTACGCAGTGGAGATCAGATTATGAAAGGTTAAACCATTAAACAAATGCTAATGCACTCTGATGCCTGGACCTTGTCCAATAGTACCTGCAGCAGCTGTCAACCTAATTAAGCCAGATGTGTGTTAAGTGTAAACGGACCTCCCAGGAGGAACAATAACAGATTTTAGGTCCTTAGAGGGCTCAGGGCACCAATGCATATAGTGTTTCTGAAGGAAACATCACCCCTACCTTGTGAGTTTTCTGCTCATTAGTACCATCCTGATTGTATTCCTCTGGGACGGTGCTTGGGGGAGGAGAAGTCTCTTTTCATTCCAGCTAAGGCCAGTAAGAATGCTCATTTTCAATTGATTCTGGCAGTCATGACATTTACTCAACACTCTAATCTCTATTTTTTTAACCTCCACTTTACTCTGTCTGTAACATATTTTCAAAGTGACATTTATCCTATGCCAAGTTTGCCAACCCTTCAAGTGTATGTGCAGACCATAAGCCGATAGGGAGGATCTTAATAAGGCTTTTAATATTAACAATCAAGAATTCTATAGAGCAGGGAAATATTAGGTAATTATGAGTGTGCAGTGTGTAATAATGGGTTACAATAAAAAAGAAAATCCTTTTACAGTGTGAAAATATTATGGGAAATTAACAAAAAATGCTTAGCAATATTTAAATCCTGCTGAAACTTGCAGCTGAGTTGTTTCTTACATGTTATTAACTGCAACACGGCAAGAGGCTAGAGAAGTAGACCTACAGACCCTCACACCTGCTCAAGGAAAGACAACTCTCTGAAAGTTTCCATACAGATTGGACTTCACACCTGCTTGCTCACTCACTTGACAGCCAGGCTATGGCACCTCATTCCAAAGAGGCAGAACAAACTCATAAAGTAGCACCACAGAATAAAATGGAGCTTGACTTCCTGGGCCAGATCATCAGTGATGAACAAAAAGATATCCACTGTTTTCTGGGAGATCTGTCCACCTACGATGTCTTTGTATTTAGACCTATGTTCTTCTCAAGTCACCTGTAATGATCTGATAAAGATGTATGGTGCCACTTTGCCTTAAACAAAACCAGGTTGCCTTCAGCTGAAAATGAGCAATTATGTAATAAATAATTTTGTTTTTTTCTGGCACTCAGCAACCTGGCCTTATCTATTGTGGCATTAAATTTAGTTACAGCTGTACTAAAATAAATTACGTACTGGCTAGAACTGTAAGGTTATATGTATATTTTAGTGCTATATCCATCAAAGATTACTTTTTATATGAGTTTTTCCATAAGATCTCTTTCTGTGAGACCAGAACGTATTAATTTTGTTATTTTGTTGTTCTCAGTGTCTTCAGTTCCAGTCCAAGTTTTGTGACCCAAGCTCTGTCCATGTGCTGCAGTTGTTGCTGGCTGGCACCCAGAACTCATGCTCTGGGCAAGTGCCAATCTGCAGAGTCAGGCTCCTCCTTGCATCTCTTCTGGACTATGACTTTTGTAGTCCTTACAGCACAAGAAGGATAGGAGGCTCCTGCCAGCATCTTACCCCATGGATCCCTTCTAAGAATGGGAATGGTGGCCCAGGTTCTCAGGTTCTCCTTGCCCTCTTAGCATATGAGTAGTGATGATAGGAAGAGAGGCTGAGACCAGATTTCTGTCAAAAGCATTAAGAAGATAATTTCCTGAGGTGATTTTTCCTTTTGGTGTGCTGGAAACATTTTAAGGTTTTCTGCTGTGCTCCCCCGTAAGTCCCCCCTGGTAGAGGACTTACATAGCCCTTAATAAAAAATATTAGTACGCTATATATATATATATATATACACATAATATATTGCAAGACACATAAAGGCCTGAGGTGCTACCAGGATGGACATCAGTATGATTGCATCTGTGTAGCCAAGGTAATTCTGCTGAACTGGCATTCCCTTACTGCAGAGCCCTGCACCACTTCAATGTCCAATCTGCTCCTAGCTTCCACAGAGATGTCTATTACAATATCCCACTGTGCCATGTGAAACGGGGGGAACACCCATGTGAGGATTACAATGCACATATCTAAATCTGAATCGGTCTTCTAAACATCCTGTACCATGAACAGAGTAGTTGCAACATCTCACATCCTAATGTGGACAGCTAAAGTAGATCAGAGGGATGTCTCTGAAAGTGCCTTTCTCCACATTAGCTGCAGAGGTAGCCTAGTTTAACTGCTCAGCCCTTCTTCTGCACAGTAGGTGTCTAAGGTTACATGAGAGGAGTTTGACTTGCAATTTCTGCAATGAAATAATTTTGGTAGGTGTGAGCTACAGGCAAAGCCATTTAGCCCTGTTGGAAATAGGTCAGCTCCTGTAATGCCCAGAACAACAGCTCTAAGCAATTAAAATGCTGCGAGGTCAAATCCTTTGGTGCCTTCAGAGTCTAGTGAATACAGGGACGAGTAGTAGCTAAGCATGACAGGTTAGACTGAAGATTTGAGCCTAGTTTGCCAAATCCCACAAGAGGAGATAGATGTCTCCTTAGGCACCTAAATCCTTTATTTAATGAGGCTCTGAGTCCTTTAGATAGTGCTGGTGAAATGCCTAATAAAGTTGCACATAATTGCAATGTGCAGGTAACAGAGTTCGGTCTCTGAGCAGTATATTTCCAGTTTTAATATGTCAGATAATTTTTTGAACAATGACATGGAAAAGTGTTGCACAACCCAGTGATAAAATGAAGATAATACGTTTTCTCACTCTGAAATGATAAATTGTAGACTGGGAAAAGGAATGACATTTATTTTAAGTATGTTTAATCCAGAAGAAGTAGGCTGGTGTAATATGCTTTCCAGTAACCTCATTTCTCTCCTGTGAAAAGAAGACTAATATCAGTGGAAATGCTGAGTGTATTCGGAAGGCTTTGAAACCAATTAATCACCTGCAGAATTTTTCATAAAACCTGATTTCATCTGGGACAAAGTAGAAGCTGAAGTAATTTAAAGATGTCAGATTAGAAAAGTTTTCACAGGTAAACATGTGATTCCATGAGCATCGGAATTAACAACTCCTTCTTTCCAATGGATTTATTTATTGTGCCTACAAAATGGCACGCTGATTTAAGCTTTCCCTGCTTTCAGGGCTGGGACTCCTCGCCATAGGGATTTAGGAAGGAATCTGGGCTTGCATGCTGGATAAGAGGTACAGTGCACTGCAATATTTTAACTGCTTTGGACAACTGAAGCCAGGGGGTGAACCATGGGTGTGGTATCTGCTTTGCAGCTTAAATAGTGTGAGTGAACTCTGTGAACAGATTTTGGCCATTTTAATTCTGGGCAAATGTGTGATGTGGGTTAACTGATCCATTTTAATTCACACTGATATAAACTCTCCTAGGTTTCTACTCAAAAGGGAAAAAAAATGGAGAAGGTATAAAAACTAGAAATGGACCTTCTGCTGTCTGCTGGCTAAGTGGCCTTAATATTGGGTAGGAAATATTTAGTATTCTTGAAGTTTCAGGTTCAGAGCTGGTGAATCTTTTGACCAGAAGAAAGATAACTGAGATCCATTCAATTTACTGTCTGGATATTTTCAGATAAGACCACAACAATTTAAATCTATTTGATTTTGTAGGGACGTAGTTTAGCACATGATGTGTTTAAGAGTGAACTCCAGAGATTTACAAGGCCACAAAGTAGATGTGTTGTCACGGGACATATTTTGTCCTTTCACTTCTGTCCTGTACCCTGTGAAATGTCTGTAGGCAGCAGCCGCCTGCTCCAAAACGCACTGCAGCTCTCTGCACTCCTCCATACAATGTTTGCAAAATGAGTAGGGTTCAAAAGTGCCACCATAAATGCATACAATGTCATAAAGTGTCTTGCAGTAGCTGTTCTGAGAAAAACAGAACAGCTCATTTATTTACATATCTTCCTCAGCAAGGACGTTATCTTTAGGATTATACATAAGAAATACTGCTGTTTCAGTGAGGTATTAGCTTTAGTTCACTGGGCAAGTGACAGTAGGAGTGGATGAGTGTATCTAAAGAACTTTGCTGACTGTTAAAATATTTTCAGATTTCACATTCCTGTACACAAGCTCATATGTTTTAAACTCTTGAAAAAATAGTTTAACGATTTAACTTTTGATTAATATTGTCTTCACCTACTGCTTCTTTTCATTCTTTAGCTGACTTTTTTTGTAAGGGCTTTAGTTTTCAATGATACATGCATTTGTGTATGAGTGTGGGGGTGTGTGTGTGTGGAAACAAACTAGGTCGAATCAACTCAGGAAAAAAATGCCCTGCTTTTTAAAACCTCTCCTTTCTTTCTTTGATCAAAAGATACAAGGGAAAAACATGAAGACAAAAGAAGCTATTAACAACTTAGTTTACAACTTCACTGATTTCATTGGTGTGGTACTAGTCATATAACTGGACAACATGTGCAGGGAAAATATTTTTTTTTCTAAGTGTCAAATGCAAGGATTAGGTTACAACTGTAGCCCAGTTGTTGCTTTATGAAATGCAGCTGTTTTCTGTCATTTGATACCTAAAGCCAATCATGGAATTAAATACTGAGGAATATTTCTTGTTACTCTTTGCTTTTAATCTCATATTGACATTGTTGCTGCGCCTATTTGAGGCCCTTCCACCATAGGCATATACATTATTTCTGCTGGTCAGTTGATTCCCTCCTTCTAACTACCATCTTCATCATACCTCCTTTTTCTCTTCTCATGCTTTCCCATCCCCTTGCCTTCCCTCTCTATTCCTGCAGTCTCTTTGATCACCTGTGTTTCTTGCCAATCATCTCTTCTTTCCCCCTTTTTTCCTGGGTCACATCATCTTCTCACTCCATTTCTGCCTTTCCTTTATGTTTCTACCAGTAATCTATCACCCAGACCTGACAAAACTAGTAAATTCATCCTCTTGCCTCTCCTTCCTTCTTCTGTCCCAGTTGTCCCTTTGGCCACCATACAAAATTCACGCTGAACCCAGAATTGCTCTTCACTCCCCTCATCCACTTTCTCCCATGGACACTCTCTCCTGCTCTCTTCACAACCAGTTTGACTCCTCTGCTGCCAGGATCTCCTGGCAGGACACGTGTGGGGACACCAACCACAGCACCACAAGGATGGTAGGCATCCTTGTGTCCAGCCTTGCACCAGACCCTACGGAGATTTCACTGGTGCTACCAAGATTACAGGGTCAGTAACGGGGCAGCCTGGACTGACCGTGAAGAAGTGGTGTATGGAAGAAGGTTAGTAAGTCCTTTATAAGATAATGGATTTTTTTTTTCTACCTGCCAACACAAAAATATCTTGTTAGCATTATCTTGATAATGAATAACTGATACTATTCTTGTTTCGTATGGCACTATTTTGTTAAACTTACATGGGTTTATATGCATATGCACATGTATATCTAATACAAAATCTTCTGTTAAGATTGTCACCACCTAAAAATCATTAAAGCTGACACTGCATATGTGAAAACTTATTAAAGCTTCAATCACCTGCGTTATAATTGGTTTTCCCATTATAAAAGCTGCTGATCCTATTTGAAAGGACTTTAAAAAATCTGAGCATAAAAATAAACACACGAATACCTCAGAGAACGGTAATGGATTCACTTCTGTCCTTGATCACTTGAATCATGTTTCCCACTGAGCTGCCTTCGTGGGACTGAGGGCAGAGCTGATCTCGGTGAGTTTATATTGGAATAACACTTACATAAATAAACCAAACTTGGGGGCTGCAGGTAATCAAAACTGAACAGAGCACTACAGGAAAATGGAGACTCAGACGTACTTTAACACTGAAGACAGGCATGGCCCTCTCTCCTGGTGGATAATCTAATATCCTCTTCTAAAGCCGGACAATAACGATATGTTTATTTAACCGTTTCACCAAGGCCTCCGCTTCCTCATCGAGAGCAATGTCCTGACACTGGCAAACTGAAGGAATTTCGAGGAAACAGGGCGATCATCCTTAAAGTCACCGTAAATAATGGTATGCACTTTCATCATTGTTCACATAAGGCACTTATTTTGGTCACATGCCTCTCAAGCATGCCTTATTTTGAAGGGTGTTGGTCACTTTTATACAATGTCTTATTGGTATTCAATGTACATTTAGTGCCCCTTCACCTCTACTGAAGAAAATCTGTTGGAGCACAGGAAAGAATTTAAAATGATTTATTTTCATTTTACTGAGAAACAGGTAATTTATGGGGACCATCACACCTGTGAAACTTCCCGCTGTCTCAGTAACTCTGTAATCAATGCACTCTGCAATAGACACAATTTGCCCTCTGTTTAACTGGCTTAAACCTGAAATGTCTACATCTGAGGGGAAAATACAGATGGGACTTTTGCTCAAGTTACGCAGTGGACAAATCCCTTTGTAATTATGCTGCACACTTGTACATCCCACTATGGACAAGGGAATGAAAAAATAATTACAGTAATTTGCCAAATAGGTTTACTAGGCTTTTCAAAATAGGTTCTAAGAAAATAAGGCTTGTGTTTGAAGATGAATTCCTTAGCTTTCACTCTGTCAACATATAATAACAAGCTAGTATCATATGAAAGAACTGAGAGGGTAAGCAAACCACATCCTACTCCAGCAATTTTTCCTTACAAAATAACCTATTGTTCCTTTATATTGTAAGTCAGAGTGCTGATTTCATACAGTCCTTCTAATAGGCTAGTCTGAGAGTGTAATCAACTACAATTTCTGAGAAGCTTTCTTTAAAAACAAATTCAGTCCGAATATTTTTGAGCGTAAGCTTGGAAAGCAAAATGCTTTTATACTAATAGCTGCTTGCAATACATAAAACAAAATTGCTTGGTCTTTTTCCTGAGTAGAGTGTCCTAACTCCAAAACCTCTTGGCTGTTCGCTAAGGCAGTGCAGTTGCAGCTGCCTCTTTGATGTCTGCCTGAACCTGTGCTGTGCAGGAAACTGTCACCAGGAACTTCAGATCACTGCTCTGCTCAAAGATGGGTATTGTAGACACCACCCAGAAAACATACTAGAACATGAGGCCATTTTTGGAATTTTCCTTCTCTTCCTTTTGACTTTTCAATGACTAACAAACTTGGAAATATTGTTACTGGAAAAGATTTATCCTAAATTTGTCCTTGAGATAATATGGTTCATAGTGTAGCTATTAGCTCTTTAGCCAAGTAAAACTGCCAAACTTGTAATCATTCGTTGATGTGATTTTGCACAAACTGATCATGGTATAATGTTGTCACTGGACATTATACACGGCACGATATCTACTATGGTTATTCTTACAGATGCAAAACAGATGTTAATGATATAAGAAATCAGCCACCATTTTCAGTCCAGCATTTTGAATATATCCATATAATTATTATTAATAATGATAATAATACCCATTAAATTTTTTTATTTACCCAAATACCCAAATTTGAGTATTTGGAAAATAAAGGGTTTATGTTACTCTGTGCGTCTTGTTCCAAGCTGACATTTGGCTTTAAGGAGCAGGAATGTGTCTGCAGAACCAGGTAAAATAATTGACATAGTAAAATATTTTTTTTTTTTTGACTGAAAATGGAATCCAAATTCATTTATTCTTTCACTGGCATTAAACCCAGCTTCCTCACAATCCCTAGAGAAGAGTGCAGAAGGCAAATGTAAATTAGGGCAACTCTTCCAGTAGACAGGTAAGGAATCAATTGCCCCAGTCAGTGCTAGAAGGACACATATGTAGCCCAAAGTATGTCATACTTGGCGGAAATGCCAGACCTGAAGCACAGTGTAACGTGAAGGAGTGAGACAAATCTCCTAAGTTTCACTTCCCAGGAGGCTGGGATGAAGACAGGACATCCTCCATCCAACGTTGCTCCAAGGAGAAAGTGGTTCACCAGCACTGCCCAGAAAGCCCACTCAAGCAGGGCCTGACTAGGAGTCAATCAGTGGTCAAGAGTCTTCTGACACCTATCCTAAGCACTTTTCTGATTCATGGTTTAATGCTGGTGAGTCTGCAAATCTCTTACTCTCAGTCAAACTGATCAGCATCACAGGTTCCCTAGAGGACAGCAAGGGGTACCATGTTCTTCTGTCTCATGAGGTCTAGGAAGATCTAATGGGGATATGCATATAATTTAATGAGTAAGACACTTCTGGAGAAGATAGTCACTGTTTTAAACGTCATCCAGGAAATAGTGGAAAAACAACATAGGTAAATCAAAGAACTAGCCTCTCCATTGCACCCATACAAAGCTGATGTTGGTGGCTTAATTACAGAAATGTCATCACTTCTCCTGTGCCAATTGTGACTGCTAATTTCACTTCTGATGACCAACATCTCTAATGTATCTGGCCTGCCATGGCTTTGGTCTCACTTACCTAACCCGTAAGACTGCTGATGGGTATTCATATACATTATACTGCTTATGTATAATTTTTCATTTGAGGGTCTCAGAGTGCATACTGGAGACCAAATCTGCAATTCCTCTTTGTTCTTTAAAGCAATTCTTTGCCTCAGTGTGGTCATGATCCTGGGGTTTGTTATGCATTGTATATAAAGTATTTCCACTGACATCAGTAAGATCTGTATTATTCATGTCTCCTACTATGTTAAAAGAAATGAAGCATTAAAGTCAACATTCCAAGAACAATGATAATTTCTACCACAGTTGTAAAGGGAGCAAAAGAATAAATTGAAGTTAGCTTTGCCTGAGCAGCTGACCCCTCAGAAAGCTTCTGCGTTTGAGAGGAGACAATTTACTTGTTGGTTTCTCAGGATGTAAAAATTATAAAATGCCTCATTGTGCATCAAAGGTCTCTGACAGAGTGTGGGCCATGTGGATAGCCAAGAGATAGCAGGACACAGGTCACTGCTGAAACTACTAAAGTAGGTGTCTGGCAGAATAAAACCCAAAAAAACCCCAACCCCTTAAATCTTGTGCTAATTCAATAAACCCACAGGAAGGACACATTCTGCATAAATAGTGGGTTTCACAGCCTTGAATCAGCTTAACAGAATGATGCCAGAAAATTTCCATACCTAGAGTTGCCCTGGTTGACAACTAATTTAAAAAAGATGCAAGCGAGAAGGCATTCCTATCCAGTCAGTTGAATCCTACACTGCCTCTGCCCCTGCCCAATACTACCTACATGGACAAGAGCCATTGCACAGCGGGGAGCGCATGTGGGTCAGCAGCCTGCAGAAGACGGCAGAGTAATCGGACAGGCAGTGGAAAGATTACACTTTCTCAATATGCACCTGAGACATGTCAAATATTCACACATTTTAGGAACACAGCTGTGAAGCTGAGATTGAATCTGTCCCTGAAATATTTTATTTGAATCAATCCCACTGCCTAATAGGCTAAATAACAGAGATAGGAAAGGGGTGATTGATCTAACTGGAATGAATTATGACACTGTCTTTCCAAATTCTCCACTGAAGTAAAACAGAAGCCTGCTTTTCTTTTTTTTCACTCAGGGCCATGATTAATAACAAAGACAACAATAACAATAATGTTATTCCTCAAGGTTCCTTCACATCTGGTGAATAATTTGCCGTATCATAAGTTAAAATGAAATTTGAAAATATTACAAAAATAGAAGACAAGAATGCAAAATTGTAAAGGCATCAATGTTTGCTGACAAAAGCCATTTGCTATAATTTTTAAAATTTTTCTTTTAAGGCAAGTCAATAGCCTAGTCACTGGGAGAATAAAAAAGAAGAGTTTGTTTATTTAGCACTGAAAAGGCTAAATACACAAGTGGGAGTTTTGCCATCCACAGCCCACCCTTTCCAGGCAGAGAAGGAGCAATGCTATCCCATGGATCTTGGATCATTTAATAGCAAAAGAAGTGCATAGCATCTGATATAGAAGCAGTCAGCTTGGCTGTTGAGGATTTGGGTAGAAATCCCAGAATCCTTCTATCTTCACAGCTCTTCCGTCAGATAGGTGAGTGATCTACACAGCACTAGCTTTAGCGTTATTCTTTATCATTCTTATTTTTCTACTTGCAATACAGTGGTTGCGGAGAGCCCTTGTTCTAGTTGCTGCACAAATGGCAAATAGTCAGAATGGGCAAATGGGGGATGGAGTGTCTTGCTGGCTGCATGCAAGGTGGTGGTGGCAGTGGCAGAGCCAAGCCACCTCTTCCTCCTTCCAGAACCATGCTCTGCACTATGGGTCCTGCAGAAACATCACTAACAGAAAAGTTGCTTGTGTATTTTCAGTCTGTTTATTTCCAATTATATCTGAAAATCAATCATTCCTTGTTCCTTTAAAAGAAAATCTCTGGAATAAAATGTTCCAGCTGTTTCAGGTCTTCAGCTCTGCTTCTATTAATTTTGAAAGCACTGAGTGATTTCTGCTCTTTCTTTTATATCCCTTTTCAGTTATCCTGTAGCTTCAGTCTCCATACTTTTCCCAGTCCCTGAGAAAACACCAATAATTACTTCTCAGCCACAAAAGAGTTACCTTCTTTTGTGAAATTCAGTCCCAAACACAGGCTCTTGGACTTTGTTTCTGTGAGCTATATTCTCAATTCCCTATCACTTGTTCCTCTGCTTTGTTTTAAGAATGTGAAGAGTTTAGGTGCATTAGGGGAAAATAAGCATACTTTCAACTTTGAACCTTCAAATAGTTCTGCTGATTTCAACCAAGACTAACTAAAGGTTTAAGGTTTTAGAGGAAGTGGGTCTTCAAAATACATGGATATTAAAAACAAAACAAAACCCTGGTAACTGTTTTAAGCATATGTTTGAATGTGCTGAAACCCCAGCAGCTCCCACCACCAGAGAGCATCCTGACTTCTGACTCTCAACCTTTTGCCTGCCCCATGGATCTGGGTGAGATCACAGGTGTCTTGCCTCCTTTGCCTTGGCCATCACCCTTAGAACAAGAAAAGGTACCTAACCTTGTCTTGCACAATCATTTCTTCTAACAAACAGTGAAATCCCCTGTGGTTGCCCCATGCTGGTTACCCCTTCCCCAGCTTGCTCAGATGTGACAGACCCAAAGAAAAAAAACAAAATCAAAAAAAACCTCCAACTAGCCCTAACCACAGGAGAAGGCTGTTGGACTGTCTTCCTGGGATCTAGGCATGCATTTCCTGGGCATTCATAGCAACTGTAGGAAACTTAAATGCACTCAGATTCTAGAGACTCTGCAGACAGACTTATTGCTAAGATATATTTCTCTGCTGGGCAGATGCAAGCTCCCAGTGGCCCAGGAAAATAAGGGTGGGTTACACTAAAGGTCTGATATCACCTTGCCAAAAGTTGAGTATTTTCTTCTAAGCACAGGTTTGGAAAAAAAAATCCAACCAACCAACCAACCAACCAAAATTACAACAATAACAACAAAACATCCCACATTCCTTTAGTGCTGTTTCTCTTTCTTTACCCTTATTTTCAAAAAAAGGCATAGCAGAATTCAAACTCTGCCCTAAGTTTTTGCCTGATGCAGATATCCAGCACAAACAGATATCAATGACAAAGTTTTAAGTAACTGAAGCTTGTATTGCAAAATTACATAGTAGAGTCAGAAAAGCTTGTTGTCTTGCATCTGTTATTTCAATGTGTCTAGCATCTGGAACATTAAACTGCCATTCTGAGTTTTTGTTAAATTTTTATAAAATTAGATTTCTTGTGTGTTTTTTTATTTAAGAGCTCTGAGGGAACATTTGCAGTCTTGGCAGTTTCTGCTATCTCAGCTCTAATAATGCCCATATTTTGAGAGATAAAATGTACGTTGATCATGCCATGGATTCCTGTTTCACCAGATGCATTGTTTCAGGCCTTTAAGATTTCATACTGGATTTCATCTCTTCTGAAAAGAAAAGAGACATGCAAGAGATGTTCAGGAATATTTTTCCCATGAACATGTTTGTCTAAAATATGATTAAAAGGGTCTGCTAGAGAGAAAATACAGTATTTTGCTCTCAAAAATTAATATGTGTTACAGCTAGGTCAAAGTTGATTTTTTGCACGCCCAGTTTATTCCATGTGTCTAAGGATTTTATTTTTATGCTTATTACAGTAGTAGAGAAAAGTGATTCTGGCTTAATTGCTCTCTTTCTTGGGAAGAGATTTGGAATAAGAGACTTAAAAAGTTCCCTAATGATCCTGAACTGATTTTTTTCTCTCTAGATTAAGGACTGTGGAAATCAAAGATGAATTAATATGTTGGGGAAGCAGAAAGTGATGGTAATGTTTCCTTTTTGCATTCAGAAAAGTCAGATATTTGGACTGCTATTGCAGAAATGAGGGAGGAAAATTGTAATGTCTCTCTATTCACACAGAACCAATGGAAATCTGCCTTGCAACTCCTCTCATATAGAAAATAACCAGTCTGTCAACAAAGCCCTACTTAATGAAATCCTCATTTTGTGCTCCACATTGGCTTTTATATGAAAGTGTTGACTGATAAGCTTATTCAGTGTTGGTTTAGGGGTTTCCTGGAAGGAAATAACTTGCCTGAATTGCTTCTAAAAATTAACAAAATACAAACCAACAACATCCAGTGGCAAGACCAAGTTAGGAGCATTGTTCTGGATCACGCAGTTACAGCAATCATGCAAAACCTCCTCGAACTGTCATCATCAGAACTGAGCAAGGGAAGGGAGACAGTAGGAACAGAAAAATATAAATATTATACATTTAAAAATGCTCTTCCCCGCCCTTTCTTTCCCTTCCTCACACGTACTTTGGCATTTATCTACCATGACAAGCCTCATTTCTCCTTTTGAAAGAATGCATAAATGAGCTATGAATATTTGATCCTTTTTTAAACAAATATTTTGGCTTGACAAGTCACAGCAGATAAGACTAGCCGGGATGGTAGCCAGCTGCTCCGGAGGAGGGAGCGTAGGTAGAGCGGGGGCCGGTGTTAGAGGCATCACCTTTCCCAAACACTGCATGCAGGCTGCTGCATAAGGCAGGATGTCGGCCATAGAAATGCTCCTTTCCTACTGCAAACCCTCTGGTTCTGCACATATGGGTTCACAGCTGTTGATGATTCTTCAGGTTGGTGCTGGAGAAGAAACCCTGCCATGCTTGTGCTCCGTTTCAGCATTTATGTGAGCTGCCCAACTGACTTCGGTGGAAATAGTCCTGGTTTACAGGCAAAACACACTTCTGTGTATCCTTCCTGGATCACAGCTTAAGCAAGACACAATTCTCTCTGTTAGGCTTTTTTAGGAGGTGAGGTTTTTCTCTGTGTTAATGAGCAAATTAGCCGAATCTGTAGTCACTTCAGATTATCCGCTTTATAGAGACATTATATAGCACTTTCACACCACAGTGAAATTTGATAAATGGTACAGATATAGGACATGTTGGATCCTCATTTATGGGTTTGGCTTGCAAGGATATTGTAATCTGCATAAATGCTTCCCAGGTATTGTACTGTTGATGTTTTGGGCCAGCAACAAATAAACAGATTTTCAAAAAATACCCATTTATGTCTGTTTTGCACTCGAGTTGGGAGCATGTGAAAGTGGCATTTATAATCAAGAAACTCTGGATGTTTTCATATGAACTGATCTAAAGTGTTCTTTTTCTCTTTAAAACCTATTTTAATTATATTTTTAATGGGATAATATAGGTGAGCTTGGGGGATTTTTTTTTTGTCATTGGATTTCATTGAAAATTGTCTATTTTTGGGGAAATCTCTGGGTGAAAAAATAAGAAAATTAAGCTCTTTTCACTTACTGTTTTATGTTTTCTACAGTTGTCACTACGAAAAATTTAAAACCCCAAATTCTCTGAGTGTCTTCATCATTCAGTTTTTGCCCAGAGAAAAAGGGTCAGCTTTTTTTTTCACTAGTGAGAAAAAAAAATCAAAAAGTTGCATTAGATGAAATTACATTTTTCAAAAGCTCAGAACAGACTTTCTTCTTTATTGTAAATTTATATCATGAAGAGATAATGCAAGATTCATTTGAGTCAATGCAGTATGTCCTTGACTTCAGTAGACTTTCCATTTGGCCTAGGTAGAAGAAAGTTATTGACTATGGAAATCTTTTTACTGAGTGACTCCTTGTGTGCATTTTATTTTTTTTTCATTACAGCTTTAAACCAAGCAATATTTTGAACATTAGGTGAAGCTGAAAGCTACTGATAAGCACAGACATAAGGAACAACTTAACCACTGCATTAAAAGCATTATCTGGGACAGTTCTTAATTTCCACCTAAGCCACTAATTAAAGACTCATATTTATCCATTTTCCAAGTGTTCCAAGTGCTCCAATGTCTCAGGACACTCCTGAGACCTGCAGGTTATGAGCAGTCCTTCTGGATGTCATCTCTCTGCTGAAGTCACATACGGACATGTTCCTGCATCAGCTGAGGGACAGCATGGGCAGTGAGGTCAAAGGTCTATGTTTCCTAACGTTGATAATGCATCATAGCAATGTTAACAGATGTCTTACATAGTATTTTACTTTAGTTACATATCCTCAGTAATTAGACCCTGTTTTAGACCCTGGACAAAGCATACTGAAGAGGAAAGTCCCTGAAATATTGCAGAATTCATTACATTTCATCTATAGTTTTGAGAACATCAGGGACTAGGATTCAGTTATTTTGCTGTGCAAAAATATTTACAGCCCATAAACAGTACAAATGTCATAGAAATATGGTTTTGCTCTCTGTATTGTTTGGGGGACGTTTGTGGAAGGATGGTGGGATCAGTGGGAGAATGTGCTTTTTTGAATATATAGTATACATTCTTTTGTATTAAGCTTCCACAGATGAAAGTGCTCATGGTAATGTGCCCTTGTGACATTCTGTTTGAAAATATTACTCTTTCTTCAAAGAAGAGAAAGAGAGAAGCTGTAGCTTTAAATTGTATGAGCATGGGAAAATCAGACATGGTAATAAAAGTGGATGTTTGAGTGTGTCAGATAAAATTTATTAGATAGGGGTCTCCAGCTCAGTGCATTCCTATGCAAAATTCTTGGTAAGTTGCCAGAAAGTGAACCCTGAGCATTAGCACAGTAGAAAATATTTATACTTGTGTAAGGCTGCCGGCTGTGATATGCTTCTGCTCTTTTCAAATAGCTTGCCACAAATTCAGAGATGTCAATAGAGGTCAAACTGTAGAGAACTATAGAATTTAATGAATTGATTATATGCTTACCCCACAATAAGTAATATTATTCTGGAAAAAATGAATTATTAACATGTGAAAATAATTTGTGAGCTGCAACAGCACATACAGTAGCAATCAGGATTAGGTTTCTAAAAATGTTGAGTCAATCTAATTGCTTTCCCAGTAAAGTCAGCACAATATATTCCTATTGTTCTGTGCTCTTTTTTCTGAGCATTATCTCGCATATGGTGTGAAGACACTCTTCAGCACACTTCAGCACTGACTTCACTTACTACTACTGTTGTATAGTATATTTCATTAAACTGAGCCCATGAGAAGGAGAGTTTAATAATTTTCAAATATATTCCAACTACATTCCATATTTACTTTATTAAGATACAGACTTTACATCAGTGCTATTTGCAGTGAGTAGGGTTACCTTGAGACCAATTTTTATTTTGTTTGAGTTTTGGCCCAAATTCTAATAGCACCTTTGCAAGAAATATTTAAAACTGTCCCAATTGAAGGAGGCACCTTTTCCTCCTCACACAACTTAGGTGCACAGAGTTGCCTTAAGCACCATTTCCCCACTGTAGCTCTTCTCTCTTTCCTGTGATTTACTTTTGTATGCAGTACTGGTGGATATTTCCCTTGAAACCTAAGGGAAAAAAAATATGTACCCTAACTCAGCCCCCTGCCCAAAGCTGCTTTGCTTTGTCACTGGGGACTGTATGCCTTTGGTCTCAGTGTAGTCCCATGGGGTCAGTATGGACTGTAGGTACAGCAGCATAAGGAGTCAACAACTGAATTACGATTTCTCCAAGAATTCTGATACAAAGTAGGAGGCTGACCCTAAACATACTGAATCTTACACAATTTTTCTCTCAAAAATGAAATTAAAATTATATATTAACCATATCAACTTATCAACCACCTCATAAATATTGGAAGCTTTAAATACAATTTTCCTAATATGTAATTCTTTTGAACTATGATCCTGCAGGTAAAATAGCGAAATAATTCCTTATTTATTTGAGCTGTTCATGGCATTTATCTCTGACAGTGTCTTTTAATTATAGAAAAAATAGAAGATCAATATAAAGCCTCAATTACTCTGCCATTTTCAGAGTGGAATGCTAATTTAATTTTCAGTCCCAGTTTCTTACGAATTTGTGATTCTTTGGGTTACAGAGATATTCTCAAATATTCTTTGTTTCTTTTATATTAAGCAGGACATGAAAAAAATTCCCAGCATCAACTCCAGCTTAGAGTATTTCTATAGGTCAGACTAACACCTGTTTGGTGAATTTAGACTAATTTCAGTTTTCCATTTATTCAGATCCCGAAATTTAAGAAAATCTGCTGAAATCTCAATTAAAACCAGCATACTCCTTCCATGCAAATTAGAAATATGTAGGCCAAACACAAACTAAAGGCCACATTCCACGTTTGGTACTCAAATTTTAGAAGAAAGATGTAAGTTTCTACGGAGGTTGGAAAGACCATCCAAAAATAGAACCTAGACATATGTATAAATAGAAAAACTGGACTGAATGATAAATCAGTTACTCTCTTCATGTACTTTACTAAGTCAATATTAATACTTCAAATGAAAAATGAAGGTATAATACATCAAGTTCTTGAAAAATAATGTCACTGGTGAAAATGGAACTCACATCTAACACTGCCAGACTTCGCTGGGCTAAGAAGTGTTGCAAAGGTATTTACTTACTGCATTTTAGTAGTAGCACATCTTAGTTAACCAAATATACATATTTTTTTAAGCTGTTTCAGGAGGAGTCTGTCAGAGACAGAGATGTATGTAAGTTACCATGTGAATGTTGGCTGCTCTGCTGTAGCTGGTGCACAGAATTTCTGGCAAAAGAATAACTTGATAACTTAAACCTTTGTCACTGAAATTTAAGGTAACGAATCTTACCTCACACTTTTATCAAGAAAACAGCATTTGTTTAGACTGTAAACATTAATTCTCTCCTCTGTGGAAACTCTTGAGGTTCTTCTCCCCCTCTACTCTGCCCTGGTAAGACTGCATC
>VZTM01032478.1:104005-130754 GCA_013400555.1 Jacana jacana
CTGGAACAGGCTGCCCATAGAGGTGGTAGAGTTTCCATCTCTGGAGACATTCAAAACTTGCCTGGACTCGTTCCTGAGTGATCTAGGTGTTCCTGCTCTGGCAGGGGGATTGGACTAGATGATCTTTCAAGGTCCCTTCCAATCCCTGATATTCTGTGATATTCAAGCCATGACTTAAACACAACAAACAAAAGAAGAGATCAAGAAGAAAGCACACTCCTATCCTGAGGACTTCCATACTTGTCTGTCATCATTTTCCTCTCCTGATTTGCAAAGCCACAGGTAGCTTGGTTTTTCCCTCATTAAAATGGAACATTGTTCTCATCAGACAGCCACTTTAGAGATGGAAAACTCAAAATAATGTGCTGAGGGTAGCCACAGATGTGTACAGTGATTTGGATAGCTTAGCTGCCTCTTTGTAGAATGTGTAAAACTATGAAGTGGTAAAATTCGCTCTTACAGATAAATTTTCCTCCCAAAGTACAGGCAAAAAGTATTGTGCAAATAGTTCTGTAGAATTCCATTGTCTTATGAGAACAGGTTTTATTTGTAAAGGCATAGTGAATACATATGCAAGGAAGGATATTTTTATTTCTACTTGCAATAAACAAGATTTCTATGTATTACTTCAAAATGTACTCTACCTCTGAGGCAAAAGGGGCAAATGGAGCCAGCAGCCTGTTTCAGTTCAATTTTTGGTGTCCCAAAATTATTTTTTCTAGGTCTCCTGAGACACAGAGATGTATGGAGACCTAACAGAAATTGCAACCATACAGGACTTTTGTGTCACAAAGGGATCAGCTTGAATTAGAGTAAATATCTACTACATAGTCAGAGGTACGTTTCTGTTAGGCTGGATTAGAATACTGGCACATCTCCATAAACATGACTCTCTGTACTAGGAAATAGTTAATCTTTTATTACATTGGATAGCCTTGTGGGATTGCTTTAGTGATTCATTATAGAAATCAAAGTAAATTCTACAGTATTGTGCAGTTTGGCTCATCCAATTGGAAAAACCCTAATGATCAAAAAAGCATGTGTTCTTACTCAGATATGTTTTATGACATGGTTGTAAAATGTACCTACCACAGTTTTTCATTGTTTCACAGACAATAAGCACAGTCATTTTCAGGTTTCCATTTTTCTACAGCTGAAGTGGTGAATGTCCCCTTGGTCATTGACATGAGTGACAGCTACATTTACATCCACCAAAGAGGCAAGATTCAATACTATGTTTCATCAATAAAGTTTATTCCTTAAACCTCTAGAAATTATAGCATTGCATTTGAGACATGACTGTGAAGCGTATGTCAGCTTTTCAACCATAAACAATGTCTGAGAATTTATAACTTGGCAGAAAGCCTTTTCTTAGTTAAATCTTAACGTGTATGCTAGTAGTCCAGAAATAATTTCTTTTCCGAGATCTGCCAGTCTTATTCAGACAAGGTGGTGCATCAAGGAATGCAACAAGGAGTTACATTCATTTCAATGGGCATATCTAGCTAGGAAAGAGATTCTGGATAATTTAAGGTGTTGATTTCAACTATTTAAAAATATTTTTCTAAAAAAATAAGCCTGAGACCAAAAAAAAAAGATTTTTTGGCAAAGATTTTTAAAGGAAAATTATTGCAGAAATAACAAAGGGTGGAATTTCAATACTACTAAAATCCAAAGGAGTTTTCAGATTTAATCCCATTTGTTCAGGTCTGTATTTGAAATGATGTAGTTGCCTTTCGGTAGTTTGTATTATTGAGCTGTGTTTTTGTATGTATTTTTTATAATTGTGTTTGAGCAGGTCTCCAGTAATGAAAAAGATTCATTCCTATTATGCCTGAAAGAATAGAGTTTTTCTGGAACCCAGTGGAATTACAGGCATGCTGTTTCTCACAGGAATGACTGTTTGCAGGAAGGAAGAGAACCTACAGTTTCAATGGTTTGTCTTAAATTCCCAGGTCTTTGAGTGCCAGTAATTCAATTACAAAAATCCTGAATTTTCATAGCCAACAGCTCTGATGTTGTGAAGAGAACTGTCCATCTATTATTATAACAGAAAAGTCCAGACCTTTTTGGACACCACCTGCTTCTTGTTTTTTGGAGCTTCCTTACATTCCTCCTATCTGTGGACATTTCTAAACTGTATTTTCCCAGTCAATCCCCAGAATACACACTGGACTCACATAAAATGTTGAGCTGCCACTTGGCATCCTAATTGAACAGCAAGCCTTAACATATGCTTTGAATATTGCTACAGCTCCGCAGTTGTCAAATAACTGCCATGATGGCCCACTTTCTTTACAGGAGATTATTCACTGTATTAAATGTTTTTAATGAGAAGAACTGTTCAGAAACACTTGCTGCAGTTGTAACACTAAGTGACAAATATCTGAAAAGATTTGAATTGCCAGTTTCTGGGTGTCAGTAATGTTCCATTATCTAGAGTGTGCCTGAACTACATGCTAGAGAAGGGAAGAGGTAATATTATAAGATACAGATTACAGAAAACAGAGGTTTGGCTTGTTGGCAGGTGGTCTTCCATTTACAAGCATGGAAGTTTGTACCAGAACTAAAAGTGAATTAGAGTATAAAATGCTATGGAGAAATAATGAAAGGGAAAAGTTTTATCTGGAAAAATAGGAGGTTTTTCAATCTGTTAAAAGCAAAGGTCAGCTAAAATGTTTCCCAGCCAGGAACAGACCAAGCTGTAGAACCTCAGGTTGTACACAAGCTCTCATCTCACCCTGCAACAGGGACCAGATGCACCATGTTCTACTCCACCACAAGAAAAATAATAGAGTCAAGTAGACTTAGCCAAAACTGAAGTGCTTCATTCTTTTCTTTCACTTCTTGTTTCATAGTGGTCTGGGATGTGATTATACCACCAGCGCTTATTTTTAAAAATTGTTTTATGTATCCTGTAGCTTTTGTGATTCAAAGCTTGCTCCTCTCATGTACAACTAGTAACACAAAATGTAACAGCTACAGGGTTGCCAGAGAAATTATCTTCTGTATTTCAAGTGTTGATTCTGCAGTTTGATCTGTATGAGTCGTAAAACTTGTCTGTGCTGAGTCATTTGCAGAAAGGGAAGCTTAGAGGCATGGCATGTCTTTCATGAGACATTACCTTAACAGTTTGCTGTGAAATTAGTGCCCTGCATTTTTTTCTTTTTAATTTGCTTGGGTTTAAGTAGGTGATGAATAGTTAGTAAATGCACAAACTGAAATAAACACACTGATGTGTGATCATATGGCTTTCATATGACTGCAAAATCTAGGGCTTTCCATGATGGAAACAATGCAGAAGTTTGCAGTGCCCGTGTCTCTCATGCTTAATGATGAATTAACTCCAGAACCTCAAGGTGGTTTGGAACACATTTTCTTTTCCACTATAATGTTTCATGAAGTGTGAGTAGTTGCGATTTTTTTTTTCCCTGCAGATGTTGCTGGCAGTGCTACACCACATTTTCTTGTTGATATGGTAGAGGTGATGGAAAAGGAACGTGGAGCTGAAATGAGTCACTGTTCTCTCTGACACTGTTGCAAAAGGTTTACAAGACAAATATTGCAGACCCACTTTGAATGGTTACAGAACCAGTACTTTAACGTACCTCTTGGGATCCTTGCTCCGATAATTACTTTAAAGTTTGTGGCTCTGAAAAGGACACAAATGAATAACAAGTCATGAAGTGTCATTATTGTTACTCCAGCCAGCATTGCCAATTTTTTGGTCCTATCTTTATTAGATATACATAACATATGGTACTTCCCTTAATTTTGTACAGGTTACAGCCCATTAATCCTTCTCACTTGCTCTGCTTCACACCAGAGTGAGGGGCAGCAAGCATCACCACTGGCTTCCTAGTGCCATTGTTGCAGCTATAGCCATGGCAAGGAAAAGAGAAAACCCCAAGAAAGCAAGGCAAGAGAAACCAGCTGATTGCCAATAGTTAATACTGAATCCTGAGAAGGCAGCTCATCTCACCTCATTTTAGAGATGAGATTCAGCTCTAGTTTAAAACAAATTTTGGTGTCTACATATGTGCTAAATGCCTGAGCTTCCATTACAGGCAGTGGACATCCAGTCAGAGCAGAATGGAGCCCCACCAGCAGCTTGGAGCAGGATTCAATTTTCTTATCATCATCTATTGCCACACCAGGTGTCCTCAGGGGTCTTCTCTGGTCTCTGGTTGCTGCTCTGGAAGGAGCGAGCACAGGTTCTGGATCTGTGTATGCCAGGTCTGAGGAGCCCTAACAGTTCTGCAGTGGGGACAAGGAAGTAAGCCTTCATGGGTGCTGAAAATGGCCTTAGGATCTTACGTTGAGGTGGACACTGTTAATATTCAAATGCCTGAATGACATGTTGAGACTCCTGTGGGAGAAGAAATCAGTGTTTCTCAGGTATAGTTCTCCCAACCCACTCTAGGTTCTATCTTGAAATGAGGTTGCAAAGGAGTCTGAAAGGATTTATGTGCCTAGTTTCTCATTAAGTGCCCAGAGCTATCCAGGACATGTGCACAAGGGTGGTAGATATAACACAGGACCAGCAGGCAACATGGCGTTATTGCCCAGTTGCCAGAGTCCAGGGAGGCTGTCCTCGAGCATTTGTTACCTCTAGATACCTCTGTCTTGGCACTGAACTTCCATTTTAATGGAAGGTGAGGTGGAGCTCCTTCACTGTATAAACAGCTACAGATAGGTGGGATGAATCCTGTCCCAATGACTGTTTTCACCCTCCAGAGACGAGGGATATAAGCGCTAAAGGAATCATCCTTCCCTGTTCCTGGTGCCCCATTTGTTCATGGAGGCTTCTAAGGCTGTTCAGCTGCCACGGCATCTACGTATTGTCGAAGCAAATGCTCAGTTTTGCTGAGAGCCACTATGCCTAGTGTGCAACTCTGCCTTCTTTCATGCTGCTCCTTTCAATCTATGCCACTGCTCAAGGGGCAATCTTTGGGAAAGCAAACCCCAGCTGCCAACTTCTTCTGGCTTTCCAACCAGCAAGACAAACATCAGGAGAACCTGACAGGAGAAACCCAGAACCACTCCAACAGTTTGCCTGTGGTGAATCATATTTCAAAGAGCTTAGCTGGATGTTAAGAGATGGACTGAAAAGTAGGCTTAAATGGGAATGTAATTTTGTCCTTCACTACATTGTGGCTAACCTCAGGAAAAATGGGAAGGAAATTAATTTAGATACATTATACTATATAACATAGCTCTGTAGACTGATGTCTACTAATGTAGACTTTAGCTATTGTAGGAGAATTAAAACAGTAAGGAAGCAATGAACTAAATTAATGGGGATGATAATGCAATTCTTGTGATAACAAGAAAGCAAAGGACTGTTATTTAAAATAAAAAGGGACATACAATAATTCAAGGTACAAGAAAAGAAAATACTGAGAGCAAGACCACAAGAAAAAAACACAAAACCAAACACATAGAAAAAGGTTACAGAAAAGTACATATGAATTTGGAGGGGATGGGGTAAAAGTATGCCAACATATATATAAAAAATATGGCATTAGGTTTCGGTATGACTGACTGATACTGATTGTATTCTGACTGTAATTGAAGATTGAAAACTGCTGCTGTCTTAAACATTCCTGTTCACTAGCTTTGCGCTCTATGTGGATTTTTGATAAGGAGATTTGTTCATTAGGAACAAGAGCATTATTGTAAAAGCCCTGGTCCCGCATACTACTACTGCATTTGTAAGTACAGAGTTCAGCTTATGGAGAAGCATTTTGAGGGTCAGGACTTTGCTGATGCCCAGAGAGCAACCAGCATGGCACCTGATAATAATGTTCCCCAGTCACTGCTGAACTCATCTAAATTTTAGGGAGTGATCCAGGCATGAAAGAACTCAGATATTGGCAGACCAAACTGGCAGACCATCATTATCTCTTTGCCTCCTGATTCTCCTCTGTGAGCTGGTCTCTGATATCTATTGTTTTACACTTTGGATGAAACACAGCTTGACAGGTCTGACTCTCTAGTCAGACACTTCAGCAAGGGCTCACAGAAATGTGGGTGCCTGACACTGGGTGGGCAGAAAGAAGAGCGTGATGATTCCGTCAACCTGAAAGAAGCGAAGAATTTCCCTGAAACTGGAGACAGATTTCCAATACCTTTGAAAGGCCACAGTGGTTTCAGCCAGACAGACTTCAGGAATTCTCTTCAATAACTGTATGAGAAAATCAGGCCCATTCAGAAGGTGAGGAGTCCATGAAGTTAGGTTTCTATCTCTTTGGCTGAAAGCCTATGGACCTGATGGGAATGGGATTTACCAGAGCAAATCTGATGAAGGACCACAAAGATGATTAAGAGACTGGAGAACCTCTCATATAGAAAGAGGATGTCAGAGCTGTGATTTAACAGCCTAGAGAAGAGAAGCCTCAGGGGGATTTTATCAATGTATAAAAATGTCTGAAGGGAGGAAACAAAGATGAGTCAGGTTCTTCTCAGTAGTGCCCAGTGACAAAAGAACCAATAGGCACAAACTGAAACACAGGAGGTTCTGTCTGAATATCAGTAAACATGTTTTTTTTCCTGTAAGAGTCATGAAACAATGGCATAGGGTGCCCAAAAAGGTTGTGGAGTTTCCATCCTTGGAGATATTCCAAAGTCATCTGGACATAGTCTTAGGCAACTGGTTCTAGCTGACCTTGCATGATCAGGGGTGTTGGACTAGGTGATTTTATGAGCTCCCTTCCAACCTCTCCCATTCTGGAATTCTGTGATCTTTCACATCTCACTGATTTCACTAAGCCCATCAGATATGGAATATATGGATGGCAAATGCAGCACCCACTGGTGACATACAGCCCAGTAGCTAGAGCATTGCCCTGGTCCCACCTCCCCAGTGTCCCTAAGCAAGTCTCTCTAAGTGTGTCTTTCCAATCTTGCATTTTGAATCTGGACCAACTTGCAAGCAAGAGGAATGCTCAAGGCATTCAGATGGATAAGGCAGAACCACAGCTTTGCCTTCTACTCTTTAGTTTCTTTGATTTTACCAGTAATGATTTTGGGTAGATATGCGCACATTCAAGGCAGCAGGACCTGGCTCCCCTGGCTCCCCTGGTTCCCCTGGTTGTGTCTCCTCTAACATTCATGTCCTAGCACCAGAATCAGGTATTCTTTTCCTGCTTCTCTTGGCTGGCTCTTGGTGAGATCAGGAGTGAGCACCTTCTTCAGCTATGAGGTCCATGGTCCGGCTAGTGGTTTGGGCAGATGCCAGAAATGCAAGTCCTAGCACTCCTAGGGAAAGCCAGTCCTGCTGTCCAACATTGTCCAGTCAGGGAACACAGAGGCTGGTCTTGCCAGAGCAGGGCAGTGCTACTGGATAAGAAACCCCCTTCCAGATTAAAAAATGTAAGCTCCCTGGGGCAAACACAACAACTTTATTCTATATTTGAACAATACCTTCCTACCACAAGTCCTACCTAGTCCAGGCAAACACTCCCTCATGCCATTGTCAGTTCAAATGCAAATAACAAGCTGTGTCCAAAAGCCAAGCAGTAACAGGAAAGCAAAGAGAGAGAAGAAAGACAGACAGACTTATACGTACCTTAATTTACTACTAATTTTTTAGGCTACAACTGACAGTGGTGTCAGTCAGCAATGAGAAAGGTACAAACACTGCATTAAGGATAATATAGACACATTTTTAATGATTGAAAGGCTCTGACTCATATGGAACCTTTTTTTTGTGACATTATACACTGTTGTAAATCAAGGTAAGTTTGGGGGGAGGGACATCCCATAAACAACGCAGTTCTTTTCTGACTCAGTCTTTCCTAGCTTTTCTAAAAGCTCCAGTTTGAGCCAGACAGTTTAAATCCTATTAAAGTTGGTAAGTTCATGTGAAAAGGAATGTTTCTTGGACTACAATAAGCTTTCCTACCAATTTTCCTTTGATTATATTACAAATGACAGTTTATAATAGAACTGAAAGCTATAGTAACACGGAAAAAAACATAAAATCTAACGTTTATGCATTTCCAACTCCTTGTCAGACATCAGAGGGATTTAAAAAATTTAGCAAGGAATTTACAGCCTGACACAATCACATGTACGGTAATAATAATATAAATATAAAATGCAATCTCTTCGATCCTGTCCTTCCCCCACCCTAGAAAAGAAGCAACATGAGTGAAATATTAAAAAATTACTTGGGCTCCCAAGATGAAGCTGATAATAAATACAAGAAGCCACAAAGAAACCATTTTCTCTCACTGTGTGAGGAGGCTCAGTCAGTAAATTCTCTATAGGTCAGTGGAATAAGTCCTTCTGAAAAATTTTTGCATAATGTATGTATCACCTCCTTTTTTTTTTTCTCCTTATGGATAATTCCATACATCAGACAAAAAGCTTTTAGAAGAACTTGGGTACTCTCAGAGAGCAGCAAAGCATTTAAAACTCATATTTCAGCTGGGGATTTTCCAATGAAACACTCATTAAGAAGCATACACAAGTATTTCTGCATAGGAGCAATTTTACACAGGTAAGTTACGCGATGAGCTTCCCTGTACAGGGTCACATGAGTAAAGTTACTCTTTTGCAAAACAGTGTGAAGTACTGGGCCCAGTAACTGAATCACTGTATTTTCCATGGCACTCTCAGTAGCAGAGGTAGTATCACTGCATGGAGAATATGAATTTTTCTGTGGTGTTGGTTTCTTCCCAGGTCTGCATTACAGATTCAACACACAGCCCCTTTGTAGCTTTACTTTTTCGTAAAGGGTGTAGTACTGTTTCATGATATATTTTTTCCCACAATTCAAAACTCAAGCAAAAGCATTAAAATTCACTTTGAGGATGAGATTTTTTAAAATATAAATTATTCATCTAAACTCAGAATAATTTTATATATCTGTATATATATTATATAGCTGAAGGGCAAAAAGCATCTTGGCCCATGTGGTATAACAACAGATACTTTGTGTAAAAGACATATAGAATAATAAGATAGCATATGAGCAATACTTAAAAACCTGAGCAAATTCTCAAGATTAGGACTACAATATATATGTAAACATTAAGCTCAAGCAAATATGAACTTAAAATGTCATATCAGACACCTTGCAAAAATAATTTCTGAGAATAATAGAATTACCAGAAAAATAATTTGAACATAACAAAGAAAAGACCTTTTCCTCTGATGAGTCCCTCTTGAGTTTTTTTAAAATGAGAGTGTTGAAAGACTAGCACAGGTTGCCAAGAGAGGTGGTGAATGTCTGATGCCTGGAAACATTCAAAGTCAGGCTGGATGGGGCTCTGAGGAACCAACCTGACCTGGTTGAAGATGTCCCTGCTTGTTGCAGGAGAGTTGGACTAGATGACCTTTAAAGGTCCCTTCCAACCCAAACTATTCTATGCTTCCATGTTATAACTGTAATATAAAGGGAATTGGACTGCAACATTTTTATCTTATAGAGATGCATTTTTTAAGCACTTCTGTAGCTAATTCTGAACTATGTCTTTAAACATTAGGCTGGGCAAAGTTTTTCCTACCCAAAACTAGTCTCCTCATTAAAGTCTTGTGGACACTTTCTGCCCCTGGAGAATTTTTGGGCATAAGGAAGAAGGTGGGATATGAGGGGAAAAAAAAAAAAAAAGAAAAAAAAAAAAAAAAAAAGAGGAGGAAAAAAGGCAGCCTCATCCAACTTGCAATCCAGACAATGAGGAGCCTGATGATGATGTAGTGAACACTGCAGACAGGGAACTCGGTTTGAACTCCATTTGCTTCATGCAAAAAAATCCCCACAGGTATGAGAACAGCTTTAGACTCCAAGATACGAGCTATCTGAAAAGCATTGGAAATATTAAGCAATACGGTTATGTGAATCCAGTTGAAGTCCTGCCTCCTGCCAGGGAAGAAAATTTCTGTTTCTTGTACATAGAGGGGATAACTGAGGTTCCCCAAATTCCTCAGTAGTGAAAGCAAATCAAGAAAAAGTCAGGGGAAAAGTTTAATTTGACACCAAACCTCTGACCTGTCTGACAACAGTATGAAATCCTACAGGGACTGATATGATGGAGAAAGTATGGAAAAGTCTCTGGGCACTAGATTTGAAAGATTAGAGGGCAAATGTCTGTTCAAGAAGGGGTACAGTGAGAGGAACTGGAAGTGTTACAGGGAAAATAGAATGAGAGCTTGAAACCTTAATGCACTTTCTCAAGATTTGGCTGGGTGATGGCTCCCACATTCACAAATGTAATAAGGCCAAAGACAAGGAGCTAATTTAGTTGTATGTCAGCAGTGCCAGGATGATGTGCCTTTCAGTGCAGCAATACTTATACTTAACCTCTGCTAAATATGGCAGATGCCACCATAGTGGGGCAAGAAAATTGTCCCACTGTCCTACACAACTGTGGGGGTGCCAGAGCCATTGTGGCACAGCCTGGTGATGGTAATCCTGCAGGTTCCTTTTTCTGTGGGGTTGGCCGAGGACACAGGTGGGAATATGTAAGATTGTAGACTTGGGAAGACCCTTGAAAGTGCGTGAATGGCTTCTTCTTAACCTGGTACCACTACTGAACCTGTGGACTGGGCAGAGGTTCAAGAGGAGTAGAAGACAGAGGACCCATATACTCCCCAGTCAAAGGTGGGCAAGGATGGGAGGGTTCAGGTAAGGCCAGTTGTCTTGTCTGTGAAAATGAAGGCAAAGAGAACATCATGAATAGATCACATTCAGACTATTACTTAGTGAGAAGAGCTCTCTCTCTGTCCACTGCCAATGCAAATGTTGTCAGAACAGCCTGTTCAGTGCTAAGAGGATTACAAAGCCAAGTAAGCAAAAGTGAGTTTCTCTATTTCTAAATGCCCTTAGTGTTTTGCCAAAGGGCAGTGGAAAGAAGAGCAGGTAAAACGGTGAGCTAATTTCTTGCTGTTGTGAAAATCAAGCACCTAAAAGGCCATACAGTCTTATTCTTCTCCAAAGATGGTGCATGACACTGTGAACAAGGTATGCACTTATCTATTTATAAATCTGTATACTGAAGTTTAGGAAAATCTTATCTGAACTGTCTCCCAAAAACTTACATTGTGTTTGACCATTTGTATTTATCAATGGTTGATCTAGAATGTTTTGGTGTTTTTTCTTGCTCACTTTTAGGAGGAATAATATTTGTGCTTGCAAACATATGGACATAACAAATCCAATGCTCTCCCTCATTTAAAACTAAACACACAAAAAATTTGGTATTTCCTTAGGCTGGCACAGAAATGTCTGCCAAATTCAGAAATGAGCTCAGCTTTTGAAACTGTAGCTCTGAAATTCTTGTATAATTGTTTCTCTCTTGATTTGTTTCCAGAATGACTGCCATATCACCACACTTCTGCTATTGCAATTTCAAATTCTTTGTAAAAATCAACCTTTCAGTTGCTATTTAGAAATGTTATTATAGAAGTGCAATTACAATGCTGCTGAAAATATCATGGTCACACTTTTTTTCTTACTTAATTCTCAGTGATTATGAACAACTAACTTAATTGCTTTAGCTAATCTAATATTTCATTGTGGTCAGTGGATCACACCATCTTACACTATCCAGTACTCTAAAGGGTATTCTTGAATAAAAATTAAAAGACCTAAAAAAGCAAAATCTCCTTACTGATTATACTAATGCATTAATATGTTCCTAAAGAAATGTTGGATAAGGAAATATACAAACAATAAACAATTGGCTTACTTTATTATTCAGAGTAAACATTTTAAATTTATGTACCCAGAGTTTGTCTAATGGCATTTACTTTAAAAATAGGTATTGTTACTACGTTATTAACAGGACTTTGTTAAAAAAGGAAGTTTGTGAGTTATACTCTGTTCAGACTTCATATTGAGTCATACATCTCACAGTTAATATAATCTTTTTTGCTTAGGGCTTGTCATTATAATCCATAAAAAGTTAATCTAATGTTGAAATAAAGTTACCAAAGTAATCAATCTTTTTCCCTTTTTCAAACCTTCAAACACTTTCAAATTTAATTTTCTAAGGAAAAATCTACTGCAAGATAAAAAAATCAAGGAACCAAAAGTAGATGTCAAAAAGATCCACAAGGATGGTGAACTAGTCCCCTGCTCAATTATTCTGCCATTATGAACTGAGTGTGAACTGATGGTAATTGAAGTGAGAAAGGCACTAAAACACTTTCCAAAGCAACATCTGCAACAAATCAGAGGAATGAAGATAAAATGACAAGGACATTTAATGACAGGATTGTTCCCCTGCCCGCCTTTCTGCTTAAAAAGGTCTGGCCAAATTCCAGTTAGAAATGATCCCAGCACAATGAGCATACCATTTCTGTGTGATGTGTAACTGGGTTTCACAAAGATATTTGAGGAATGCAGTTAAGTATCTCTTTGAAATCTGGACTGTTCCCAAACTTTCCGGTGCTCATGACACTCCGCATTGAGCTCTTCTTCTTCTTTCTTCTCGTATTTTTTCCACCCACAAAAATTTTTTGTATGATTTAGGAGAGAGTTTCACTGATAATGAATGCACATTGGTATTAGACTGACCTTATGAGGAAAGCGACTGTAAGCAACCCAGACCTGCCTACTCAGTCCTCACCCAGTCATACCATCCCATAACACACCACAGACCATTGCCTGCATCAGAATCACACCTCTATTTGTTAGAAATAAAGACCTCTAAGTAAGACAGAATCCTTTTTGTGGGTAAGCTCTTCCAACATTCAGTTCCTTTCCCTATTAAAAATGCAAGTCCTATTAATAATCCTTTGATGCAAGTCTGTTCTCCGAAGTCACTCTCTCATGAAATTTACATCATGATCAATTAATCCCAAAATGGACAAGTTCTCTCTTAAATACTGAATTTGATTCCCCATGTTTTCCAGTATTTGGTGCTTTCTTGTAACTTCTCACTGGTTTGGGCAAAGAACTGGACAAGCTATCAAACATTACCAGGATGATAAAACACCATGAACAGCCAAAACTAATGGCAGAAGCAATGGTATAACATGACTAAAACTATCATTCAAAAAAAGTAGAAAAAGTATTTCTATCTTGAATAAACTTTTGGATTATGTTTAACAGAACCTTCACATTTAACTAATATTGTGATGCATTTTATTAGTTAAATGTGAAGGTCTTGTTAAACTTACACTCACAATTTCACAGGCAAAATATTAATTCTGTGGTTTTTATCCAATTACCTAATATTAGGTTTGGAAAACCTTCATAATTCTTTGCTGACAGGGAGCACGCAAACAAAATTGTTTCAAATCATGGTAGAAAAGAGTCTAGGTGGTGAAACCAGACTGCACAAGATATTAAAGAGATGAGGTGTTTGATCTGCAGTTCCCCACATTGCATTGACACTTATGCATTAAAAAGTTTTGGCTTCCTATCAAAGCTGAAAATATTTATGGGTTTGCAATTCGGTTTTTCAAGCAACAGTGTAAATTCCTTCTGTCTGCATAGATACATTTTATGAGAAATTTGTTTTGTCTGAGCTGTCCCCCTCCTTCCCAAATTGTCCATTCACAGGAGTTACAACAGAAACCTCTGTTAGTTCTGAATCAACACATCTGATTGTCATTCTATGAAACAGAGGACATAAAATTATTTTTTTTACAATTATGCATGTTTACAATTAATTGAAAGATGCAAGTCATATCTCTTTTAACCCTTCTTGAGGTTTTTTGGTTTTTTGTTTGTTTGGGGTTTTTTTGTGTGTAGGAAGGAGACCAAAATAATGAAAATTCCTTTGCCTAAGCAATACTTCTATTAAACATACTGCAAATATGTGGTATATATAAGACACCTACGCTATATCATATTGGAATCCATTTGACCTTTGTTACTCTTTTCAGTGGAAAGAAGGCTTGAAGCAGAAAGACAGAAATATGCAAGGCGTTAGTTCAGAGCCCCGAGAAGACACAGGGAGATTTACCAGGCTAAAGTGAGAAGAGATTAGATTTTTAAACTTCTCCATTTCTACCAGTACTTTAGGAAAGTGAAGTGTATTTCCGTTTTAAAAAGCCACCTGTCATGTCATGCATAATCAGTGTGAAGGGTGAGATTAGCAGGTTTTTTCCACAGTAAATACAGCAATTACTGGCTTTTGGGGAAGACCAAAAGTATTTGTGAATTTTGATCAAATACTACAACCGGTTCTGAATGAGGAGAAAAAAAAAAAGAAAAAAAAAAAGAGAAACCTTGGATAAAGTTAAAACTTGTTTATTTCAGTATTTTTAAATTATCTGCTTTTCTTTTTTTTTTTTTTTCAGAACATTGAAAGGAAATTTAACTTATTTTGTGCTATAAGCAGCAAGGGGATTTGTCAGAAAAGGTCACAATTCTAACGAAGGTAAAGGAGAACAAGAAATGCAAGTGCAAATGACAAGGGAGTAGAAAATGGTTTGAACAAACAAGAAAACTCTCCAGCTCAGGAAAAGGAAACTGAGTCTCAACCTACGTAGGTGAGAAGACATCCTGCCCACTTCTCATTCTCCTGCCCACAGTGCTTGGCAGGACCTATTTCCATGTGATGCCTCTTCTGTACCAGGGGGAGGGAGCAGTGATGCAGAACAGACAGGCACTTGATTAGCTCTGCTCACTAACAACAGCAGACCTCTGTACTGCACCCCATGTCTTGGGTCCACCACCTCATGTTTCATCTGGTCAGGCTCTCAAATAGGCTGCCCAGAGAGGTGGTTGAGTCACCATCCCTGAATGTATTTCGGAGTCAATTAGATGTGGTGTTGAGGGACATGGTGTAGGGGAGAACTTTGTAGAGTAGGGCTGATAGTTGGACTTGATGATGCCAAGGGTGTCTTCCAACCTAAGTGATTCTATGATTCTATCATCTGCTCTGCCCGTACACTGGGAGCTTTCTTCACCCTTCACCAAGGCCGAGCTCACCTTGCTTTCTCGTAGGAACCATTGGTTTTGCCGGCAGTGGCATAAAGATGTGTTTCTTGCACTGGTCAACTTGCCCTGCTCAGACCTAGAACTCACAGGTGCACATCTTCACCTCGCAGCGTTCACACTTCCAGTGTTTCAGGCATGAAATGATCCTTCTGAAGGAGCATCACAGCACAGGTGTTGCCTTCTTATGCCACAGAGCTCCATAAGATATTTGGGTCCTCTGGGACTTTGGAGCTCCCTATCAGTCCTTGCTGTAGGATGTATAAAGGAACAGCTGAACCATAAGCGTAAGAGCGTAAGGTAGTAATTGTTTGAAGCATAGGCTGCCTTAATAGTCTTTTGAGCTCCTCAAGGGGCAGAAAAAAAGATTACAGCAGTCAAAAGCTATGTATGAAATAAGTACATTTTTCCATATTCACATTCCTTATTTCTGCACCTGAAATTAGCTAGTGTATTGATAAATGAATTTCTGTGGTTCACAGATTCATGATTTCACAAAGGCAGTCTGTATATTGCTACCATCTGTGCACCAAATCTTCTAAAAAGTACAATATCAGAAACAAATTGGCATTTTAAACATTCTAAAAATGTGAGCGGGTATTCCAGGCTCTTAAACTCTTTTTTACCATATTAGGTTTTCATTAGAATTTGGTGTAGGGTGAGGAGGGTGAATTTCTAAACCTTAAAAAATCAGGCAAAAGAAAAAATGATATCAAGTAAATCCCTATAAAAGCAATATCACATCCAGAAGAAACATGTCATTTTGGGTCTTCCAAATACTTTGGAAACAATAAAATGCGGTTTGGAAGGAAACATGGTATGCTTTGAAATTCCAGCTGAAAAACCAAAGAAGACCTATTTGTTTTCTTTTTTCTTTACACAGCCCTTCTGGATTATTTTTTTTTTTAGTATCTGTAAAGTGTTTTCAGACCATTTTGTATGACAGGTTGAATATGCATCGCTATTTTTGTTGCTAGGACAAATGAGATAATCATAAATGTTTTGTCTACAAAAAGGAAACTGCTATCAATTTTAAATATAATACTCAATAAAGCCATGGGCCAGCGAAGCCGGTGCACATGGTGATTGCTGGGTGGAGATTAGCTGCTTTTGGTGGCAATTGAAGAAACAAACCTGAGACTTTTATGGAGGAAAGCAGTTGTTATACAGATTTCACTTGTGTCAGTGGCAAACTTGTTGCAACAGATATCTGAGCGTCTCTGGCTCTTCTCTAAGTGTGACAAGCAGGAGGTAAATCACTAAGTCACACTTACTTGTCAATGGTTTTGTGCTTTTAAGTCACCAATGGCTCTGAAATTTCAGAGATAATGCTGACTTAGGGGGTGATCTGCAGCACTAGAAGTGAGGGGGGAGACATTCTCATCTCCTGACATCTGGGCTGTGATAAGATCGAAGGAATCCCTGAGGTCAAACTTGGCCCAAAGTATCCCTTCAAACACCTGCATCTTGAAAGGAATTTTCCATCCTTTCAGCTTCCACTTTTCTGCCAGGGAAGTACAATAAATGTAGGAACATGATCCAATGCAATCTTTTCTTAAAGCTATGCACATCTTTCTGTCTCTCTAGTCTTTCCCAAGGTTCTAAAATGTGAGAGTAAAAGACAAAGGGCAGGCACATGGCAATCCTTCCCCTGGGCTCCTTTCACAGCTTCTTGATGTCGATGGTTGGGTCCTTCCTGCATTAAGGTTGCTGTCTTGCTGTTGTAATTAATTACCGTCAATACATTTATTGCTGATGAATTTGCAGAATTCCTTTTGAACCTGTGAGTATATTTTTTCCTTGACATCATCTGACAACAACTAAGTTTGCATTTGATTCTGAGCTGCGAAAAATATTTTTTATTTAAAACCCGTAACTCCAAATTTCACTGAGTGTCCCTAAAGCGCATGTGAGAAAATGTGAATATTTAATATTTTCCTTTTATTCCATGTCCTCCATATCACTCATGACTTTTTACTTCTCTCTTGTTTCCTTCTTACTCTTCCCTTTTCCAAGTGGAGAAATGCTTTTTCTCAGTCTTTTCATTGCCTGGAAGTAACTCCATAGATATTTTCATCCCTATGACATTTTCTTTTATCTTTTCCAGTTGTCCTATATCCTTTTGGACAGTGCTCAGGGTGAGAGAGCATCACAGATTAGTATGATAGCATAATCTTTTCTATTCAAGAGTTCTTTTCATAAAATTCCTAGCACTCTGCTTTATTTATTTTCCCCACTACCACTGAACTTGTGCTTTTCAGGAAACAACCATGGTGACTTCAACCATTGTTTTAGTCTTAAAATTATTGGCTTAGTGGCAATAATTTCTACCCCATCACTGCATATCTGTCACTAAAGATGTTCTGGCCTTCGTACCTTAGTGTGCATGCACTGACATTTAGTTCCATCTTCAATTTTACTGCCAAATCTGTTATTGTTATGAAATCCTGATGCAACTTTTGAACTGAGCTTTAGATATTGCTATATCAAATTTTATCAGAAGATTTTATCAGAAGTATAGAATTCAGAAAAACTGGCCTGTGATTCCCTTGACTTATCAGCCTAACACTGTATTTCTGCCCAACCATTCTCTCTGTCTTCAGTGATTTCCATGAATCTCTCTGTCCAGAGAGACAAAGATGCCCTCCTTGGGACAATTTCCCTTGCCAATGCCTTTTCTCATGGAAAGGTGAAATAGAAAAACAGCGACAGCAACAAATGGAGATACCAGTTCAAAATCTGCCTAGGTTCTTTAAGGTGACACACCCATCTATTAGTTTTCAGTTGACTATCGTCTAATCAGATTTTACAGCCAGTGGGGCAGGGAAATTGCTTTTTCTTACCCTTTAAAAGTTACATTAAAACAAGCAAAGTATGTGATATGCTACCTATACGTATCCTACTTATTGAATTAAAACTAGATATTTGAAATTCAAAAGGAAATTATTTTAGCAGATTTTGCTCTGCTTGAAGGAACATGCCTAAAAAGAGCAGGTAATCAGATTAGTGTGTGGTGGAAATGGATGAGGAAAATGAAGACTTAATGATAGATACATCACAAATGATCCATCCCTAACCCTGCAAGACCCCCAAAATCCACATAGCATAGTTTCTCATTGACGTGGCACCTGGCTATGTTTTCCCATTTGTCACTTATTTACATGGGCAATGAAGTCACTGGGGAGACGGGAAGGGAAGCCTGAGCTCTGCTAACAGAGACAGAGGGTCGGGATATCAATAAACCAACTGTGTTAGTCTGTATGTGCACTTTCTTCAACTGCCGGGCATTGGTTTATGTGGATAACAGGAACTGCAGCTGCAGTGTAACAGCAGTAGCTATAATAAAATTTCAAATGCAGTAACTGATTCAAAAAATGAACCTCAAGGAAGGTATGTATCCATTTTGCCTCCTGTGCTTAACTGATTTATAAATGATGCATAATTAACTGGCAGTGAGTAAACTGTAACTTCAGGATCAATGTCAGCAATACAACAGATAAAATGCAACATGAAACACCTGCACAACACCTACAAATTTCTAACCACCCTTGTACAGCTCATCAGCTACGGGAAAGTTCTAGTTACACACACACCTTTACACATATAACCCAGCCGCTGTTTGGGTTAAAAGGCCACTCCATACAACCTGCTAATGCTCATACCAATGAGAAAGGTCCCCGGGCTCACACGCAGATACTCGCGTGTGTGTCCCCCTTTGCAGCACCCCATGCTGTGACTCTGCTACCCGTGTGGCTTTCCGGAACCCCATGCACACCTTCTGTTGGCTCATCATAGCCTTTCTCCAAGTCTTGCTCTGCCGACAAGATCCAGATCTATACCTGCTGATGTGCAGAAATATGGATTTATATATAAACAAAGAGGCGTAGTTCAGCTATGACAATTTTGCATAAACTGGTTTATTCCTCATGGGAACTTCAAAAGGGAATTCTTTCCTATGGGATTCCTATCAGAAATCTTGGAAAACTTGTAAAGATTCCTTATATTTCAGCTTTCTGTTTTAGTCATTGGCATAGTCTTCTACCAATAACAGTGTCATTAAATAGCAAAGAGAGCAGAAAGCTGGTGCCTATCCAAGTTTTGTGGGCTTAAAAACAATTTATTCAGTTTGCCATATATATGGTTGACATCCAAAAATAGAAAGGGTGCATTAAAAAAAAAAAAAAGAATAAAAAATAAAGCCTTTGAGCGGATGGGTTGACATTTTTCCTCTTTGTACTCACTCGTGATGTGACTTGGAACTAGCCTTGTCACTCGCTGTCAGCCAGGGCTCCACCAAAGTAGGCTGGAGAGCATGTCTGATGTGTTTGCAGAGCACATGGCTGGCCCGATGTTTTCTGCTTTCAAAGGAAGCCAGGAGAGTTGAGCAGAGCATCTAAAATGTTTTAAGGTGTGGAAATATGAAACAAATAATGATAACCTGTGAAATTATTGACCTTTGTGGCATAGAGGCAGCTGGAAGTACCAGCACACAGAGTATCCTTTGCTTGTTGGCAGTGCAGGCGGGCTGGCATAGCCCAACCCACGCTCTGCTCTGCAGGTGGCTGCTTCACTGTCTCTGTAGAAATCTCATGTCCACAGAATTTTTGGTAGCCTATTTTAAAGTAATTTGGAGAGGGCCAGTTTCTCAAAGGCACATGTCAAGGAGTATTTGTATCATTTATGACAGCATCTTATGACAGGGTTGATGCTAGGAGGGTACAGGACTGTGAGTGCAGCTGTTTTGCAGGTTTTTACCTGCCTCTGCTGACAGCTGGAGGGGCCTGATGAGACACTGTGGATGTAGCTGGGGATTTGCCAGGGAGTGAGTGACTTGTTGGTGGTCAAAAGGCTGTGTAATGGTCCGAGTTAGACAAGAAGTTATGAAGAGGAATTTCCAAATCTCTTTACTCAGCATTTCTGTTCAAAGGGGGATAAACAGCTGAAGACAAAGATCTAATTTTTATTGCTCTAGTATAAAACAGCGGGAAGCAGTGGAATTACCCCATTATAATGTCCGGGCAAGTAAGACTGGGCTCCAGAAATCAAAAGAGGGGAGGACTCAGATTCCCTCTGTATCCTTATTTCAACTATGCTTCATTGTAGCAACTGCGTTTTCTTCCTCCATATAATAAATATTTTATGTTCTCTCCGCTGCTGAGTTCATCATTTAAACAGGAAGGCAGACAGTGGTGCTGTTCTCATTCAGTGTAAGGATGTACTTCAAGCACAAGATTAAATCCTCAACTGATGTGAAACAGTGCAGTCGCACTGGGTCTAGGGGAGCTGCTTCCCTCTGCGCCAGCAGTTTTTCTGCTTCCATTACCTGCAGAAGATGACCCCAGGTCCTCCTGAAAGATCTCCTTGCCTCACTGCCTCCTCCCAGAACAGCTCAGGGTTGCGTGGGGTCATCACGCAAAGGGCTTGTGATGATCACAGCCCAACACTTCACCCCTGCAGCCCCAGGCAGTCCTTGCTACTGATATTGCATCATGGAACCACCACACTGAGCTGCCCATGGAGCTGAAAATGGGCACCATGAAGGCAGTCATGGCAGCAGATTCCTTCTGAAATGAAGTGTCACCTCACTGCTGACAGCCAGCACATCCCCACCATAGATAATGAGAAAAACACTGGAGTCAGATTTACCCATGACAACCCTTCCAATCTAGCAAGCAAGCACAGGCTCAAAAATCAGGAGGAGCTTCACCTTGTGACTGTTATGGCAATGTAAAGCAGTTGTGAGTCCACAGTACCTGTAGCTCGATGAAAGGTAAAATGTATTTCTCATGTGCATTCAGGTTTAGTTAGTTCAGTGTTTTCCCCATGAAAGCTTGTGTAACCATACATATTTTCACTGGCTTGCAGCAGCTCTTGTAGACCATCTAACTGAAGTTTCTCCTTAGCATTACTTGAGTGGGTAACCATCCACGTACAAAACAAAAAAGAGACAGCAGAACATTCACCTTGAATGCAACATGTTTACCATAAGAAGATAAGTTGTGCTTTTTAGGGATGTTTCTCTCTACCACTTTCTTTTGCTCCTATTTTCTCTGCATGATAAAACTAGGGAAGCAGGGCTGCTAAATTATATCCATGTAAAAATTCCAAATACTCAAAAACTTGACAAGTGGAAAATTGGATATGAATATCAAAATGTGCCACATATCCTATCCCCCATATCCAAATAACTCTAGTCTTCCAAATATTTTCACCCATCTCAACCACTCCTACACCACACAGACATAACCAAGCTAATTTTGGAATGGTCATCTTTAGGCTAGTAGCAGCATAGCTCAGCAGAGTGAGAACTCACTAACTTATCAGTTAGGTCAAAGGCTGCACCAGCTCTGGAGCGATGGATTCCACTAAGCAGTGCCTGGGAAGCAGACCTTGCTTGTCAAACATGCAGCCCAGCCACCAACCACACAGCTGAATAAAGAGCATGATCCAGCAATTTCTGGATTCAGGCAGAAACAAGAAATATCACTAACTGTTTTCCTGCTAAACCGACCTTCTCTCTCAAGCCTGTAGGGAACTGGATGAATAGCATAACCCTATAGCATCCCCTTCTCTCTAGTGTGTCCGTATTTCATGTCCAGCTATTTGCTAGAAAGTCTGGGAAATGGCAACCTTAGATTACATTTTGCCATGCTATCAAATAATTCACAAGGAACTGGAAGCCATTCAGGGAAGACGAAAATAAGACCAGGGAGATAAATCACTTAGAACCATGTAAGCATGTCACAGACAATCTTAGGTTAAGGAAAAGGAGAATAACTATTTTCAGAACTGGGTGCAAAAAAAGGAAATAAATGAAGAAGAATTATTAGGTTTTGTTCTAAAAAGTGGGATTACAAAAAGAGAAAAACAATACATTTAATTTACTACATCTAAAAAATGGAAACCAGCCACAGATTATGAAAGGGTTGAAAAATCTCCCTCAACAGCAAACTATGGGCCTTTTAAGTTTGGGGGATTTTCTCCCTGCTGCATTTGCCTTTCCATTTCCTTTTTTTTTTTTTTCCTCCTTTCCCCCCTGCCTTGTGCATTGGTCCCAGCCTCACAAATTCAAGGCATTTAAAGAGTATTTGAATTCAAAGAAGTATTCACATGAATGTGTGGGTTGACAAGAGCTCAAAGAAGCGGGAAAGAAGGCAGGATAGGTTGCAAGCCTCTGAAGTCAGAAATTTACCTTCTGATCTATCTGTAGAGACTGTCTTAGTATGGGAGATTGTAAGAATAATTGTGAAGAGTTTGAAGGAAAGATTTCAGATGTAAAAATGTGTCATTTGCCTCAGAATGAGTCTTGCACTCAGGGGAACCAGGTAGCAGTCTGTAAATGTGCAAAGTGAATAGACCCTAAGGACAGAATACAATTACTTAGGAGGTAATGAGATGAGATTAAGAAGGGAATATTTAGACAGAATGCCAGGAAGAGTTTGAGCTACTTTGAAGCGTTGAATAGTCTTGTGAGGAAAATGTGAAAGCGCAATTACTTGAGACATTTAAAACTGTAAGTATGCTCACATTTGCTGCAGGGAACACATCTCCCTTTGCAGGGAAATAGACTGACTGATGCAGCCAGGTTTCTATCCCTATATTTTTCTTCCAAGATCCAGAGCACAGTGTAATTCAGACACCCAGATGTTGTAGTAACAAGCAACCCTACGGACGCTGCAGCAGTGAGCAGTGTAAGGCCAGTAGTGAGTGGGTTGCAACAAGCATTAGAGAATTTTTGCCTACTGTATTATCCAGTTGCAAAGAGTAGTGGGTTTTTTCCAGTGCTATTTGTGTATACTTATATCACCTTCTTGAATGCTTATGGATATCGCCAGTAGCACCAACTAGCACTAGGAGGTGGTACCCCAGTGCTTGGCATCTTGTGGCATGCTGGCCTTGAAAAAAAAATAAAAAAGAAAAGATAGATTTGGGGCTTGTACATTGCTGTCTGCTCCCAACTGTAGTTTTAATGAGCTTGCATCAGTGCAAAAGCAGGGAGAAGGAGCTGATTATTTTGAATCTTTCCCAGTCTAAGGATAGGATCTGCTTGAGGACAGGGAAGCTCTACAGAGGGACTTGGATAGACTGGATAGATGGGCCAATGTTAATGGCATGGCCTTCAATGAGGCCAAGTGCCAGGTCCTACACTTGGGCCACAACAACCCCATGCATCGCTACAGGCTTGGGGAAGTGTGGCTAGAGAGCTGCCTGGCAGAAAAGGACCTGGGGGTGCTGGTCGACAGGAGGCTGAACATGAGCCAGCAGTGTGCCCAGGTGGCCAAGAAGGCCAATGGCATCCTGGCTTGCATAAAGAATAGTGTGACCAGCAGAAGTAGGGAGGTGATTGTCCCCCTGTACTCAGCACTGGTTAGGCCACACCTTGAGTATTGTGTCCAGTTCTGGGCACCTCAGCACAAGAGAGATATCGAGGTGCTGGAGCGAGTACAGAGGAGGGCAACAAAGCTGGTGAGAGGCCTGGAGAACAAGGCTTATGAGGATCNAATGATTCTATGATTCTATGATTCTATGATAAGATCTATCTCAACCCAGTCCACCATCAACCCAACCCAGACCTTGGATCTCAGCAGCCACCAAACTTTCTGCCGGTCTGCCATGAATACATAGAAGTCTTAGAAGATTTGAGATTCCTTGCTAATAGAGGTTGCAGATGTAAAAATTGACATGTGGTCAGTAGGAGACTGGACTAGTACTCAGAACATATGCCTATCAAGGATTACTAAATAGAAAAACCACATCAAAATCAGGAAGTTCCTAACCTGGCTATTCAGAAGTTGGAGAGCTGTTTGGGGATGTACCATGTACATTGGCTTTGCTCTTTCTCTTCCCTGCCCTTCCCCAGGGTAACTGCTGATGGTCTCTGGTAGAGGCTAGGGGCTAGATGGACCCTTATTCTGAAACAGTGTGTCTGTTAATATACTTTCATGTTCTTAACTTTTCCAGAGGCCAGAGGAAAGTCTGTCTGACTGCAGTCCCCTTTTGTTTAGAATTTTTGCTGTATAACTGCCAGGGAATTAGAATAAATGGGGTGGCTCTGTATCTCTAAAATACTCCTGTATTTTACACTACCTGAAAGGCACTGGGGATTTAACTGACAAAACATGTTCTTAACCTCTATTTTGCTTTTCTTCTTTTGTAATTTTAAAAACAAATGTCCAGGCACATTTTGTTAACATTGTCCTATTTGGAAGGAATATTCATGCTTAATATTACTAAGGAGAGTATTCCTCCTCCTGACTTTCATTGAGAGGCAGCAAATCCTCTGTATAGTGAAAGAAGAGGGGAGACACCTGCACAAGGAAGTTGAGAACAAGTGTGAGATTGGCTAGTCCTTTTAGTATTTAGCATTTGATTTATATAATATTTATTGAAAGAGTTTGAAGTAAACAATAGCAATGAGAAATTGTGGTTATTTTAGAACTTTTTATGAAGCTAATGCCTATTTGGTATAGGTAATATTATTCACTAATATTTTTTTTCTATCATGGGTATGTCACTCTTGCCAGCTTCTAACGTTTTGAATTGAAACAACACAGAATAATTTACTCACTTTTTGCTTTAAAAGAATGCTGGTGTTGCCAACCGTGGGAGAAGAGTAGGTTCTTCCATCTTAAAAAAAAATAATTTAAATTATCATTAATGAAGAACACTAAATAATCTGCAGATTGTACTTGCATGATTTCTGCAAAGGAAATTCACCAAGCTTTTAAAGTGATCTGAATCTAACAAAATCAGAAAAAGGAGAACTAGAAAAATCTTAGTTCAGGTCATTAGTAGGAAACTTCTGAACAAAAGTGAACGCTTGTCACATCTCAGGACATTTAATTCTAGAGCCTCTTTTATTCTGTGTTTGAAGAAAATAAAAGGAGGCTATTTACCGTAGAATGGCCATTTCTTGAAAGCGTTCTTGAAAGTATGAGAACTAATTTTATTAATTATTTTTTTTAAAGAATCCAAGGTAGAAAATTGAACTAGTGCAACAGCAAAAAGCCATAAACCAGAGGAACTAAAAATCCTTCTGAGCAGCACACTGGTTAAATGGCCAGTGTGATGATTCTTTGCCAAATCAGCAAGTGAGTGAGCCCTTTCCATCAAGAAAAATTTTAGTCACCTCTGTTACTGAAGGGGTGGTTCAGGTGAAGAAGAATCAGTGTTATTATGGACCAAAAAACTTTCCGGGAAATAGAAAAAAGAAAAAAAAAAGAAGTAAAATTTCAAACCTTAAACATAAGGTACCTCGAAGTTCTTAGTTATCATATATATTTATGAATCAAGAAATTGATAACTCAATAAATCTGCCAATGAGACTGTGATAGGTTGATTATGACCAAGGAGAGCTGTAACTAATAAGGAAAAACTTAATGACTTAGGTGAACAGACAATGTAGAAGAGGAAGAATGTAAGAGGGGCCACTGGTTAGGGTTGGATCAGGTTTTGTAGGGGCTGTACAGCTGCCAATTCAGAGTGCAATGGGCTTCCTTAGTCTTACCCATCCCACAGGTCACTGAGAGTTATCAGGATGTGGCATTTAAATGGTGGGTTAGAAGAGTTTGGAGCAGACTCTTTTCAGTGGTTCCCAGTGACAGGATGAGGGGCAATGGGCACAAGCTGGAACACAGGAAGTTCCATTCAAATATGAGAAAAAACTTCTTTATGGTGAGGGTTACAGAACACTTGAACTGGCTGCTCAAGGAGGTTGTGGAGTCCTCTTCTCTGGAGGTTTTCGAGACCCACCTGGACACAGTCCTGAGTAACATGCTCTGGGCAATACTGCTTTAGCAGGGCAGTTTTCTGATGCTCCTCACTCAAACAAAATTTGGAAGAATGAAAATTTACCTCCCTGAGAGATTAATTATGACAATTTTGTGATTCCATGAATTTCAGTCTTAAGCAAAAACTGTAAATTACAGTCATATTTGACAAGTCTCTTAGCTAAAAGTGCCTGTTTGGAGAAGGGATCATGGCACAGAAGTAATAACAAGTAACAAGCAATAACAAAAATCAGATTATTTCTCAGGAAGGTTAATTTTCATTCTTCCAAATTTTGTTTGAGTGGGGAGCATCAAAAAACCATTTGGGGTGGGAAGTTCTGAAACTGCAAAATCAGAAAATTTTAAAAAGTTGGGAGACATTCTCAAGTGTGAAAGTTGTCTTGTGTTTTCTGAAAGAAAATTATTTTCATTCAGCAGTGACTTGAAATACTTGTCAGAGATGTGATTTCAGCTACTCTACTCCTCGGCTTTTCTCTTCTATCCAGACCAACTTGGTAAACCACACCCATGAGCTATGCTGCCTCCCACAATAGGATGACGTCCAAAGAGAACAGAGAGATAGAGACACAAAAGAAAGGTTTTTGTAAGTCTGAACTAGATTAGAAAGTCTTTATTTACTGTGTCCTCTGAAAAGGTTTCACATGTATGTTGAGAAGAGGCAAGTGCCTTTCTTGACCTTTATTGCTCCTTTCTAGTGAAATGCAGAACAGTAGAGGTACATCTTCTCTGGGTATAAGCTGTGGGAAAACAGTCCTAAGCAGCCCAAAAGGGAATTCCTGATGCAGGTGAGTAGTAAAGTCCTGTAGTTCCTTGAAACAGTTGAAACAGCTACATTTTCATATGACCAAATGCATTTTCACATGGCCTGATGAACTGGGACAAACTGGGAGCACACAAATGCAATTCCCTGTCAGAGCAGACTAAACTGAAAGATTTACTCCAGGAAGGCACCTCATGCAAATCCAGGTGCTAATGTGTGTTCAGTCAGTGGGATCAGATTAGAGGTAGTACAAAATACCTCCTTGAAACACAGAGATTGTAAAAACTGGGTCTTCAGCAC
>VZTM01032478.1:131587-232384 GCA_013400555.1 Jacana jacana
TAATTATGACAATTTTGTGATTCCATGAATTTCAGTCTTAAGCAAAAACTGTAAATTACAGTCATATTTGACAAGGCTCCTAGCTAAAAGTGCCTGTTTGGAGAAGGGATCATGGCACAGAAGTAATAACAAGTAACAAGCAATAACAAAAATCAGATTATTTCTCAGGAAGGTTAATTTTCATTCTTCCAAATTTTGTTTGAGTGGGGAGCATCAAAAAACCATTTGGGGTGGGAAGTTCTGAAACTGCAAAATCAGAAAATTTTAAAAAGTTGGGAGACATTCTCAAGTGTGAAAGTTGTCTTGTGTTTTCTGAAAGAAAATTATTTTCATTCAGCAGTGACTTGAAATACTTGTCAGAGATGTGATTTCAGCTACTCTACTCCTCGGCTTTTCTCTTCTATCCAGACCAACTTGGTAAACCACACCCATGAGCTATGCTGCCTCCCACAATAGGATGACGTCCAAAGAGAACAGAGAGATAGAGACACAAAAGAAAGGTTTTTGTAAGTCTGAACTAGATTAGAAAGTCTTTATTTACTGTGTCCTCTGAAAAGGTTTCACATGTATGTTGAGAAGAGGCAAGTGCCTTTCTTGACCTTGATTGCTCCTTTCTAGTGAAATGCAGAACAGTAGAAGTACATCTTCTCTGGGTATAAGCTGTGGGAGAACAGTCCTAAGCAGCCCAAAAGGGAATTCCTGATGCAGGTGAGTAGTAAAGTCCTGTAGTTCCTTGAAACAGTTGAAACAGCTACATTTTCATATGACCAAATGCATTTTCACATGGCCTGATGAACTGGGACAAACTGGGAGCACACAAATGCAATTCCCTGTCAGAGCAGACTAAACTGAAAGATTTACTCCAGGAAGGCACCTCATGCAAATCCAGGTGCTAATGTGTGTTCAGTCAGTGGGATCAGATTAGAGGTAGTACAAAATACCTCCTTGAAACACAGAGATTGTAAAAACTGGGTCTTCAGCACGACTGATTTGCTCTACAAATTCCTTCCTGCTGCACCACATTGTTTGATAATATAAAGACTGCCAGACTACACTTACAAATGGAGTCAGCAAGTCCAACATGGTGCAAGAATTATAACCAAAATGCAGATTGGTAGTTGTAGAACTCACTTAGCCTGGTGTAGATATGGCCGCAAGAGTCACTCAAGTGGAAATTGCTTTAGGACTAAAGTACTATTCAGTGTTGTATCAGAGGTAGAATTTGGCTGTCAGTATTTTTTCCCACCTATAGTGCTGTGGTTCTTCCAAATGTGCCTGTATATAGTTTTGTGTACTGACTTCATTATCTTTAGCCAAAATGGGACCACAAAAGACTAGAGTCAACTTCACATCATGGTCTTGTAGGCTGCAGAATCAATTCACTGCAGGGTAGGCACACATTGCAACATACATCTATTAGAGCTTTCCAGGTTTTCCTCAATACTGTCTTAAACAATATCAAGGCCTCAGAGAAACATGAGAAAGACGTTGGAAAAAAAAAAGTTTGACTGTAATGGTACCAAGTCGATTATATGGCTCATTGAGTAACTTGGCCCTATTAGGAAACATTGATTTCCCTTCCCTCCGCCCCACACCCTTCAGTCTGTGACACATAATTGCAGGACAGTTTAGCAGGAACAGTTCAGCTATTTCAATGCAGTACAGCAACTGTTTCATTTCATACATTTTATGACTCCAGGTTAAGGAGAGCCATTTCAAAGCAGTATTTAACCTAGAGGCTCTGTAAAAAAAAAGTCTGGGATTTCAGTAAATACAGTGTGTGTTGTGTCTGGGGCTGAGGCTGACATCGAGCCAGATCATTCTTTTCAGCTGTCGCTAGTATGTTCTTCTAGCATAAGCTTGATTCCACAAGGTCTTTTCAAGCTGAATTATACAGTTCCAATTTAGGGAGTTTCCACTGAAGTCTCCATGGTACTTACTGTGACCAAATATTTCTCACGAAGAGCAGAAATCACAAAATTTGCGCCTCTTCTACAAAAAAAGACATTGAAGTGCTAGAGCAGGTCTGGAGAGGACAAAAAAGCTAGTGAGGGGTCTGGAGAGTAAGTAAGTCTTATGAGAAAAGGCTGAGGGAGCTGGAGTTGTTCAGCCCAGAAAAAAGCAGGCTGAGGCTTTATCGCTCTCCACAACTACCTGAGAGGAGGTTGTAGAGAGGTGGGGGTCGGTCTCTTCTCCCAGGTCACAGGCAATAGAAGAAGAGGAAATGACCTCAAGTTGCCCCAAGGTAGGTTCAGATTGGATATCAGGAAGAATTTTCACCCTGAATGGGTTATCAAGCCTTGGAATGTGCTGCCTAGGGAAGTGGTTGTGCTACCATCCCTGGAGGTATTCAAATGACAGGTTGACTTAGTGATTAGTGACATGGTTTCGTGATTTTTGTAGTTTTTTTAATCAGAGTCAGGTTGATGGTTGGACTAGATGATCTCAAAGGTCCCTTCCAACCTAGACAATTCTATGATTCTATGAAACATTGTCACCTGTAAGCAACAATTAGAATTGTTTTAATATTTGCCAAGTAAGAAAAGATTGCCATTTCAGAGCCCTTGGGAAGTATGGATCAGTTCTGTGCCACAAGGCACATTTAGCTCTTTCTGAACAGCCAAAGGCCCCTTTCCATGCTAGAAAGACATACTAATGCAGTTATACAGATTCCTCTGCTATTTTCTGAGCATGTTCCATTCTGCATCTCACCTAGAGCTTCACCTAGAGTATCTGAGTATGACTCCAAGGAAAAGAAATGTCAGCTGATTTCTGAGAAGCTCTGTCCTTTGCCCTGACCTCTCTCCTTTGCCCCATTCACTCCTCTCAGCAATTGGATTTCAGTGAGCCCCCTGGCTCCTCTCACTCCCTCTCCAAGCAAGAGGCAGTTTGCACAGTGACAGCCTTAGAGGTACAAATGTGTGTTGTCTAACCAAAACTCTATGGGTGTGTGGCTGGTGACTGCACATTGCACTGCATGCCAGAAACTGCAACTGTTGCAGAATTCTGCCCTCGTTTTCCACGCAGTCACCAGTAATCTGAGTCTCTCTTCTCATGAAATTCATAAGAACCTAGCATATTAGAGACTTCTCCATGTTGGTCAAGTGTGGCTGAAATCAGTCTATGAGTTCAAATGATCTTATTATGCAGGCACTCTCTGGTGAGCAACAGACAGAGTATAATTCCCCGCTAACTCTTGTTTCCTTTGGAAATTAAGCTGAAAACCAGATTGTCTTGGGAGTCCCGTGGTGTTTTGTTTGTTTTGGTTCTAAATAAGTTGAGGGATTTGTTTTAGAAGAAAGATCTGGAACAGCTTCTAGATAAGAGCAATTGAGTAAGGTATGAATTTTTAGCCAGAAAAAAAACCCACTCCCAGTCATAGAGTTAACCACTTAAGATTTATCAACCCATTCCTTGTTTCTCTTCTGCTGTCTTAGTGCTGCCAAATCACATCCTTCAATTTTCATAGACTGGTGCCTTGCAAAAGAGAAATGAGAAGAAGAACAAGGGAGAATAAGGGAAAAGGTAGAACATCTAGGCTATTCAAACTAGCAATGAGAACAACTCCATCGCACAGGAGAAGGAGGTAAAAATTTTCTTGGAAATTTGGAGGTTTCCAAGGAGGACCTTCCTTGGAAAGGAAGGCCAGTGGTATGAGGGCTTATGTTAAACAGGGAAAACCTGCAATGGAAGAAAGGAGAAGAAAGAAAAGCAGAGAAAAAAATGGCTCACATGTAGAATGAGAAGTTGTTTTGCAAGAAATCCCTAAATATGTAAGGACTGTACAGCACTAGAAGGGGAAAATGAGCCTGGAAGGCCATGATGTACACTGAGCCTACAAAAGCAATAAAATGTTCATCACAAACTGTATTTAGCTTGTAAAAGCCAGACCAAACAAGCTATCTGCATGCTACCTAAATACCCTCTGCCTGCCACCTACATGCTGCTTGTAGCTCTGACAGTTCTAGCAGAAAGTCAGATGTGTCTCAGAGGAATTTGGTCCTTCCTGGAAACTCCTCCTCGAGCTCTGAGTGAGAGTCATTTGTGATTCTCTGGGCAGGAATATATTGAACCTTCCCCTCTGATTACTATTATAATTGAAAAGTTAATTCTTTAGGAGTGATTTGACCTCTTTGATGAACCAGACAAAATTGATCCCCTTAGAGTGGGAGTGGAACAAACAAGGTTCCATCCATGCCCTGCATTTCTCATGCTCATGAGGACCCTGTCCACCTCTGAGCATGCCTGAGTTGGGTACCCAGGGCACAGTTTGTATTAGGGTTATGTATTATTCCTTCTTCTGTCACACACGTGCTGCTATACACAGTTGAGGAGCGATCACACCCATCTTGCAACTATAACTGCCCAAGCAATTTATAAGAAACTTATTTCGTTCACAGCGTGATTTACTCCAAATTTCAGTGAGTGGGGATGACCAAGCAACCAATCACATGGAGCTGCCTCAGACATACTACCTCTGAGTGGGAGCTGCTGAGCCTATTTTGAGGTAACTTAAGACAAATCCAGTAAGTGATTAGACATGAGACCTCAAAGGGGTGCTTGGATATGACTGGAAGTGGTACTGGTACCTCAAAACAGACAATGTTTTTTTCCCAGTGAGAGAGTGCTCAAGCTCAATATTACACAGCAGTGCTCTCTTTGGAGACAAAACCCAGTATGCTTACACTTCACCATTGTAACTGTAGGAATGGAAGGTTTTAAGTCTGGTTCACTAGTCCTCTGCTGTGTTTCTGGCTTTCTGTGGCCATTTGTAACCAGCAGGAGACGAAGCAGCCCTGGGGCTGCTCACCAGCACACGTGGAGAAGGCTGTCCAGTGGCTGCAGCGGGAAGCTGTGACTTAGCTGCTTGCAGTCTGCACCTTTCACAAGATAGAGAGTCATACAATGAACCTCTATACATCTATAAGACTGTCTGAAGAAATTATGCTTTAAAAGTCACCTTTCACATTCTCTGAATGGTTAAAGGACTAACCAAACTTCTCTGAAGCTTTATTTGCTTCAGCTGAGTTAACTAAAACAATGATATTGCCCAGTAGCCCAGCCATCTTTGGTACAAGGTCTGCAAACTTCCCAGGGTCGATAGGCTTCTGAGGGGTCAGTGAAATGTAACAAAGAAAAGACATCCTTTGCTTTACAAGCATATTTACATCCTCTAGTATTTTTGTAGGTGACCGCAAGTGGAAAAAGGGTTGAAAAGCAATTTTATATTGCATTCTTTAAGACCTCAACACTATTATGTGTTATCAGTGTTTCTTCACTACAGGCTGATCAAACCTTAAGTCTTCCCCACCACGGAACAAAAAAGAAGCTGTATCTCAGTGACTCAGTGCTGAGTCATTATAATCCAGATAAGAATATCAATGAAGGTATTTGTAATTTTTCAGATCTTTGTTACCCCATTATCTGATTTCTCTACAGATATTTTCATTTCTAGAAGAAATACAAGGTAGTAAGCTTAACAGAACAGCAAATTCTTTTCACTAAGTCAGGATTTAAAAATAAATAAATGTGTTGTGTTGGTTTGTTTTTTTTTAATGGACTGTATAAAATGAGATTAGAAAAGACCACATCACAGGACCTATTATAATGAGACTCTGCCTGTTTACCTAATGGGAATCTCAGTCTCTTCTGTGCCCAGAGTGTTCGTGTGTGTGTGCACAAACACGTGGAGAGCAGCTAGCACAGACTGACTCTAGATGTGAGGACTGTAGTCTCCAAGCTTTTGGGGCTAAAGTAGTAGAAGTGATATGTCAAAATCCAAACAATAGACCAAAGGTGAGAGAGACATAAAAAACATGTGATTCTCTTCTTTTGTTTCATAGATACCACCTGAGGCCACTCATAACTTAGCCATATTAGCAAGCTGGTGTTTTTCAGACACCTTGGTTGAAGCAGGGCTTAAAAGACTGGAGTGAAGACAAGGCAGTGGTCAGGGACGTCATATTTCAGGAGGCTGTTCCTCAACCAGGGAACACCATGAGCATGAGGCAGGGAAAACATATGTTTACTGTTACACATAGCACTTCAATTTATTCAGGCTGCAATGGTGTTGAAAACAAACCTGATATTTTCCATATGCGGACGAACACATCGTCTCTTTACCTGAGAAGTTATGGCTTCTAGAAGATTTAGTGGAAGGAGAGCAGCAAGTCCTGGCTAACTGAGCTGGAAACTGCAGTCAGTACCCCTCCATGACAGACCTTCACATTTCTCCTGGAGCAAGGGTGCCATTGGCCTGCACCACTGCTTTCTACCGCTTCTGGACCCTGTGTGCCAAAGCTTGTCCTTGCCAGCAATCTGTGGCTGAAATATGGTCTACAAATGCCTTGTGTCACATGTGTGCTTTCATGTGTGCCTCTGGGAAGGACTGGACATCAGAAGCTCTGATGGAAGGCTCTCCTGTTTGCCTTTGTGGTGCTGCATGCCTTCTTCCTTCTATGCAGAGCTTGTGCTCTAGGTGCACACCATGCTGGGACAAAGAGCTGCTTCTCATGTCTAAGCAGTGAAGTTTTCCAAGGTGTGTTAAATGGAGTTTTGCCTTGCATTTTTCTTAAACAAGAAAGATCTGGCAGTACCAAACAATAATTGTGAAATAAATCATTCATGTTTTTTTTTTCTCCTACACTCAGTTTTTATTTTTTATTTTTGCAAGTTATTTTGTTGTTTGTTTCTTTTTTTACATGGGACCAGCTTTGATTAAGAAAATCTGTTCCTAGTTCTTCAGTTGTTCAGCTCCCAGCCTCTTACAGATTTTCTCTTCTGGAGCCTATTCCTTCGCTTCTATAGTCTAGCAATCCCTTACTATTACTCTGCATGTGTTAATCAGACCTGGTTCTGTGATGAAAAGAACAAGAAGAAACAAATAGATTTAATTTAATATTTCAGAACCAAAGATGTGGGAGAGGCAACTCCATTTTTTCAGTATAAGGACACCAAGTCCCACTGCTCTGAGTCAGAAACCCTTTGAGCAGGGGATGTTTGAAGAGCCTTTAGGATAGGAGCCCTCCCACACTGCTTGCACAGATACACATCTGATCTTACCTTTCATCTGAAAAGATCTCCAAGGCAAAAGGAAAGAGAAATATGGTTTCATAGCTAAAGCATAACACATTACAAGCTGAAATGCAGTCTCATCCCACTAGAGGGTGGTCTGGTCACCATCATGTTCCAGCTGAGGTGTGTGGGCAAAGCCCTTTCAGAAAGCCTGTGTCCCCTTTATTTAGACAGAGCAACATCAAAGTATTCCTATTCTGAGTTTTTCCAAATGCTTCATGTCCCATCATTAACATTGAACCTACCCTCTCATTTCAACAAATAAACACATTGCACCTTTCGATGAAGATCTAACACTCTACAAATATTACATGCTCTGAAGTCTTCTACCAGTGCAGCAACTGCACTTACATACAAAGCAGCAAAGTGAGGCTCACTGTAAAAGAGGAACACACTTGGTTTGATACCACTTTGAAATCTTTAAAATCTGTTTATATAGTTGTTATTTTCTTCACATCATTTTTGCAGGAAACTGGATTATTGCAGGTAAAACAGGTGAATTCTCTCTTGAGTTAGCCTATGCTTTAACCACCTGTTGCAGTGAAGCAGAAAGGGCTGTACCACATGAGATGAACAGGAGGATGTTCCATCAGGTTTGGCAGAGCTGGCAGTTAATCTCACAGCCAGCTCTCATACCGGCTGCATGAGATTCACCAAAAATACCTTCCTGTCCCTGGGAAAGTATGCCACCTCTGTTCCCCTTCCCAGGTCAGCCTGCTCATCTCCCTCTTTTTCCTCCTTCATCTGCTCAGACTCAAATGCACACATCCCCAGCAACATGTTTCATGGTCTAACCTTCAAAACTCCATGTCTTACTCCTCCTTCTGAGGTGCATGTTATGATCACCAAGAAAAGGTAATTTCATCCTGCTCTCTGGTTCACTTCACTTTTGATGATCAGAAATCCTTTAGGAACCTTGCAAGGAAAACAGATGGAACTGAAGCTGCATCAAGCATCAACCCAAACACCATAGGTTTTTGGGTTTCAAATATGAATTTCAAATATGAATTTCAAAGAGGTTTCAGAGAATTTCATTCAACACCTTGGCTCCTACATCAATGTCTACATATATAGGAATCCTCCCTTTTATTTCCATGAGGGTGGGAGTAAAGTCACAGTGTCACCAGGGATAAATGGTGTTTGTGTACCTATGCAAAGCTTTCTCTGTTGTTAAAAAATTAATTAGGCTTTGGATCCTGTTGCTCCGATCAGGTTTCTCTTTATTGACTTATTCTCTTAAATGCTGGTTTTAGCATTAGCAGTGGATAAATGAAAGACTTTATCTCAAAAACATGTGGTGGCAGGTATATTCAGTCACAAAAAAAATGTCACAGAATGTTCAAATGCAGATGTAAGCTCACTGGAAAAATGTGAGCAAAGCAGGGCGCAATTCACCATTACAATAAAAATATACATCTACTCATAATTTGAATGAGACAGAAACAAATGTAAAGTGGTTGGGGAAAAAACATGCTCAATTTGATGAGTTCATTTTCTCACCCATTTTAGGATACATTATTTGCCTATTTGGTTTTGTCTGTTTCAAATAGTTCAAACGGCAAAAATGTTAAAAGATTAAAGAATTCATTATTAACCTCATGGTATTTGAATCATGTCAACAGATATGACCCAGCTGCCAATGATAATCAAGAGTACCTTCAGCTGTGAGTTTGGATGCAAATCACAATAAAACAGGACAATCTGTTCTGATGCAATTATTACATCATTCATCTGGTCTATATAAACACAACATGGCAAAGAAATAAACTCTTTTCTCTTCATAAATTCTTTACACTTCAATGACTTGAAAGTTATATAGGATGTGGCATATTGTTTGGCTCCTGTAGTAGGGAAGGCAACAATATGGATGGGAAGTGTGACACTCGGGTCTTACAAAGCTTTTGCCTCCCTCTGCTTCTTTATGGTGGCAACAGAGTTTTGGATGGGTGGTGTTGTCTCTAACAAGTGTTATATACTTTACTATTAGGATACATAAGTAGAGCTGTCCTCCGTAATTGGTTCTAACATCTGGATACCACTGTTAAATAGGTTTGGGGAGGAACATGTGGTCCTCATTTAAAACACTGCAAATGCTATCATGATGTAGACTCTGAATTTTTAAGTAAGACTACTGCTGTTTTGATTATACTCTGAGATAAAAAATAAAAGAGAACAGCACTCTAAATGATGTAAAGCTGCAAGAACACCAGAGTCCTTTAACACAGCAGATAGGGCAGCAAATTTTCTTTTATAATGGAGCTTATCAAGGCATGGAACTGATGTCTTTGTTTTCTGGGAAAGGGAAGGGAAGGGAAGGGAAAAAAATCACAAATAAATACCAAACATAGCTAAAATTATGAAGGCTGTCATTTGAATGTGGTGTTTCAGAATCCAGGCCTCTGCATTGCCATTCTTCTGTAACCCAAATTAATTTGGTATTGACTTCTTTTTTCATTCAGTTAAAGTATAATTAAATAGCAGTGGCCTGCCTCTGAAAAACAGATGAAAAGGTTCTGGTAAGAATCTCTAGGTTAATCCAGCTGCTTAAAATGTGTGTTGTATTTGACCATTTGCCAAAAGACTCTTCAATACATGAGCCAGCTGGCACAGGGAGGACTGGTGGGAACCTGTCAGCTGTTTAGGACAATGGCTGAAGCTTTTTTAACCAAATCAGTTTTTAAACTACCTAAAAATGAGACACCCTACCTTGACAGCAGTTGAATCCTAAGAATTTTTTTCCTCTTAAAAGATGAGTTTTGACGCATATTCTGTGAACCTCAGCACCAAGCCATTTATTTAGATTTCTGTTAAATGTCTGGCAAAGAGACACAATGCATCAAAGTGTTATTTTTGCAATGATGGAGCTCAAGTTTGCTATATTGACAAATATGTCTACTCAGAAGGGAAAAACTGTGCTAATGTGCTGAATGGAGTTGCATCACCAGTTGCTCTTTGAACTATGCAGGACTCCAGCCTCAGGTCCAGCTTTCAGGGCATCACCCCTCACTCCACAGGACCTCAGGACGATGCACAGCTGCTCCTTTTGCCAAACTCTTAGCCACAAGCACACCCTGGTGAGCAGTTGTTCCTACGCACTCTCCCGTTGGCTCTGAGTGTGTTTCTCATGCAAATAACTGCTTATCAGCCTAAGTGACAGCTTTGCGAGCAAACCTCTAAAGTACTGTTTCCCACTAAGTATTTTAGACAGAAAAATTAGCCAATGACCCTGGCATCTAAAAAACCTCTTCTGCTCCCTGTGTTTTCGCTGTTGAATGAAACTAAATGATTACAGACAGGAGAGCTTTCTGGAGCGCAGAGGTGATGGTGAATAGCCGAATAGCTCTTTAAAAGTGAGTGCATGCATGTGGAGGCCAGGGTGTCTGCATGCCAGGTGTCGATATGAAACTTGCCATGCTAACAAGAGCCTTGCAACAGGCTGTGACTTTGATTTTTTCCACCTGGTGCTTGCTGCAGCAACATGTCTGCCTCACCATGTGAGTTATCTGAGAAGCTGTCAAAAGGCAGGGAAGATATGGGAAGTTTTGAAAAACCTGGCTGAGCCTGCCTTCTCAACAGTAACACTTTATGACACTTTTATTTTCAATCCTGAACTTCAGATGCTTCATTTTCTTTCCACCAAGGGAGACAGGCTAACAACGAAAGCCCTCCAGCCCCCAGAGATGCTCCATCTGTGTGCTCTGTGGGGTGTCCTGGTGCTCTATCCAGGGCTTCTCCTCAGCTTCCAGGCTCCTGCCCACAAGTACAGAGTGACCTTTCTGTTTGTGCAGAAAAACAAAAATGTAAAATGTAAATATCTCCATAAGCATTTGGAAGATGAGAAAAAGCAGATCTCCTTAATCCATTTCTGAAAGCTTCAGGTGTGCATCTGATTCACTCCACACCCATCATTTTCACTGAGCTGTGGTCTTTCGTGTTCTCAAAAAGGAAAACCTGAAGTGCAAATACTAAGTATGGAATTAACATGAAGAGGACAATCCTGAAGCCACAAAAGCGATGAAGGAAAGCTGGAAAAAGCCAGAAGTTGCATTTCAGCATTTTTTGCAGTTGCAGAAGGACCCTTATGCCTGACATCCTGGCTGCTCGTCCAAACTGGACCAGCAACTGTGTGTAAGAGAAGGCTATTCCCCTGCTGTACCAACTGTTTTTTTATTTCTGTTGACCAGCAGAGATGTACAGCATTACTATGGTGTGTGTCAGACGCTGTTCCTGATGACATAGATACTGGTTTCCTCTCCTTTTCTTGATACACAGGATTTATTTATTTTTTTATATCAGAGGATTCCTTTTCTAAAACATAATTTCCTTATTGAGGTCAGAGGAAGATATTCTGGGAAAGAGGAAGCAGCTTAATATTTCATTTTCTCCTATTATCCAATTCTTCATTATTTGCCATATGTTGTATTCTGATTGCAGGACTGTTCGCTGGTTTCACTGATACTTAGCAAAAGAAATTCAGGAGCTGTAGAAGTATAAGTGATGTGGGTTTTTGCCCTAGCAGTAGTGTGAGTTAGATCATTTCTCATGGATGCATTTCCAAGCAGTCTGGCTTGACCAGAGATGTATGGGCATCTGATGGCCTCTGAGGTTGTCCACAGCTCAATTCAGCTCCTTTAACATCCTCCCATCTCCTTGCTCCTGAAGACAGGAGTGTGGGACTGTGCAGTTCCTGGGCTCACTCAGCATCCCACACTGCTTGTGATACTGGACCCGTGGACAAGATAGAAAGATGAGGTTACCCCATCCCATTTGGCAAAGATCTTTGAGCCAATAAGCAATAACATGAGGACTGGGGCAGGGGTGCCACATTCAGATCCATACAAGAGGCTTTGGGACTCTAGAAATTCCAGATTCTTTTTTTTGTGATCTTGGAACCTGCATTCATGTCACTGGGTCCTGTGTCTACAGAAGAAACTAGAAATCCAAGGAGACCCCAGGCTTTTCACTGGAGTTATCATCCAGAGAGCTCTGTCTCAGGAGAGCTGTGAAAGAATACAACATAGAGAGAGAGAAAAAGAGAGAAAGAGGAAGGAAAAGGGTGGTTTGTCCCAGTTTTGACCAAGTTTTTTTTTTTTAATTAAATTTCCCATGAGCCAGAAACCTGTGGGGTTGGGCTTTTTCAGAATAACTTTCTGCACAACAAATCTATGACTTCAGCCCATGTGAGGATATTTTATAACAAAATATTTAATGTATTAGTACTCGAGAAAGCATAATGCTGTCAGCTAAAGATATTCTGCAAACTAGCATTTATTTTTAATAATTTATCATTCATGAATGACACCAAATCAATTGCGTTCCATTTTCATTATATTTTTATAACAGCAACATTAAGCACAAATGAAGAGCAAGGCAAAGAGCAAGGAGCAAAATTCACCCCTGCTCCAAAGAGCTTAAAAAGTAATCTAGGACAGAGGAAAGAGGAGTAGCTGAAATATCTGATGAAGGGGTTGTGGGATGTAAAAAGGTTAATAGCCATAGTAGTATGGGAGGGTATAGACGAGGTGGGAGTAAAGTCATACAGATTTATTCCCCCTGTGCCTCTGGTACTGTGTTTGTTACAGAGTGTCCCAGAGAGGTCTTGGTGCCTGTACTCCTGAGGACTGGGGCTTTACTCCTGAGCTCAATACTGAGGTGATTGAGAGGCTGGTTTAAGGACATGTTTCTTACCGAGACCTCCTTCCCAAGGCCAGTGATTCAATTCAGACTGACCACCACCATGAAAGTTATTTATGGTGTGGTTTCAGGAGGACATTCCTTTTACCTCTGAGTCTCAGTAGTTGAGTGAAACCCACCAAACTTGAACAATAGTCAGGGGCTGACCTTAGAGAGAGCCGGCAGAGGAAAATATTTGGAGTCACTGCAGTAATGAATGGACTGCCATTAATTTAAAACAAACCACATTGTTTCTTTTACTCAGCATAGGTAATGAAATAATGAAAGGAACCCACAAGCTTTCAAAACGGCAGCATTAGCTGGATTTCTACTGCCACAAGATCAAAGCAAGGGGATTTGTTAGTTATAGTCAGACAGTATCAGACATGGAAAGTCTCTGCCAGCCAAACAGAACTGTGTCAGGCCCTCACACCACCTCCACCCCCTCCAGCATGCTCAGGCATACATACACTCACACACAGGGTCTGTTTTTACACCATGGTCGTTGCTTGCTCCATCATCTGATCCATCAGGCAGAGCAAACCCTGCAATACTCCTTTTTCTTTCTAGGAATCAGCACTTTCCCTTCCTTATTTGATCAATGCAAAAAGAAGAGGTGGTGAACTTTTAGGCAACCTCTGCACTTCCCACATCTACTGTTCATTCAGGCAGCATCTGAAATCTGCGTTTCTGGAAGCATTTCAGTGCAGCATTTTTTCTATCTTCAGCTAGAATTTATGACTTGATGGGCAATATTCTTCCATGGTAGGCCATGAAAAGAAGTGATTTGGAAAAATTCAGAGCCTACTTTCTTCCAGTCAAGGTCCTTCGGGAATTTGCATCTGAAACATAAAAAGGATAACACCCAATTAATCAATTCTTTTCAGTTTTGATAGTCAAGCCCTGCCATACTATTGATTTCCCATGTACAAGGGACCCTAAGACCCAAGTCCTCAAAGTGTTTCTCACTTTCAAGCAGAAAAACAGAAGCACTGATTTTGGGCTACTATGGAAACAGATTAATTAAATTGGACTTGAGTTTACCCATGGGTCCTAATAGTTTCAGTCTTACATAGCTACTTCAATCTTCTTCTTCTCACCTTCCACCTTCTTCCGTTCAGTTTAGCTTCCTCTCAGATGTTTTCTGCTCTGTTATTTTATCTCTGAAGTCCCATCCCATTTATCTGCTCATATTCCATAAACAAGTGTACAGCATGTGGCTTCACTTGTTGGGGTGGAGGAGACAGACATTCAGTGTGTCAGAAAGTGTTTATGTCACATTTTTCACTGTAACAGTCATAGGATGGTGAGATTCAGTCACTATTTCATAATAAACTTTCAAAATATAAAATTAAGCCTTATTGACTTCACCTTCAGAAGGCCAAAAGTGACAGTCCTTCACTCCACAGGAACCTGAAGCACAACATCTGAAAAAAACAAAAAGGAATACTTGTCAGTTTTGCAACTATTGTGAATATTGTATGTTGTTCTCAAAAGAGTAGAAAAAGCTCAAAGAATTGTACATTTTAAGTACATGTAAAGCCAGGAAGGTTAATGCATGCTTTTTTCAGCATTTTACAGAACAATTCATACTGAAGCCCTTAGGTTCCAACCACCTTAATTTTCCCACCATAGGCAAACACAAATTGCAGAGCCTGAGTCACTGCGAGTCTAAGCCCCACCAGGCTCAAGCCCAGCAGGGTCAAAGTACCTGTGAGAAAGGAGAAACAAAACAACACCTTGTCAAACGCCCAGTAGGAGCCTTTCTCAGGCATTGCCTGGTAAATGCAGTAAAAGCTAAACCAGGCAGCCCAAAAAGATGCACTTTTAGAGCTGAAAAAATGTCACCACTGAGGTGGAATTTACAAAGGCAAAAAGAAATGAAAGATTTAGCATTCATTTCAGCGAGCGTGGAGGATAGTATGAAAAGTACAAGTTTTTAAACTCCAAAGACCGGACAAATGTTTATCTGACAAATAAGGCACAAAGAGAGGACAGGGAGTACAGATGTCCAGAAACTGTCCATATTGCTGCAGTATTTTAGTTGATTGTGAAAGGTATGAAAACCTTAAAAGAGAGTATAAAAGATAGTGAGATAACTGTGTTACGCCACAACTCATAGCCAACATAAGCAAAGAGAAACTATAGACCTTAACTTTTATTGAAAATGCATGTTAGTCTGCCCAGTGTTTTATTTTCCTGAAAACGTAAATTGGAGAATACGACATTTATTTGCAACTAATTAGTGAACTACTGCTATACTTGGTTTTGACTCTGGGAACTGAAGAATAGTGAGTGGGTACCATAGTCCAGTGGAAGGCAAGTTTGCTGTTGTGTGTTGCAGCGAGGAGGGTTGCTGGCTTCTTTCTTTGGTTATTTTTGCAGTTGTATTCCTTTTCTTTATCGGGATCTCTTTGAAAAGGGATTGCACGCTCACATGCATTGTCTGGGAAGGGTCTAGAATTACCAGAACAAATTTACAGTTACTGTAGCAAATGTAACATCTGCCATGTGTGGATCCATTAAAACAGTTCTTTCAAAACCAGTGCTGCCAAATGAATGCATTTTATGATTACAAAGCGGACGAACAAACTATTTTACGTGGCCACTAATTGTCAGTGGTTTCCTTATGTTTCCCAGACATTCTCAAAGGTAGTGGGAAATGGTTTCTTCACATATGGATGTCTTTGAGTTTTCATTCACAGTTCCTTTCCCTGTGGGAAAAATAATCCCTATCACCAAAAAATTCATGAACAGGAACTTTGCAAAAACTGCTCAAAGAAACTTTATGAACTATTTCTAGGTTTGATATTTTCTTTAGTAATTTCACAATATTTTAATTCTTTGTTGAGACCATCTAGCAAGCAGTAGGCATAGCTATCCCTAGAGGTAACATTTTGAAATAAAAGTTTGTTTCAAACACAAGAATGGTAACTTTTTGTTTTTAAATGTTTAAATGAAACATCTAGGCAACTTAAAAAAAACACAACAACATTTAATTTGTCCAGCTTTACAGACATTTCCCATGCTTTACTTTAGTTTTGATGAATAGGCATTTTCAGATAAAGAATGCTTAGCTTCAGAATTTCCACTCATCCTTAAACTAAATTTATCATATCATTGCACCACTGCCAGGAGAACAGTTCAAGGTGCACAGCTGTCATCATCCTTCGGTCCCAAGGTGCCATATAAGGACAAGTCATTTTCTCTTATTCTCTATCTTGCGAATCTTTTTATAATCACCTTGCCATTTCTGCAGCAGAAGAGATCTCCTGGGACTTCCAAGAATCATGCAGGTTGCTTTAAGGTAAAGGCAGAAAAAGCAAACAACAAGCACTGAATCCTATTTGCTTGTATCTGCAAATAACTTGTTTTAAAGGACATTATGCCTTTGCATCACAGATGCAGGGGCTGTGAATACATGAAAGGAGGTCAGCCAAGGTCATTGACACTATCTGATACTATGCTTCCAACATTCCCATGAATCATAGAATCATAGAATGGTCCAGGCCAGAACAGACCTCCAAAGGTCATCTAGTCCAACCTCCCTGCAGTCAGCAGAGCCACCCCCAACTAGACCAGGTGAGCAGGTGAGCTGTTGTACAGTTATTATCACTAAATAAAAACCCAAACCTTGCCTTGTGAAATCTGTGCCAAAATACTATACCTACAAAAACCCCTTTCCAGACTGCACCAGTTCCCATGCTCTTTCATGAACTCTCCTCTTCAGATCCTTCTCTCTCCCTTTCTCCCAAAATCACAACACCCCAGGTGCTGAGCAAGAGAGGCATCATGGTTGCTGCAGCGGGGCAAGCCAGAGCCATCACTGGGAAGCCAGGAAAGGCCTGAGGGGCTTAAGTTTGAATGGTGAACCAAAGTCCCTCACTATGATCTCTAGCCTTAAGATTGAGTGTGTCACTGCACCACAGACACGAGGCTGCTCTGTCAATCAGGCAATTCATCGTTTGCAGGTTTGGTAAAATGTGGATGAGGCCATGATGTTCACGGATGATGAAGTCAAGAAACACCAATGAGCTTTGATTTAAAACTCAGTGAGAAGCAGGAGGGCTGAGCTGACATGAGGGTGCCAGCTGGGGTTGCCCAGAGGAGGTGTGTTTGGACTACCCTAAACATCAATATCTTCTTGACTTTTGTTGCAGCCCATTGAAGAGGTCCAAATATCTGAAATCTCAGCACTCAGCAAGTTGGGATGAATTATTACAGCAAAGCAGAGATTTTAACAGTATTAGTGCTGCATTGAAAGAGCTTAACACCTGAGAGGAAACTCAAATTATTCCATTTTTATTGATGGGAAGGGAAATGTCCTTTCACCATGTCTGTTGTGTGGGTTTTCTTTCTCTTCCCCTTCATTTATGTGCTGTTTTAGACTCGGGCAGTTGTATTGCATTACCATCTCATTTCCCCCCTACTCACTGGCAAGGTCTGCGTCCTCTTGGTAGTAACAGAACAAGGAAGAGGAGTGATTGGTGGATCTTCAAGTCACTGCTTCAGTTCACGTTGTCTGAACAGCTCATCTCAAGGCCTCCTGCAGATGTTGAGCGGGTTATGAGACCTAGAAGCGGTGGTGTTCCCTATGACCAGATGCTGTGCATGCTCCACTAACACACTCAGATAGCTGTACTGAAACAGCAGTGTTTTGTGCTGAGCCTTCTCACCTTCCACCCTGCCTGTGGCAAGGCAGTCTACCTATCCCCTTCTACCACTTCCCAGCTCATCCTCCCACAGCATTATACACTTCCCAGATCAGTAGCCTCTTCCTCCTACCTGCAAGACCATGTTCTCTTATTCAGCTAAGTCATTGCTACACCAAAGCCTGGAGTCAGCAAAAGGTCAGTTTATTTCTATGGATGTTTACATTAAATACAACCTGCCCAAACACAGCCTCTTCTTAGTGAGGCTAACAGAACAAAACATATTCAGTGCTTGTGAGCCAAGTCATTTTGAAGGTATGACAAGCCAAAAAAAAGCTAGGAAAGCGTTCCAGAAATGAAGGGTGGAATGTTTTGAAACATTGTGTGTTCAGTTCTGATCGATCAGGCATCCAAGGGGAAAAACTCTGCCATAGCGTAAGACGGAGCAGACAAAACTTCAGAAAATTGGGCTTATTTGGGGTGATTGTTTGAGGCGCTGAGATGAAACTGGGGATTCTGCCTAGAAGCCACGTTCAAGTCCAACTCTGGAGCAGCTACTGCTGTTTCATAAAACTGCAGGGTTTGGCATCAAAAGCTATTAGAGGAGAGGGACTAAATGGATCTCCACATGGAGTAACTAAGAAAACATGTGTTTTTGTTTTCAAAGAACAGCTGAGATTGGGTCAGCTGGTTGTGATAAAGGAGGCTTCAGTGTTTCTGAACTGATATATAGGTAAGGATTATGGGGTGCTCCAAAAGTCAATGGAAAAGCAATTCCAAAATAACTTAGCAATTCTACGTTCCTTTGGTATTTGTTGTAATAATATTTGTTACTGGAAATTTATTTTGTACAAAGCATAAATGTTATCTATCATGCTTCCTTTGGTATTCAGCATTGTAAAATTAATGTGCTGGGGTTTTTTTTTTGCACTGTAAACTGCAATGCTTTTGAGCAGTGAGAACACCGTGAAACAGAAGGATTAAGAGCTCACTGGGGGCACATGAAGTTTTGTGCCATCACAGTTATATCTCCAGGCTATCATGACTATATTAATATATTATAGCATGGGAGGGCTGTCAAAGTGAGCTCAGAAGGAACCAAGCCCTCTCTTACCAGACTGTTCAGATGATAATTTACAGCCCAAACCTAGGGAGTGCGTAGTACTGTGTGATAACATGTAGGTTATGTTCTAGTGTGGTAGTCACTCTGCGGGGAAAAAAAAATTGCTTTCTTGTCCTGGGGTGAATCTGTTTTATTACCCCATAGTTACCCCTTTAAATTGTATTCTGAGTTCTCTCTTTCCTGCTTTCTTCCTAAATTCTCTCTCTTTTGCTTCTTTTCCCTCCATTTTCATCCTCTTTTGCACACACAAATTGTGGAACAACTACCCACGTTTCAGAGGAGTACCCTATAAATCAGGCATGTGTACTGGGATGTGAAATGAATGCACTGCTGGGACCTCCACTTAAAAATTTCAGGAATTTTTGCTCTGGTTCAGCTTTCCAAAAACACTGCCTACTTGTGCTTTCCAGTCTGTAGGGAAAACCTCCCTTGTCACTGGCACCACATAAGACTATGCAGCTTGATTTCATGCCACATCTTCCAAGAATCACTTTTTGTTGCCCACCCCACCCCGCTTTTCTTTTTTGTTTCTTTGTTTATTTTAAGCAAACAGTAGGGCAATCTTTTTCAGAGGCAACCTTTTTCTTTGCCTCTGACTATGCTTTTTACCAGCTCTGAGGTGGAATCTGACCCTGCTCCAACACATAAACCAGCAGAATGAAACTTTTTCTCTGCAATACAGGATCTTTCTGTCCTCTTTCTTAGGAATAGAGCTTTTCTTTTTTAAAAGCCCCAATACATAAAGAGGGCAGCTCTCAGGCATTTCTTCAGGACTCATCTTTAGACACTGCCAAAGATCTCACCACCTCTTTGCTTCACAGGACCCCTGTCTTGTCATGTCCTCTCAGAACATGCCTTCCTGAGCCTTCAGGTTCCAGTGTGTTTCCACCAAGATGCAAAGGGTACTGAGCACCCCAAAGGCTCTGACTAGAAAGACCAGCCTCTGAAAAAGGCCTGTAAAAAACCACAAAGAATATTAGAACAGAATGAACAACTACACATATCTGTATAAATTTCAGAGACAGAGGTTTTGCCTATTTTGTTCTATTGCTCTTACAATGCAAAGTAGTTTAACTATCTGTCATATCAACCCAGCAAAAATCCTTTCACTTTACTCTTTTCTATGATGCTGGGCCTCACCATGGATTCTATAAGAGCCAGCAGGCAGTGCTACGTGTTTTGTTGTGATTTGTGTTGCAAGTCAAGAGGAAGAACAAATAAGCTGCGGTGATGGAGTGTTTTGGACAGTGGCGTTCTGAATTACCTTGAAAAAACACTATAAAGTTCAGAATTATGGGCAACAGATCCTTCACAAAGCATTCTTCTCTCCACCCCCATGATAAGGTCAGTACAAGACTGAGTAGTCTAATGATCTCTCTGCATCATACCCAATGGATGGCTCCTTTTACCTCAAACCAGGAGAGATGAGAACTAAAAATTGAGACTATCAGAGAAAATGAAAAGTGAAGGTCAATTTTCTAAACCCCATGCAAGCACAACTAAAACCATCAGAAAACATAATTATATACTGTCTTAATAAAGTACCCTAATGTGACATAAGAAATGAAGCTCTGTCCACCCAGAGGTGGACAAACTAATGTGCAAACTGCAGAAGAGAAAAAAAAAAAAAAAAAAAAAAAAGAGAGAGAGAGAACATAAAAAGAAATAATCTTTGTTGCTTTATCAGTGAAGTCCAGGTGAAGAACTCACTGTTTGTAGTAGCTAAATATTTGGATTTTACATGAGCTACAGGAAATGAAACAAGTCACCTGAAAAGATTAACTATCCATTTTCTAGGGTTGATGAGTTGACAGCTCCACAGTGTTTCCCAGATCAGGTTAGAAGCAGCACAATAGTACCTTATTGAGGAGGAAGTACCACCAGCTAATGAGAGAAAATTGAAAAGTTGCTATAGTGTGTCACAAAGGAGGATTCTGTTAGACATTCCTCTTAATACAAACAAATGCACCTGCAACCTGCCTGGGAATTTAAGCAGAATTCCCCCTCCTCCTCCATTTTCTTAACAGCAGCTAGAATGGTGCTTTCACGGGAGTCAGAAAATGAGGATTGTTTGTAATTTAATAACAGTTCAATTTTTAAAGGAATACAAAAATATGACTTAGGGTTTGAGACAAGTAAAATGCGACTTAAAGCAGTTCCTTAAAGTGCTATCATAAAAAGGTATGTTTTTTAGAAATAAAAAAAACTTGAGAACAAAGACCTTGCAATTTCAGTACTATCCAGGCATGTAAATTGATATACTGCTGTTTGTTTTGAGCCACCCTTTAAGTTATGGTGTAGTACGGGGTGGGAATCAGCTTACAATGCCAAGACTTTATTGGGTAGAAGGGGAAAATAAACGTTCCCAGAAATACTATTCTAGAAAGGTGACAACCATTTTGCAACAATGAGTTTTTGAAAAGCCTAAGCTTGTGAAATCATATTTAAAGACTTATTTCTGTCTTTAAGCATTTATTCAGCAACAGATAAGGAAAATCAGTGGTTTCTAAGATCATGGTTGTATTTGCAATTTGTGCATTTGTTTTAGCTTGCTTAGGATGCTGACTCTGTAGCTGATGGTCAGCAGACACCCCTGGAGGTTTAATTGTGATTTTTTAAAATCATGATTTAACTCACTAACATAAGCTTTCATGGAACCAGCTATAGCCTTTCCTACAGCCATTTTTCTTTGTTTGTCAATACAGAAGTATCAAGAACCAACAAAATCATGCTTGTTCTTTTAGCTGTTCATAGCTCTGGGCATGGAAGATATAAAAAAATCCCAAATTCTTCATCTCAAGAGAAGAAATTAGGAAGAAAGCTGGAGTGTCCCTCTCTCTAGAAAATTTCTACTCGCAGCTAATTCTCAATCCAGTATGGTGTTTCTGAGCTGGGAAGAAATTTGTCTAAACCTAACTAGTTCACGGTGCCACTAACTCATTTTGCAAATAGCTTCTCATTTTGGGTCCCAGCCTGGCTGTGAATGGCAAGTGAGCAGGATTTCAGTGTCATGCAGACTTCATGCAACAAGTATGGTTTCACAACAGAAACTGGACCATGAATGAAAGGCAAAGGTGGTTAAAACAGTGATTACAGCAGCACTTGTGTGCAGAACATCTTTCTTGGGCAACCTTGCTGCTAAAATTTGGCTACATGAATACATAGGAAAGGCAATAATAAAAAAGCACAATGATGTGCAACTGATCAGTCTCAGGGGTTGGCAAGCTGACTCCCTTGGTCAGCAATCCCTGTTTGTTGTGTAGGAAATGTGCCATTTAAACGGCTTTAAACCAAACTGGATAGTCAGATTCAAGTGTGGGAGGGAAGAGTCTTCTCAATCTCTTCCCAGTCACAGTGAAAACCCCATGCTGCAAACTGCAAGTTTAGCACCAAGGCACCACTTCCCACCACCCAGGAATGACTGGCCCAAATGTGTGAGAAATCACTCCAATATTTATGCAGGGAAGAAGAGTATGAACACAGCATCTTCAGCCACAGAGATCCAGACAAACCCAAACCTCTGAATTGATTCCTCTATCGGCCATTCATCTCCTCTGATATCCGTCTCCCATAGCGAGTGGGAAATCCAGTGAATGTTGGCATGACATCCTCAGTACACAGTGACAGTGCAATGTTAGCTGGCCATTTTAATGATTTATCTCTGAATGTGTTTCTGAGACATGTGCGACATGTCACAGCAGATTACTGTGGTGTGAAGGAGGCTTCAAAACACTGTTCTTTAAATGTCATGGCACTGGTCCAATTTTACTTCATTAAGTTACTGCACTGTAAAACAGAAGTAAAGTAGCTCTTCTAAGGATTGTAATTGCTCCACAGTTTAGCAGTGACCTTCCAGCTACAGTGCAGTGACTGTCAAAAAGACCCATCACAATTATTGAAGCTAAATTTTCATGTGCAATGCACTATTTCTTTTTTGTTTGGAATTAATCATTGCTAAACATGAAGGATAGTTTCTTTTTAGAGCTGAAGAAGTATGTACAAGCTTGTTCAAAGAAATATTAGGATTAAAATAAAATATTGTCATTTCAAGAGCAAGTTCTCCTGTAGTACATATTTACGCACTTTTTATAACAGAGCAGAAAAGGTTTTAAATTGCAGTAAATGACATAACAGATTAAAAATTCAGTTTTTGAATGCAAATGGCAATAGACTAACTGCTAAAGTTAAGGTCTGCTAGATGTGTTTACTATAGAAATTTGAATATATTTTTTTTCACCCTCTGGCTATGAAGTCAAATTCAGCTGCCAAAATCCAGGGCCATATTTCACAAGGGCCTCAATGTGCCCTGCATAACTCTTTGCATGCTCCTTTTCTGGTGCCAAAGTATTCACACATTCAAAATTCAGAGTCAGAAATGTCATTTTTACACAGTGTGGCACCAATTCAGCAAAACATGTACACGCATGTTTAAACCTCAGTGGCCTAATTGGAGCTTAATGCACCAAAGCTAGACCAGATTTGACCATCACCACTGGAGCATCTACCGTAGGTCATTATGGTACGTTTTTACTTTTCAGATTATAGTACAGATATTTCCTGTGTACACTCTTTGATAGCTCATTGATGGTGTTCAGTGGCTGCAGAGTAGAATATTAATGGGAGACGGATCTAGTCCATCAGCAGACTTTCTATATTTAATGAAGCAGTCTTCCTGATTTTGGAGCTTTCACCTATTTCAATTGTAATGCACCCAAAAGCTCCAGGGCTGAAAGAGATGAAAATGTTTGGAAGCTGCCTCTGAAAATTTGGCTCTAAACCTATCTCCCTGTGATTTCTCCACCAGGGAAGCAGCAGAACATTTAGGAGCAGTACTTTAGGGCAGAACTGCTGTGGTGATAAATCAGATACTGATCTGAGGGTATGAGGTAAGCCCAATTACAACAGCAATGGAGCTGCCTCCCACTGGCGGCTTTAGGTCAACAGTTTGGGCTAATCACCTTAGCTGGGTAAGAGCTCGTAAATCAAGAGCTGCTTGGAAATTGTCTGTTTTTCTCTTTGCATGGCTGAGATGCTCAGGGCAGCCCTGAGGAGAAGCCTCCCGCTGCAGGGTGGAAAGTGCTGTGGGGAGGATGGGAACCAGGGACTCCTCACTGGGAAAAAGCACAGGTTAGCAGCTGTAACAATACTTTAAAAAGGAGGCCACAGGAAACAGTATTGCTTCTCACATAAATGCAGCTGGACTCCGAAGCCAGGGCTTTTCCCTCACAGGGCTCTGAAAAACCTTTCCACAGGCAGAGTAAAAAAGTGGGCGAAGAACTCATCACATTAGAAAACCCTTCACAACTTTCTGCTGTGAAGATCACTAATCACAAGCAAATTAGTGCAGTCCAATCGCTTTTCAAGAGACATCTGTGCTGTTCTCTGGCTTCTCCACCACAATGACCACCATGGTGGTGGTCCCAAAACTGTGGTGGGAAGAGAGGAAGCCCAGCTGGAGGTGATCCCTGCAGCCCTGCAGAGGCATTGGGGACAGTTAGTGGAGATGTCCCAAAACAAGAGTCATTTCACAACTCCCTTTGCCACCGTCCACTGCCCTGGCAACCCATCATATCAGTTCCTGTAAGAGGAAGAAGGAACAGAAGAGACAATTGTACTGGTTTTTGCAATCATTTATTTTCATTTTAAGCATATGTGAACACAGTCCACTATGTAGAGGTTATAAATAGGCAGAAGATATGGCAAGTAGTATAACGTGTTATACTCATATTTTAAATCCTGCAGGGTGACCCTATTTGGAGCACTGTATAACAGAGAGGGTGACAGAAATACAGAGCAGATTTCAGAGAATAAACGTTTTCTGCTTGGTTATGGGAAACTGTGGAGCTCTAAAATGAGCCAGTCTTAAGAGTGTAAGCAAGGGACAGTCATTCACTATTTTTAACCATGCAGAAACTGGGATACCCAGTGAAATTACCAAGAACCAGGTTCAAAACAGATGCAAGGAAGTTCTTTCTAACACATAGGATAATTCAACCCAAGGGTTGGTTGCTATAGGATACTGCAGAGGCCAAAAGTATAAATGCATTCAAAAAAGGATTAGTCAAATTTATGGAAGAAAGGTCCATTGGTGGCTATTAAAAACAACGGTCCAGATGCAATGTCTGGCATCAGGGAGTCCCTAAACTGTTGACTGCCAGGATCTAGGGGATTATAGGAGGGGAAGGAATGCTCCGTACATGCCGTATATCTTTTCTTTTCCAAAGCATCTGCCGCTGGCCACTGATGAAGACAGGATATTGGGCTAAACAGATGTGTGTTCACAGCTCACAGCAGTTCCCATGTTCCTCCCAGAGCAGGGAACTGGTGTTGCCTCATTTCAAGCTTCTATTTGCTTTCAAGTAAGCTCTTAAGCCATACTCAGCTCACAAGTATCTGACTACCTGCCAGTCAAGCATTAAGCAACATCATTAACATCTGTCACTAACACTTGAGCTTTCTTTGGTGAAATGTTTTGGAACACTTTCAGATTTTTTTTCATGTTAACCCCAGAGATTTTTTCCTGCTCTAGATATCAGCTGTACCCCTATCTATACACTGTCTATTGTCCGAACTGCACTGATATTCAGCTATGACATTTTAAAAACTGCTTCAAACTTCAAGTCCTCTGAATTCACTTTAAAGTTAAAATTATTTTAAAATACTCATCTTGACTTCCCCAAAACTTAAAATCAATCACGCTGTATCTGAGCTGGTACAACTTGGAAATGCAAAGGAACCTTTGAGCAGATAGGGAGACTTCCCAAGAGTGACTTCCCTTGATGCATGAAGCGGAGCTGTGCTGGGTGATGGCCAAAACCACTTATATACATGGGGGTGGGGGTGGGGGGTGGGCAGGGAGGCATGTTTGGGGACATGCTGTCAAGCTAGGCAGCAATGGGGATTTATGACTTCTGGCCATGCTTTACATGTGTGGGACATGGCCACAGGAACAGGGGCTGAAGGAAGCAGTGCCTGAGCCTCACGCTGAGTGTGTGAGACCAAATGGTTCTGCATGTAAGCTGAACGTAACATCTGTCAAAGTCATGTAGAGACGTTTTATAGTAAATTAGAATAGCTGCTTGGGATTCAGCTCCAAATCCTACTTCTCTGAGGAGCTCCTTGCATTCCACTCCATGAAAGTCTGGCTGAGATCTGCTGCGTCAGTGTAGGTGTCTTAGACTACACCCTATAGTCAGATCTGTGAAGGGGGTCCATGTAAGAGTCTTCAGTTTATATGGGTATGAAGGCATCAAGATCCATTCTACCTCTGCTTAAGCCTGAAAACCCAGCTCTCATTAGTTCAGACAGAACAAGTGCTGATTTTCAATGGAGCTGTTCTCAGTTTTGATATTTCCAGAAATGCACAGGTGGAAAATAGTCTCAAACTTCCTCAAAAACATTGAATATATTTAATTCTGTGATGGCACACCAACTCTACTTTTAACAGGGACGGGACACAAAAGACACATAACAATAATTTATGATATGTCAGAATTTATCCTAGTTAACAAAGAAAACCAACAAAAACTGTATTCTCAGTGTAGGTCTGGGGAAGCTCTGCTCTTCCGAAGTTGCCATCCATTCACCTCAGCACTCAAGTCATGGTGAATGTCATTTAGTAAATCCAGCAAATGAAGAGGAATGTGCCAGTGAAAGAATCCACCAACATGTGCGGTGTATGAAGGTGATTTTGCAGTCATTACAGGTGGAAAATGAAGTGAGTGACCTCTGCATGAAGCCATCAGCCATGGAGGAGAAGCTGCCTGGAAACAATAGTCCTCAAGCCTGAGAACAATATCCATGCTAAGGGAACATGGTGATAGGGACTGACTATTTCAAGGCTAAAGAAGTCAGGCACAATGTGTGCTAAACCAGCTCCTGCTCCAGAGTTAAATCGTGGTGCTCAGGTACTGCTCCTGAATGCTCCTCTGCATGAGCAAAGACAGCATTGCTCAGCCATAGGCTCTGAAAATGCTGCCCAACCTCTAGAAGAAACTCACTGTATTCAAAAGACCACTGTGGGATATTCATAGCTCAAGATACTCCAGTAAAAAAGTTGTAATGTTAACAATTTGGAAAGCAGAATAACACAATTAGCAAAGGGAGGCCAATTCATTGCACATTTCCTGGGCACCTTAGGATGGACTGACTGCCCCTCAGGAGGTTACAGCTTCTCTCCAGTCATGTGGAAAGCCTGTCGGTGAGGTTAGAAATCCAGCATATGGATGACTACAGCTGGTGAAACAGATGTAATCCTAAAAGCTTAACCCCATTCTTAGTGATGTTAACAGAAGTTACTCTGTTGCTCTTAGTAAAATCCAAATTGGGCATGTGCCTGTTATTTAGTTTATCTCCTACTAAATCCACCAATCTTTCTTTTCTCCCCCAAGAAATGAAACCAAGTTAATATAACAATAACACCCATTGTTCACAGAGCACTAACAACAGGCCCTGCTTGGCTACCGTACAGATGACAGAATAAGGCTAAGCCTAGCACTTTTCCAAGAAGTTGTGCTGGCAGCTCTTATGCTGTTTATATAAAATAAATAAATAAATAATTTGAATGCCCCCAGTGGTAAGCTGAAAAAAAGAACAATTTCTGCCAAGCTAAAGAAAGATGAAGTTGGTGTAGGAAAATAAGTTAGAGAACTTTAGAACATTACAAGTAACAGAAAATACATAAATTAAAAAATAACTAAAACCATATGATAGCAGAAACACACTATCATGTGTGTAACCACTGGGGTGTTTAATTATCATTTATTATTGTACATATCACAGATATACATAAATTGTACGTCATCATGACTTCCTGTTGTACAAGGTTTGTGGTATCTATTCATGTTCCACACACTACAAATAACAGAGTCGGGAGCTTTGAATAGTCTGTTTTCATATTTCAGACATTTCTTCTGGTTTTCCCTGTTTTCTATTTCTGCAGATGGAGCAGTTTCTCAGAACATACAGTAGTACTTCTGACACCCTTGTTGAATGACTCATGAGATGACCCACAAATACCTTTCAAGACTGTCTTGAATATCTGCATTGGGACACAAAATTACCGAATGAAGTGTACTGCAGTTGCTGTTATATGAATATGTTTTTCTTTTGGAGAACTGTGTTAGACCTGGTGGACTCCAATAAGTGGTAAAGACTATCCAGGAAGGGACCATAGGGCACTCAGAGTACACCTCACTAACACTACAGGACATTCAAATTTTAATTCAGATCAGAAGGGTGTTTTCAAAGCAGATCTTCCATTCATCCCCATTTACTGCACTTTGGACTGCCTGATACATTCCAGCTGCTCTTGAGTATTTGGTCTGTGGGATCAGATTAGCACTAGTCCAGTGTAAATCACCTTAAAAGATGTGTATAACAGCCTCAACACCAATTGTTTAGCTCTATGGAGCTGGTCCCACTGCCCTGCACTAGTTGATAATCTAAACAGCATTTCTACACTGAAAACTGGGGGAAAAAAATGGATTCTCATTCTGTTTCTGTTTAGCCTCAGGGAAATGAGACCTAATCTCTGTCCTAAGATACAAAACCTGTGAATAAACATATACCAGTTCCAGGAAAAAAAACCTGGACAGGTAAGTGTGACTTGATCTTACCTGAACAAAATTAAATATGTTGCAAGAGACTCATTATACAACTACTGTAATCTGGAACTTTTCTGAGCATTACCTCTCAATATTATTTTTCACTTATGAAAGTTAATGAAACTGCATTTTATGTGTACCATCTTCCATTTTCAGTTACCGGTAAATACAGGCAGGCTTCAGACCTAGATTTTGTGCTGTGATACCACAAAATCTGTGCCCATCATGCAATATAATGACTATAGCAGCATCTCCTCTCTCTGAAAAACATATAGAAAAGGGTGCAGTTTGCAAGCAGGTAGGGGCAGTGAGGCTAACTCTCATCCATGCATCTTAGTATGTTGGTAAGCCTGATGCATCACAGCATGGAGTGTTGTAAGGTGCTTTGGTCATAGGCAATGTTAGCCTGACTTCACATACTTCTACACCCGTGGAAACAGGCAGATCTTGTGGCAACGCAGGCTTTTCTCTTTGGTTAGAGTGGGCATAGTTTACATGCTCAAATTACTGCCAGTCATATCTTGCTGTGCTTTAATTTTCCTTGGCAGAGGACAAGTGCAACACGGATGTGCTCAGCATGGCAACGCAGCCTCCTCTGCTGGCTGGAGAAGTCCCCCTGTGCCACCCTGGCAGAGCACACCCATCTCTCTCCACGGCACAGCTGCAGTTCTGGTATCTTGGCTCCCACAGAGGCACATCTGATGCTTTCCTTCTGCAAAATAAACAGTAACTCTTGAGCCTTTTCTGGAAGGAATTAAAAGAGCAGGTAAATGGGAGCTGATGGCAATAATTTAGCTGGTCTTGTGAATGTCTTGAACTACAAGTTCAGGCATAGACCGGAATGGAAGCCCTGCACGTGTATATGATAAAGTTTCTGGGAAATAACTTGTGGAGCTACTGACATAAAACTAGCAGATTTGCCTGTACCTTAACTGGAATACAATGTCCCATTTTGCTAGTGCTCTGCTGTGGTTTGGAGGATCAGCCCAATGTTCTCAGCTATGACAGCAACTCCATGTAATGGCTTCCCTTCTGGGCAAGGAGTAGGATGTTATGGTTTTGCCATTTGGAAATTCTTGTATTTGTTTTGCCAACAAGTGAAGAAAGAAACTAAAAGATGTTTTGATTCACAGGTCAATTTATTTTCACTAAACAATACCACTTAACTTCTTATGTCAGTGTCTTATCAAACAAGTTCCTGTCATTGCAGGTATGTACTAAAGGAAAAAAATGCGTTCAGACAAATCTGCATCGAAAGGTTAAAAAGATATAAATGATCTTAGGAGAGGTATTCTTTCCCACTGCTACAGAGGTTGGCATGAAGTAAAGCAGTTGCTTCCTTTGAAGAACTGCCAGCATAAATAGCTCAGAGTAAGAATTTTGGTTTTCATAACAAATACTGAAATGCAAGAGAATTATGCATTGATGAATATAGTGTATGGTTCAGTGGGACTAGACAACTCAGGCAGTTTAGCTACAGTATAAACAAAATGTCTTCCAAACTGCTTTTTTCTTTGTAAAAGGTGTCAATTATGTAAAACTATTCTGTGCTAATAACAATAGAATTCAAAGGCAGATGTGTGTCTTTCAAATCCATCCAGTCTTTAGACTTCCTCAGCTTTAGAAGACAAAGATCTCACCTGCAAAAACAATGGGAGTGCAGGAGCACATCTTCTCTCAGCAATCATCTGCACAGGTTATTAATTCTCCTGTTTGGTCTGATCTATCCCTGATTTCCACCTGGGTACCTTTCAAACATTTTCTTTCTCAATTCTTTTTAACTTGGACAGAGTGAAGAGAGCTGAAACAAATAACTGTTCAACTTTGCTATCTTATCAAAGTTTTCTGAGCCTCCCAGAAGGCACCAAACACTAACATGAGAGAAGTTACAGAAATTCCCCAAAAGAAGTGTATTCTTAACTCTAGGGCAGATGTGAGTTGGAATTCACTGGGATCAGTCATTTTGTTGCTTAGGTGAAAGGTGACTTATAGATGTCATGAGAGAGATTTGGGTGTAAATTTGTCCCACCTAACTTAATCTGTCCAAACTGCAGACATTTTGTCTCAATTTATATAGTGTTTTTTTTTTTTCCTGAAGTTAGTGGAAAATGATGGGCACCTCCAAAGGAGGATTCACCTTATGTATATCCTGTCCACGTGTCTTTAATTACACCCTGAAGTTGTACATCTGTGGTCACTGACTGCAGCAGGGACCCCAAATTACATGACCGCAGAATCGATTAGTAGATGGCTAACTTTTTGACTGTTTATGGCCAGCAGTTCATGGGACGTGATTCTGCCCCTTTACTCTGCTCTGCTCTGGTGAAACCCCACCTGGAGTATTGTGTCCAGCTCTGGAGTCCTCATCAGGCCCCCTGTCAGGGGGGGGTGGAACTCGATGGTCTTTAAGGTCCCTTCCAACTTTAACCATTTTATGATTCTATCCCCACTTCCTATCTCAGTCCAGCGCAACGATGGAGAACTGAAATAGTATCTATGTCATATCTGCTCCCACACAATAAGCGTAATAGAGGAGTAGCTCCTTCTACTGTGAGTATGACTGCTGTCCATGACACTAGTCAGGACAGGTGGCTTTGTGCTGCTGTGATCATATTATTAACCTATGAAACAGAGAAATGCCCTGAAACTTTCACTCCCTTCATCCACGCAATGACCAGTCAAAAGGTAGACAACTGTATTCATGCCTTTCAGAGATTCTTACCTCTGCAAAGGGTGTAGGAAACCATTATGCTATGTGGAGAATCATACAACCTATGACTGAACTCAGCACAAATTCCATGTATGCGTGAGTAAGGCTCTACCCTGCTCGGAAAACAGGGCAGTTGTACTTGGATTTCCTCCAGTGTACATCTCCTAGACATCAAGATGATTTAGCAAGAACATCCCATATCCAAAGATTACAGACCAAACTAAATAAAGACCCTGTGTGGGTGTGCACATACCAAAACACTGCAGAAGCAAGAGGTTTCTGTTGCATTTCTCTGTATGGGTGTATGTGCCATAAGAGTCTGTGAGGCTTGGAGCTACAGGAGAGGGCAGATGTATATATAGAACCAAGCTTCAGAAAGCCCACATAAGGAATTGCACTGTATATCACATCCCCACAAGCTATGCCTGGAGAGAAATGGATACATGTGTATGTTGGCTTGCAAGCTGAGAGAGACAACACTGGAGCTCAAGGAAAGAGGCACACAATCTCCTGAGCCCAAGCTCTGCACCGGCTGCATGTCGTCCTTCCCACTGATGCCTGCAGTTCTGGCTTTGGGTCAGGCTCTTCATGATGATCAAAGTGAAGCAACCAGTTCCCACTCCATGGAATCTGTCTACATATTCTAAATGCAATGCAATGCAATACCCCCACCAATGCCCCTCTATGCTTTTGATCCTCTAAAAAAAAATATCCTTTCTTTTTTTCCGGTAAAGGTTTAATCTCATATCTGGAAAATCATCCATTGGAAACAGAAACCCCAGTATGGCAATGAAAAGACACCAAGAGCATAGAGTGCATAGGAGAATAACACAGGAGACTGTTTAAATTGTATCGCAGGTTTTTATCATTTATACATGTAGCAGCACATCTAAACTGAATGTATCATGGTCCCCCATTCATTCCCTTGCTTGACTTTCCTGACCTATGTACTTGTACAACTGCAGCCAAACAGGTGAGCAAAATGCTTGCAGGTTCAGGCCCATCTGGTTACAGCAGGCTGCTAAACATCTATTAAAAGGCTGCACTGGAACTAAAAAAGAAAGTCTGCTGCCAAACTCAAATAGCAGAGGGGAAAAAACAAAACAAAACAAAACAAACAAACAAAAAACCCCAACAACCTCTTGAAAATAGAAGGAACAAGTTTCTACATGTACTTGTTTTCCTAGGAGTGCACCATTTGTGAATTCATATTTCATGATGACCACTCTGCTGACAGCTCCTTTGGAAAGGTAAACAGATCGTCCTGCTCCAGAACAGGGGGAAAAAATCTGTCTTTACATTTACTCATTCTTGTTTGCAAAATTTTCAGCTGCTTACTCAGGTCTGAAGTATTTGAAGAGCCAGATGAAAAGGAGATTGATGGAACACATTTGCACTACATGAAGTTCCTGCTCTGTATTTTAATCGCTGCTTTGTTGGGCGTATCAGAGAAGGTCAGCAGAAGTGAAATGAGCTATGACTTGGGTGGTCTCTCTCAACTCAACTTCTAGCATGCAATCCCTCTTATCTCCATTGAAGTGGGGCAAGAAAGATTTACAGGGCAGCCAGGATCTGAATGAGCCGAAGTCTGGAGATCCTGACTGTTGCAAATGCTTGCTATACCTCAGCGTTAAAGTTTAACAGCAGGACCCGCGATGTGTTTTGTGCTCTCCTGAGGGAAAACACATGGACAGGTGATGTGCTGCCCAAACAACCACAGCACCTCTGCAAGAGCTAACTACCCACAGAAAGGGGCCAGAGATCCAGCTGGTGTGAATCAGGATTGCTCCTCTGATCTCAGTAGAGCTACGCAGATTAGCACTACTGACAACTACTGACAACATTGCCTAATTCAACTCTTTCTAGAATGTACTTATTTTGAATTTAATTTCTAAAATAAAGTGGACCACAAAACCCAAACAACCCACATCCAAGCTGTGTTGTTTATCAGAAGAAGCAGTAACTTACAAGAATGAAAGCCTGACCTTTAATGAGGTTTAGCAGATCTGCCTAGGATTTGGATCTCACTAGGAGAACCTAGTGCATAGACCACTTTCCTGAGCCTATTTCTCTGTAGGCTGCTCTCATTGTAAACGCATTGAGTTGAATCACTCCCACATTGCTGTGCTGTTATTGTGGTACCGGGGCAAAAATATTTGGCAGGCATTTCAAAGTAAATGCTTTAGATGGAATGACGGCAGCTGAGGAGCAAAATGCCAAGATTAAGGAAAGTGTATGCTCTGCTGTGCAGGGAAGCTTTTCTGAAAGACATACTTGAAAAAAAAAAAAAAAAGTTAAGTCAGATTTTAGTGCAATTGCTAGTAAATTTTACTGGAAGTAAGACAGCAAAGTGGTCAATACAATACCGATGTTCAGTATTTCAAGGATTGCTCAGAACATTAAAATACATATAAGGATGAAAATTTTTCCATCTCAATGAAACAGGGGGGTGAATTCATCAATAATGTAAATAAGACACATTCCACTAGAGAATTCTACTCTAATAATATAAATTCCTCACAAAAAGATTGCGGTGAGGTTCTGAGTAGAGAAAAAACAGATATTTTGTGTTATAGTGGCACATTTGCCTCACCAAAGCTTGGGCAACTTCAGCTTTTCCATTTGAAGTTGCTGTTTTCAGGGATCTTTTATAACTTGGACATCAAAATTGGCTTCTAGCCCTGACTTGGTAAATAAAAGCTCAGCCTGAGACTCATTTATAATGCCAAAGTTTAAAAAAAAAAAATTAGTTTGGACACCTTTAGTTATAGAAGAGCAAGAAAATAAAACTTTTCTGGTCTCATACCATTTTAAAATGCCTCTGGTTTACAAACACAATTTCTTAAGCAATTAGTCCAGTTGCTCCAATCCCCATTGGGGTACTAAAAAGCAAGTGGTTGAGACACAAGACGTGAAAATGACTTTGCCATATGCAGTGACTACTTTTCATAAAAATTATTAATCTGATCTTTTAATCTGCTTTGCACATACATTCAGTGGAACTGTTTACCTGCCTATGCCAGCAAGAATGAGCTTAACTTGTGGTGCAGACTGAAATGCGCTCTCTGCACCTCCAGGAGTCTGCAAAGTGGTTGGAGACTCTCCAGTGGGCACTCCACGGTCTCACATGCAAACATGTGTATTTTCCATGGCTCCCAGCATGTCCTTCAGTGGTGCCCCTGGGGAGCCTGCTTCTTGCACTCACACCACAGGTATAACTATTCCATTTCTGTTTTCTAGAAGATTTGACTTTTGATTTGTTCATGCATTTAAATAAATAATAAATAACTAAAATAAAATACAAACAATAAACCAAAAACAAACCACAAAAAAAAACCCACCCAAAACTAAAAAACCCAAACATAAAATACCAATGTGCTAAAACGTCCTATACTGTAATCCATCAGTGTGTTGAGCTAAGAAAGTGCAATTTCTCCGATAGCTTTTACTTTTCCTTCTGGCTTCTGTGTTCACTTGAACTTCTGATAGATCCGTCTTTCCTGCAGAGTATTACTGAAGTCCATCCTTTCCTCTCCCATAGCATTAAAAGCAGTAAGTACCTCCCCAGGACCCTGGGCAGGGTGGATAGTGATAGGCAGTGAGCCCCCATGCTCTAGAGTGGGTGAGAGCCCTCTGGTGCATCTAGTGCTGGAGCCCCCATCCCACCATGGAGCATTGCCATTGCTGCAGCAAACTCTCCCACGCCTGCCAAATTGCCATTTGTCACAACATTCTTCTTTAGATTGACCTAGCGCGTTACTCCTCCATTTGTTTTCTTTTGCCTTGAACACTTTTTATTGGTCCCAGAGTTCTGCCCAGGTGTTCCCCCACAAAAGTATGGACACATGCACCGCATTATGTATGCACAGTAAATCCAATGCTTCTGGGAAGCAGAAAATACTTCCCTTATGGTCTGCAGATACTCAGTAAGTTCAACACTTCTGGATAAATCCAACCGGCTGTAGATGTGCAAATCTATATTGCAGAGTATGTGTTGCAGACCTAGCACTTTTTGGAAGCACTTCAAATAGTATGCAAGTGCTGTATCATTGATACATGCATGTAAGTCCCTCCAGCTTTTTCTGGAAACTGCACAGCTCTAATGGATATCTCACAACCACATGGTAGAATTTCCCTGTGTGTGTACATCAGATGATCTGATATTTCTGGATATGCAGAAATAGCTACGCTTGCAATACATGAAGAAACCTCTGAAAAATACGTAATATTCTCAAAACCTGGCTGTAGAAAATAGCTGAGTGGAAAAAAAAAAAATATTTGAGACCCAGCATACAGAGTAGCTAGCCCTCGAGCTGCTAAGATCTGCATAGCTCCAGCCTTTGGATATGATTTCTTTTCATCTCCAGGTGCTTCTAATAGTTCTGCCATGATGTCCTCCTCAAATCTCTGCTTTTATCTGCATCTGGGCCCCAAGTTGGCCAGGACCTGGAGGAAGAATTGCCCCACTGTTTCTGGAAAGTGAGTGCACCAAGAGATACTGAAAGGTTTCCAATTTCTAAAGCAAGACTTTATTAGAATACAAACTCATAAACTCAAACAAGGCATCTCTTTAAACTGAGTTAGCTCAGACTACTGGGTGAAGCAGACTGCATGAAATGGCTCGAATGCAAATCTCCTCCCTCCCCATTGCAGCCTTTCCTGCTCTCTAGTCCTGCAACTTTTAGTGGCTTCCTGGGTTTGAACAACCACTGCCATCTCCTCTGTCTCTCCAATATCCATCTTTCCAGCACCATTCAGACTTGATTTGGCTGTACGGTTGGAAGCAACTCCCGTGCTCCACCATGGAGCCACCTGCTTCATGTGGCAGGCTCCCAGCTTGCTTCACCTGTTTTCCACCTCTTCTTCACCACACTCACAGGCAGTAAGGTTTTCCTCCAACACACAATAACTTTTGAGGTGGGAAAAACTTCCCAGTTTCCCAGAAGGATGACAGCTGGTGCAGCAAACAGGACAACATAAACTCATAAATCATACCACTCTACCACCAGCCCCAGCATCTTCCCTACTCTCTCATCTTCTGCCATGCCACCTGCCCCAAGATATACCTTCCTGTTCCTGTGAATCATATGAAAAACCTCCTCAGTAAAAACCTCCTTGAAAATGCCCTTTCTCAGTTTCTCAAGGAAACCCATCAGAGAGTTTAGTGACCAAAAAAAAACCAAACAAAATTGTACGTGAGATAGGGATTAGACTGGTGGGTGGAATCAGGACTGCTTTGGGATCCCATCCAGCTCTGCCAATCTGGGAAGAGCCACAGGTACACAGTGTGGCCTCAGAGAGACAGCAATATTTAGGAAATTGTAAAGTATCATTGCATATGCCAAAAACACGAGTTGGAACAAGTGAAAGTTGGTAGCACAGGAAAAAATTAACCCTTAGAGCCAAGTGATCATGCAATCATAGAATCGTAGAATTGTCTAGGTTGGAAGGGACCTTTGAGATCTTCTAATCCAACCATCAACCCAACTCTGATTAAAAACAACAACCCATCACTAAACCACATCACTAAGCACTGTGTCAACCCATCTTTTGAAAACCTCCATGAACGGTGTCTCAACCACTTCCCTGGGCAGCCCATTCCAATGCTTGATAACCCTTTCAGTGTCCAAATTTTTCCTGATATCTAATCTGAACCTCTCCTGGTGCAACTCGAGGCCATTTTCTCTTGTCTTATAGCCTGTGACTTGGGAGAAGAGACCAACCTCCTCTCAGATAGTTGTAGAGAGTGATACGGTCTCCCCTCAGCCTCCTCTTCTCCAAGCTGAACAACCTGGAGCTCCCTCAGCCTCTCCTCATCAGGCTTACTCTCCAGACCCCTCACCACCTCTGTTGCCCTTTTCTGGACCTGCTCCAGCACCTCAACATCTCTATTTTTTTATGGTAAGCAGCCCAAAACTGGACACAGTACTCCAGATGGGGCCTCAACAGGGCCAAGTAGAGGGGGGACGATCACCTCCCGAGTCTTACTCACCACACTGTTCCTAGTACAGGCTAGGATGCTGTTGGCCGCCTTGGCCACCTGGGCACACTGCTGGCTCATGTTCAACTGGCTATCGACCAACACCCCCAGAGCCAGGCAGCTCTCCAGCCACTCTTCCCCAAGCTGGTAGCACTGCATGGGGTTGTTGTGACCCAAGTGCATGACTTGGCCCTTGCCCTTGCCCTTGTTGAACTTTATTCCATTGGCCTCAGCCGATCAATGCAGCCTGCCAGATCCCTCTGCAAAGCCTTTCTACCCTCAAGCAGATCAACACTGCCACATAGTTTAGTATCATCTGCAAACTTACCGAGGGTGTGCTTGATCCCCTCATCCAGATCATTGATGAAGATGTTAAAGAGAACTGACCCCAGTACTGAGCCCTGGGGGGGGAGGGTAACACCAATCATGATCGACTGCCAACTGGATGTAACTCCATTCACCACCACTATCTGCATCTGGCCCTCCAGCCAGCCTTCAACCCAGCAGAGAGTGTTCCCATCCAATCCATGGGCAGCCAGTTTCTCCAGGAGGACACTGTAGGAGGCTGTATCAAAGGCCTCACTAAAGTCCAGGTAAACAACAGCCACAGCCTTTCCCTCATCCACCAAGTGGATCACTGCCACAGAGTATGTTTATTTTGTTTGTTTATTCTGATTTTTCTAGGTTCACGTTCTCACTTCATTGAAACGTCAAAAGATATTATGGCTAAACGAGTAGCAGTGCCATCCACACTGAGCCACAGCACCTGGGAGGAGCACAGGTAGGACACTGTGATGTGTTCTGTCTGTTAAGCACAATCAGATCAGAAAAAAAACCCACAAACAAACAAAACAAAAACCCACTTTCTGGCACTTATTGTAACCACGGGGGTTAGGATACACCTCACGTGTTGTTGCTACTGGAATGATGTGAGCTGGTTCATGATTCTTCTACATCCAAAGGGTCATGGTCACATACATTGGTTACGGAGAGTGATCCTTAGACTGGACAACCTCTCACCATAATTTTGTGAGTTGGCTTCCATCCTAAACACTCAATGTGTGTTCCCCACAGTTCATCCCCTTTTCACTCTGCTCTTCATAGTCCAGAAGAGCTCACACTTCCTGGGATTCATCTGTCAAGTATCAAGTAAATAAACCAACCAGAAGAGGAACATAAGGTGAGGAAAGCAACCACAGAGAAGTGTGTTTGCTCAAAGGATTTTTTAAAGGCGTTGGTATAATTTTGACACAGGCAACACAGTGCTGAGGATGGAATAGGTATAGGATTTAGCAGCTGGGCTACAAGCTCTCAGAAATTACAAACCCCTGTAAATACAGATTTCTAATACAAAAATAATTTCAACAACTTCAGCTCCATCATTTCAGCTTTAGACCTACTCAAACAGAAGTGAAAGGTCTCTATTTGTGTGATAGAGCAGTTCAGGCCACTCAAGTTACTTAACATGCAACATCTTATTTATAAATATCATTTATGCTGGCAAATGGTTACATATGATCTAAGCTGTGCAACTGGTCTTTTTTTTTTTCTTTCATATTGAGCGTCCTGCAGATAGATTGGAGATAAACACCTTCACTACTTCTCTATGTTATTCTTATGTTTCTTTCTCAATTAATGCAGGCATCTGAAAATCCCAGGATTTATTTTGAATTCAGAGAAAAATCCAGAGCCTGAACTCTTTTGTTCTCCAAAATGCATTGCACTACTCAGTTCTTTGCTCCCCAGTTATCCTGAAGAAATGTCCTTTCCTTTCATATGTGAACTAGGTGATGGATTGTAGCTAGAGGAAGGTGAAAAATGGATCTAGAGAATGTTGAAATACAGCCAATAAATTGAACAAATACGGTGTTTTCCAGTCTGAAAAAGTCTCACTTTAAGAGTGATAGCTGAGATACCCTAATACCAGTTTTCCACTCAGACAATAATTTTGTTAAATCCATCAGGCAGCTGATAAAACATCCGTTTTATGGGTGTCTGTTACAGTTGTTCATTTGGTAAAGCTGGTACCATCTTAAGTAATGGCCTTTGCTCTGATAAAATCACTACTCTATTAAGGTTAATAACGTTTGATGGATGGCCTTGAAAATCCTTGTCACTTTTTTCTGTATGAAATTCCACTGCCAACCTTTACCTGGGTCTGCAAAGAGAGATGGAATGAAAGCAGTGGATGATCAGAAAAACCATCAGGCTACAAGATAAGACAGAAGAGCCTGGAAGAGCAAAGGACATATTCAAATTGTTTTAAAGGCAAATGATTTGTTGAATTGTGGAAAAGCCCAGGTGCTAGAACAGTTAGGTGCATTTCCTAGGGATGGTTTAGCATGTGTATCTGGAGGAATGCTTTTACCTAAGCAAGTCACTGTATGAATGAGCTGCTGCACAAGTAGGTTGCAGTTACCTGCATTGCACTTCTCCAAACTTACCTGTGAGGCTCAGAGGGAACTTGTTTCACATTGTGATTGTGGGTTATTCTAAGAACACCTCACCAGGAAGAAATACTACACCCTTACTGGCCCCTGGCAAAAGCTGTGGGTCCTCCTTAGTGCCAGATGTGCCATTTTCTGCTTCCTGTCTATCTGCCTTTTTATTCTTATTCTGAAGAATGTGCTAACACACAGGTTAGAAGCAGCTTGTCAATCTGGGGAAATGACCCGACGGGCTGTGAGCACCACCAACAATGTCCTCTTCTGGGATAAGGCCAGTGCTTGAGTCACTGCCCTCATTTATCCTCTTTACTTAAAGCCACTGTCAAAGTTTCCATTTATTTTCACAGAGATGTGGCCGGCTCTTTGGAAAGGGATGGGCAGAAGCAGTGCAAATTGTTGTCAGCCCTTTGCTTCTTCATGCCGCTAAAAAGACCTCAGGAGATGTTAAAACTTTATAAACCCAGAGGAGAAAAGCACTCGGAGGAGGGCCAAGACGACTCGGTCCCACTCCAGAGGATGGTTTGCTAACATGAGTAAGACCTGTCAGAGGGCTGCCAGCAGGAACTTATGTTATCACAAACCATTTTGTTAGCAAGCGTGCACAAAGGAGCCAAATACAGACAAGTGCCAAACATCTGAAATCACATTTAATGTCGCAGGGAGCTGGAGATCTTCTGAAGCTCCCATGGTCCAGCCTAAGGAAAGAGTGAACTCAGTTTTTCAGGTTTTCCTCTAAACACTTATTTACAGGAGAATGAGGAGCAATCATTTCCTTTTTATATTCCCCATACTCCATAGCGGTTTTTTATTTTTAGGTAGAAGTAAACCTTGTATCTTCCCCTCGTTTGAGAGCATGGCTATCTCACATGACCACTGACTGTTTCTTCAGACCTCCAGTTTCTAAAATTCTCCACTTTGTCTATATTTTTCAAATTCAGAGACTGGTTTTACACTGAGGCACCCTGTACTATCCAAAGTACTTCACAGCTGCAAACATTTAGGTTACCAGCGTCTACCCACTGAAAAAGCAGAAATTTTATTTCAAGGTTAAAGCATAATATTCCACCCTGGCAGAAATATAAAGACTTCGCAAAGTATGAAAATGTCATAGAAAAAAAAAAAAAAAAAGAGTGAACGGGATCCCAGCTCTCCTGCAGTCAGTGCTGGACATCCCAGGTGTGTGGTTGGGGCCACAAGCGCTTTTGTCAGAGACTTTCATCCCCAACTGCCTGCTGTTGGAGATACGCTATAGAAAATGCCAGTTGATCAGAGTTGTTTGGGACAGGACTCTGCTCACATAACTTACCCACTTAAGAGCCAAGCAGTTAGTTTAACCTAAGTAATCAGTGGCTTCTGAGAAAAAAGAGGATGAATCCAGCGCTGCAAGCCCCACTCTGCTGATGGACCTGACACAAGGAGCTCAGGTCAATTGCCTGGCAGTAAATGGCCAAAGTTATGCGAGATGAATCCTATGCTAAGAATTTTCTCCCAGAGTCCCAATGTGTGTTGATTCTTTCTATTTAAATTCATCTGAGCTAATTAAAATTGTAATCCTACAGTAAATTCAAGTAAATTAACTCTTTTGTCTACAAACCCCATCTGGCTTTCCTAGGGTTCTGGATTGGTTCCTGAAGGCTTTTGCCATGTTTGACCTCCTGTTGCTGTCTTCAGACTTTTTGATAGAGGTATTCTCTTTATTTATAAGCTTTCTGACTTTCTTGTTGTATCCTTAGCACCAGCCCCTTGACACTGGTTTAGCATACTGTTGTGTTTAATATTATTACTATAAAAGGGAACAGTATAAAAAGCTGTGTCTGTCATTTACTAGAGTAAGGAAAGCTGAAATTTTTTGGACTGACCTGGAATTTTTCCCTTCTTGCAAAGAAACATTCTCATTAAAAAAGTGATAGAGCTCAACTAATCCCAGCAATAAAATGGTTGCTATTGAATGCCATGGTAGCTTCTGAAACAAGGAAACATCTTTCTGTGTTCGCTGCAAAAGATTAAGAGACTGTCAAATTCAAAAAGTTGTTGGCTCTGCTTAACACTTGCTAAGCACAATATAGACTGTTTTATCCATGTATACTCTCTCACTTATCTCCTTCATGTGTCTTATATAATAATTTCCCAAGTCAGAAACAAAAAAAAATAATGAAAAGGCATCAGCTAAGATAAAATGGCACAAGATTAAAAACTCAGCAGCTGTAGAACCTGGCGAGAAAGAACAAAGAGGTTTAAAAATCATCATATTTTATAGTATCAGAATGCCACACATTAAATATAGATTTTGCTGCTGATTATATTGTTACACATTCCATTGTTCCCATGCCATTGGCCTTCAGGACTTTATTACTTATGTAATTCCAAGATCTGACACAGCTAGAGTAAAATGCATCTGATCTCAATGAATGGCATCAGATGAAAAAAGTGGATTTTAGGAGAAAAGAAAATAATTTTAATTTTACTGTGAGTCCATTGATTGATGACAGATGTTACCATTCCCATTTAATTATCCTCAATTCATTTTCCAAATAAAAATATAGAGAGATGTCAAAGTACTCAAAGTCATCCAGATAAAGAGTTCATTTAAAGAAATTGTCTTTATTCTTTTTCTTTTCCTTTTTTTTTTTTTTTCCACGTTTTCCATTTTAAGGGAAACTCATTCAGAGTGGAATATGCAATCTTACCTGTATATATTTAAGGTCTCTAACAAAGCAACATATGATTATTACCCCAGGGCTACGAAAGCAAAAGGGCTGTGTGAACAGGACGGGGTAATTCATTCTTTGGTGAGAACTGGCACAAAGAACCACCATGGCACTGTGTCAACAGAAGCACCTCAAACTGAAGCTTCATGACCACCATGTATTCCGAGCTGTAGATACGAATATATTTAATAAGTATTACTTAAAAGAATAATACATCTAATTCCCGAGAAACTGACATTTTAAACTAAATATGTAAAACTTGACTGATTTTTAACTCACCGTGCAGTATAAACGCATACTTCGTGTCATTTGGATAAAATGCTAATAAAGAAAAAAATACATGTGTCTCACTTTCTTGGCCTACCTGTGCCACTAGAGAGAAGCCTCTGTTCTGCAAGTATCTAGATAATAACCTGTAACACTTTTGAAGAGGAAATATAAAAAATGTTTATTATCATCTTTATCCTTTTTAAAGTACTAGCATTATATTTTTATTAAAAAATCTAAAACTTAGTTTTCTCACTAGCTCTGCATGTTATTTTCACAGGAAATATATTTGACCCTAATCTTCATTATAAAGGAGTGCAACTGGGGCAAAAAGGAAGGTTTCTCTTGTTTACTCTCTAAAAGTGTAGTGACATGTGTACTGGATCCTGGACATTCAGTGTCATAGAGGCACAAGACATGGATAAAAATCGCATTCCAATGAGAAGATATGTAGATGACTTTTTTATATGATTCAGAAGATGGTTAATAGCTTTAAAATAAGAATATGCTTTAAATAAGCAAGTTAATTCCTCCTGATCCTTGGAAACCTAGCAACATTTTGCTGAGGTCCACAGGCAGACGACTGGTGTATCTCAGGCATTTGAGGCACTCCAGTCTGAGTCTTGAGGAAGACAACCAAATATAGGCACTCAACACAGGTGTGCAAACTGTCAGCCTGAAAATGTTCATCCCTCACCATTAACTTTACTGACAACTTTATATGGCCCACAGTATATCCAGTTTGCCTCCTTTATTTGCATTTGCCATTGAAATGAAACTCTTGCTTGATGTATGGGGTTTGAATATAAGAATAAAACTGCTCACATGGCAGAGGCCAGCCTCAGAGAGCCACTGACTGCTGCAGAGCCCTTATGGCCCTCTAGCTTTGCAGGACCTCTCCATCGGGCAGGGGAAGCCTGGGTGATCACTTAGCCCCAAGGCTGCTGATTTGGAGCCTGTCTCCTTTGGAGGATGAGGAGATGCTGTAGGGACAGGCACCTGTCAACCAGCTATGTGGGGCACAGCAACCCAAATGGAAGACATGAACTTTCAAAGTAAATTGCACAAGTACATGAATGCTAAATTAAGAGAATCACTACTCTGTTTCAAGACATCCTACGGCTATTTACCTGTTGTTGGTGAGTCCTGTTAGCTATGAGCCCTTCTATCTATTTCTCATTGGAACAACTTGAATGAGCAGTCAGCAGCCCAACACACTTCAAGGAATGAAAGCTTTGGACCCATAAAGGCTGCAGTGAAACTGTGCAATTCTGTGACTGGTGCTTTTCAAGTGTAACAGGCTTGCTGTCCACTTCAAACATCCAGTAGGACACAATGAGATTTCTCAAAAGGCAGCCTCAGATCATGGTTATTTTCCTGTTCTTAATAACTTATCAAAGCTGTCCCATAGATTTTGTGTTCCTGGGTTTCCTTTGATGTGGTATACTGTAATTTGTACAACACTGCCTGTCTTTTTAAATGTGATGCTTAATCATGTTTCATTCTCAGAGTCTTGACTTAGTTATGGATCAAAAAATGGGGTACAGTTTTTATTTTGGGGGTTTGCTTTTACAGATGTCTCCATATAATGTATCAGGTGAACTTTGTGTTGTTACGTAAAATATTTCTACGTACAAATAAATCTTTACATTTGGAAAAGATATTTCTCTTTGGAACAATCTCTACAGAAATATATTTTGCCGTTCTCCTAAAACATCAACAGCTGAGGAGCATGACAGATCACTTGGCATTCTTAGAGCTAACTTTGCCCTGCACAACATATTTCTGTCACTGAAAGAAAGATGCAGTGTTACACCTTCAAAACCCTTATTAAGCAAGTCAGCCTTCTTGACATGTCCCCATGCTGCTTTGCTGACAGGAATGCAAGGAAATTAACCATTGCAAGCTTCAGTCTTAATGCAAGCAAAACGTGGAAGGGAAAAAAGAGAAAAAAACCCAAACAAACAAACAAACAAACAAAAAAAACCAAACCCAACAAACAAACAAACCCCCCAGAGGAGGAAAAGAAACTAGTTGTTCCTGGAATCCTGGGAAAGCTGGGCTAAAATACGTAAGATGAAAAAGAGGTGTCTGTGCTATCTGACTATCTGACTATAGCGTGTGTCAGCTGGAGCCCAGAACTGCTCTAAGGAGGTGGCATGTGGGTACAAACCAAGCTTATTCCTAAGCTCTCCTCAGGGAATTCCACCTATAGCTCTCCAGGGCAAAGTGCCCATTTTTTACCTATGACAGGGTACAGAGTCTCTCCTGTGTGGAGGATTGGTCTGGAAGGAGAGGGAACCTTGGTTCTGCCCCCCCCCCCCCCTTACCTGCTCCAAGCCCCTGCACTCCAGCAGTACAAGAAAGTGATAATATGCCCCTGCATAAGCACATTAGCACCTGAGTGTATATCTAACCTGGTAACCTCGGTTCTCATTGCTCTTTTCCTCGTGCACAGGCACTGCATGAAAAACAGTGTGCTCCTGCACTGTCTTGCAGAGTGAACCAATTATTTCCCTCCAAAACAAAATCCATGCCCAGTTCTGGGGACAGTTCAGTCCAGCAGCTGCTCTCAGAAGCAGTACGAGTGGCCCTTCCTTTCCTCTGCCTTTTATAGTCCTTCAGCAGTATGTCAGCAGCCTTTCCATCTTCAGACACCATCTTGTACCCTCCTGTCACGTCCCAGAACATGAAACATTTGTCCTCAGATTTCTGGTGTAAAAGAACCACTGAGCTGCAGCACAACCTGAAACTCATTGCAGGTCTGTTGAACTAGATGATTATTTAGTGATTAGGACCACAGGGACACATGGTATATATATTGGCCACAAAGGAGATATAAGGGAAAGGCTGATACAGTAAGGATGTAGCATGAGACCAGTTTTCAGGAAATATTTTTTGTGCTACTTGTATTGTACCTGCTGAGCTGAACATCTCAAGAACCATCGCCTTGAGGTTAGTGGGAAGTTACACACTGCCCCAAGTGTGCAGCTCCTCTGAGCAGCCTTACTTAGTAGGCTTGCTCAGAGCATGTCTACATCACCCCAAAGTAATTAATTCAGTGCAAGACACATCAGCCACAAACAATCGTAGCGTTGCTGTGGTCTTTATATGACAGCTAATGGCTAGAGCAATCACGCAGGAAGAGAGACTGAGATCAACATTCCTTGTTGGCCTGGGGATTCAAAGCTGGTCTTCCAAAAAAAGTGACATAAATTACAGAATAGGGTACCTTCTGCCTCCCTTTCCCCTTATTAAGTAGTAACTGAAAGGAAAAGAATAATCCTGAGCGCAGATCCCAGGATTGCCTGTCCTCCTGAGTGCCTGTTACTTTATAGTACCATGCTTCCGTGTAGTTGTTCTTCCTCTAGCTTCATGAATATGTGCTTAGGCATCAGGTGTCAGGAAGAGAACATCTCGGGAAGAGAACTTCTCATTTGGCAAACTTGCATGAACTTCCAGGGGATGAGGAGTGAGCTCTGGACTGACATTTTAGACTCAACTACCTGACAACCAGCCATCTTGAATCTCAGGCTCTTTGAAGTTTTTTGAAATCTCACCCTGTACAACCTTAGGGAAGTAAGGAGGGTGGAGTCCCTGTGTTCCCTTCCCTGAATGTAAAGATTGCATTTTTGTATGGCTCTCATGTGAAATACTGCAGGCAGGAGGAGGAAGAGGAGAGCATCTGTGACCCTGGCTGATATTTCAGTATAACCTGGAGCCAAAGCACAGCTTGGCCCCAAATTAATCCACAGGTTAGTTTTGTTCATTTTGTTTTGGTTTGGTTTGTTTTTCTTAAGAGAATAATTACATTCAAGCATGTCTTTTCCTGTAGATGCAAAAGAAGACCGAATTCAGTTGTGGTGTTTGGTTGAACATTTTTCCTGGTGTCATTCTAAGAAATGCAAAGATAGTCTGTGAGATGGATAGAGATTCAATTAATAAAGACTTGCATGAATTGCACGCTAATGGATATAACACTGAATTCACAGGCATCCTCAGTTCTTAATGGAACCTGAAAGTTGTCAGGACGATGTTGCAGTTCCATTTGGCATGACACACACTCTCCTCGTGCTGACAGCTCTGCAAAGTTACATTTTTAAAAACATACTTTCTTAATGCATTTTTTGGCTAACCCAGTTGTCCCCATTACCTCTGAAATGCTTTAGTCTAATTCACATTTACCGGCTTATTGAGATACCAACAACATTCTTTTTACACAGGATCAATTGATCAGGCTTACAGAACTGCTTGTATTTTGAGAAAGTTCAAGACCTTTCCTGACTGCTGTAGGTCTCTGATTTTCTCATTTATCTGGCTCATTAAGAATATTCCACTGTCTATGGACATAATAGGCAAGTAACTTTAATATTTAAAAAAAGTGGTAGCTCCTCAGCTGAAAACCACGGGCACACAGGAAGTCTTCAGCCTTTCTCAAAAACCTTTTCCATAGTGTTAACATTTCAAATTAACAGACCAAGAAAGATTAAGTTAAATATACTTGAAGCTGTCTGAAGTGCTTACTGCCTCACAGCAGATAAACAGTGGTTCAAACTAAAGAGGATTTCTGGGGTGTCTCGAACTTTGCGGCAGATTTAGGGAGATTTCCAGGCAGATACATCCACAAAGACACAAGTGATTGTGCAATTGCAAGGATATAAAAGGAGATGCATATAGTTTGCACTGGGATGCAGTCCTGAAAGGAGACAAGTGAGAGACGGTTTACATGCACAGTTCCTTTTTGACATAGAAGAGATTCCTGTTAAAGCTTTCCAGAGAAATTTTGACAGAACTAAGGATCTTCCATCACAATCCCAGCACTGCCAGAATCAAATATCTTTGTGATTGATATTCCTGGAGTTTAATTTAAGAACTTATATTTCTCAGAGAATTTCTGGTAGAAAAGTTCTAATGAAAGCTCTGCATTTTAATTTTCATGTTTTATTTTATTGTTTTTAGCTGCTTTATGTCACAATCAAAACATTTTATTTAAAAAATCCCAGAATATCATTAACAATGGGGAGAATTATTTCATTCTTTTTTTTTCCCACATAATCAAAATGAATTAATATTTTTTTATCTCAAAATCATCTCTAAAAAACCCATTCCTGGCTTCTGTACATACCTGCTTTCTGTGTGGGTTCAATGTTTTCCATCATGCTGGGTAGCCAGGTAACCAATTTACCAGTGGAAAGACACTACAAAATCAGTCTACTGGTGATTCCATTCAACCAATAATTTGAGCATAGGACAGCATTGTTATTTGGTGATAACCTGGTCACTAAAAAATTAATTTATTATTCATGTGTCATGGCAGTGAATTTTGCCATTTAATTAGCTAAATTAATTGGTTGAATTTCCTTCAGGCAAATCTTGTCATGTTTCTCTGAAAGGACCTAACACAAGGTTCTCTAAATGTATCTTTTTCTGGCCATGTGTATGACATTTTTGTGTAATGTAGATCTATAGGCTGTCCTTTGTCTACTTCATCTTGAGACTAAAGTAAAACATGTTTCTTAGTCTCAATGACATAGTATATATGTGTATGACCCAATTAGATTCATATGCACTTGGTGCTTATCAGTTATTTGTTATATCTATGTTGTGTCACTATGATACAGATAACTGCTAAATTCTTTCTGATAGATTCCAAATGCCAACAAACTGAAAATATAAAAAGAGGCATTTTAAAGATAAATCAGCTTCAAATCTCTTAATTAAGCTCCCTTATTTCAGCTGGTCACCACTACATGTTTACTGCATAGGAATGATCAAGCAAGTGTATAAAAATTTCTCTGATTTGGGAATTCAACTTTCTAGTGAAGATATTAAAATTGAAACATTAAGATATGCAGTACCTTCCTACCCATAAAAGAACTTAGGAAATCTTACAGATTCAAAACATAAAGGATTCATCTGTCCAATCATTTTGGAAAGGAATTTGCAGTAAAGGCCAAACAATGACCTGTGGTTTTGACTCAAAATGCAAAACAATGTTCTGTGTTATCCAGCTCTGCTTCAGATGGTCTCCCCTGTCCTCTGCCTGGCCTATACCACAGCCTGTCAGCATGCCACTGTATCTGAACCTCTCATATGTACAGGGAAATCAGGACTAGAGCCACATACCAGTAAGATTGTGGTCACGAATTTGCTTCCATAAACACAAACCCTTTCACTATTTTATTTCCAAATCTTCCTGAAAAAAAACCCCCCTACACCGTGGTGGGATATGGCACAGAAAGATTTGGGTGCTTTTTTATGCTTGGGCAGAAGCTGGGACAGGCTATTGATAGATTTCCTCTGGGAATTTGTGCATACCTATTGGGCTGTAGGCTATCCCACAGTCACTTCTTTTCTGCTAAAATGTAGAAATAATAGAAACGCAAGGTTGGAAAGGACCTACAAGATCATCTTGTCCAACCACCCCCATCACCAATACTATCCACTATGATACTAAATCATGTCTTGTAGCACCTCATCCAGACCCCTATTGAACACTGCCAAGGATGGTGACTCCATCACCTCTCTGGGCAGGCCAATCCAGTGCCTGATTTTATGCTTCTCTTATGATGCAATGTGCTTTCCTCCTAAAAGAGCTCTTCCAAGACAGCCGCTTGATGACATGGTACATTTGTCTTTATACTCTTTCTCCACTAATCTGTAGACTTTCTTCTGTTTTAAATATGGTGCACACCCCATTGAACTTTCTCATGTCTGAACCTGCTTTCCATTATTACAAACACTATTGACCACGTTGTGCTTTTAAGTTGCAGGCAAGAGGACTGCAGAACATGGACCGCTTCAACTCAACAGGCTGGTGCCATTCTAGAGGAAGGGAGAGCCATTCTGGCCAGTGACTACACCACTCAAATAGAATAGCACAAGAGGGAAGACACAGCCCTCACAGCTCTGGTTTGCTACATATTTTAATTATCCAGACATGAATGAACAAAAGAAGAAAAAAGACTTGGGATTGTTTAGTTTGAGGAAGAGAAGGCTGAGGGGAGACCTCATCACTCTCTACAGCTGCTTGAAAGGGCATTGTAGAGAGATTGGTGCTGGTCTCTTCTCATGGGCAATTAGCAACAGAACAAGAGGGAATGGCTGCAAGCTGCAGCAGGGGAGGGTTAGGCTGGACATTAGGAAAAAGGTTTTCACAGAGAGAGTGGTCAGTCAGTGGAATGGGCTGCCCAGGGAGGTGGTGGAGTCACCATCCCTGACTGTGTTTAAGAGTAGATTAGATGTGGTGTTGAGGGATCTGGTGTAGGGGAGAACTTGTAGAGTAGGGCTGATGGTTGGACTTGATGATCCCAGGGGTCTCTTCCAACCTAAATGATTCTATGATTCTATGATCATATAGTGCCATGGAGATCTTAACGACTGTGGATATCCTTCCTTCCTCATCACAACTTCTTAGCAATGTAAGGGACCAAGGGTCGTTCTCGACAGCTGGCTTCATTATTTGGCTCTATGCCATTTGACTGGCATTATAGCCACATGGACTCAAAACAAGGAACAGTCTCCTTGACCCCTTATCTCCTAGTCTGGGTTCTACTCCAGTGCTCAAGCACAGATCTTGTAATTTTCCACTAGTTTCTCATGGAATTTCAACTGCTGTTGCCAACCTATAAATTAGTCCTTGTTCACACCAGGAAAGAATAATTTGTGCTGATGGAAGTACCAATGCAAGTCCCAGCACAACCATGCTTGTAACTTGTGGACTTTGTCCTAGCAGGAGCAAGAAAAGCTGACAGTTTTGCTGCCAGCCTTGCAGCATGGCATGGCTGCTCCAGTAGCCTGTCCTGAGAAGAGGTGCCCTCTCTTCCCCCAGTTCAGCAGCACCTACTAATCTATGCAGACCCCAAAGAGCACAAGAGGAAGTTCAGTACATGGCCCACAGAGCTGTCTCCCGCAGCAAAGCATAGCGACCAAGAGCAGTTTTAAAAAAAAAAATCAAACACAGAAAACATCTGTGTCTCTCATCTGTCCAGGTTTACTTTTCCAATACTTCACATACCACAAATAGTTCAGTATGACTCCTTCATCAGAACAGAAGAAAAGAAAAATAAAAACATGCAATATTTCATTAAAAATAATATTTTTATTGACGTGACAAATTTGATCAAACAGTCTGTATCCCCCCCACCTCCCATACCCTTTCTCCACCTCATCTTTCTGATTCCCTCTTTTTAAAAAGCACTTTGCTGTCCTGTTGGGCTGCTCAGCCTGTCAGCCTCTTGCTGCCTCTGGGATGTTTGGCCGCCCTCAGAGCATCATATGACTTCAGTTAGCTCGGGGGGCTCCAGCTGTGCTCTTAAATGTCATGGACAGAGGTAACAAAAGGGGAGAGGGTTAAGAGAAACCAATACATTATTAGACATTTCTTTTAAATCCTCTTGCAGAAGATGTAAATCACATGCTTGGCAGGCAGATTTGGGGATGTCACATGGGAGTTTGTTTGGTTTTTCGTTGATTATATCCCCAAACATTTGTTATTTCTTACATTTTTTTCCCCTTGTTTGTGTTACTCATTTCTCATTTATTTCTATTTAAGTCCAAGGGGTCAGAATCTGGGATAAAAATTTGACAGTTCCTGCAGCTGATACAAGAACCTTCCTGTCCAAGCTATTTGGGAATCTATTTGGGAATGCTCACCATTTAAATCTATCCTGGCCCTTTTTTCTGTTGGCCTATAAAGTACAGCTCCTTGCCCCTGATTGACAGAAACCACCACTCAGGGCACATTGCCAATCTGTAAAGCACCACAGCATGCAATTAACTCACTAAACTTGAAGTCTGAATGCCTTAACTAACCTGAACTCAAGTAAATTAATTAACTTATGAGCAAGGAGATCAAGGACTCATCTGCTAAAGATGTTCCTCGCTGATATACCTGGGTCAGTGAAATTGGGATCCACCATTTAGTAAGTTGCAGAGTACTTACAAACTACATGATATATATATCTTCCTCAGGATTATTTATTCTTGTAGCGTTGGTGCCCTCTGACTAGGGAGAAAATGGGTTGAAAATACCCTTGACTTTCAGAAGGTGACAGTCAAGAGAAGTTCTTGAGATGTGGGGGAGTGAGGACTGATCACTAAGTTAATTTTACCAAGATTAAGCACCCAAAGGAAAAAATAAAAGGCCTTGTGCCCTCCTCTTCATTCTCCCAGAGTTTCTCCAGAATTGACACTGTCATCTGGGAAAAAAATGAGATATATGAACCCTGTCTTGCACAAGTCTACCATCCCAAGAAAAAGCCAAGGTAGAAAAAAGGAAAGGACATTTTCTGCTTCTCTTTTCCTCAAGGTGAAAGAGATGCTGCAGGTGCTTTGTAAGGAGAAGCTCACAGTGCTATGGAGATATCAGCTGTTGAACTCATCTTCCTTTGGACCTGAGTGTCCTTCACTTTCCCCAGGTAATCCCATCATCACATCAGGGACAACAAGATGACCTCTAAGTCCTTCTCTTCATCTAGGACTGGATGACTTCCAGAGGTCCATTCCAGTCAGCCATTCTGTGACCATTGGTTATGGATCTGAAGCCTCTTCACTAACCTGGGGCTCTGTGGCAGGCTGACGGTCACTGTGGCTCTAGGCATTTGTTATGCTGGTTCCTCAAAGATGACCCAAACCTCCTATGCTGTGTCATGCAAAACATTGGTTTTCATATACTTGTTACCCTTGAGAAAAAAAAAGAACAACTTTATTGAGCAAAACTTGAAACTTTTTCAACAAAAGCTCGATTTCTCTCTTTTCAAAACTGTAAAGTTCTTAAAAAATGAAAAGCTAAGATGAAGCTGAAGAAAAGAGAACTCATGAGGATTTACTTTGACAAGTTTGCCATAAAAAGATTTGGCATTTGCCATCTGGCTCTGATTATGCTTCAATCAGGTTGTGCTGCAGTGGTAAAGAAAGGTACGGGGAAAAATTCTGTGTCTTTTTACAAGTTTATTAATAGATGAAAAAAACAGTTGGGTTTTAACTGAGAAATTAATACATAGTAGTGCTGATGGAAAATTTTACACCATCTGTGAGTGTGATTGCTGAAATTTTGGCTAATAATTTTGTTATTATTTAAATACAGGTCAATTTCAATGGTCCAGGCTGTAGCTCGTGTGGGAGTACATCATAGCACATTCAAATGCAGTCAGTAGCCACGCATGTTTTATCTCAGCTTTTAAGATTAGGTTTCTGGGTGACTGACAGATTCTCCTGGTTCTTTGGGCCTTTCTGGGCATGGTTTTGTCCAGTAACTGTAAAATAGATGTTCATATTTGATTTAACAATGTACTTTAATTAAATATCTGTTGGCCCCGAAGTGTGGTTTGGAAAGTAAGAGTGGAAGGATGGAGGATTATACATGCATGTATACAACCCTGGAATCACCTGACCCATATTTATTTGAATACAAACAATCAAGTTCTGATTCCATTTACAATTGACTTCAACTGTGCAGAATAGGAAACTTCACATACAATGTTTCCTGAATCACTGCAGCCACTTTACAGCTACGGTGACTGCTCAAACAGCACTGCTGAAAAACATTCTAATTTTTGAAAGTAGATTCTCCAGTTTTCAGCAGGCTTACACAGAGCAATTCCACACCACAAAACTGGACATGTTAGCTGTCACTATTGTATTATCTTTATTCATAACTATTGTTTGATACATATGTAATGAAATTAGAAAGACAGCGCATGTGTTCACCACCTGAGCAGATGAAAACATCATTGTGAAAGGGTTAGATGTTAAAATATATTCCTCTGCTGTTCCAGGGTGCAGTCCTGCATCTGTTAAATATTTACTTTTATAAAACTAACTAATTTGAGTTTCTGAGACCAGGAAAGTGTCTCTATGAACAGAAGACTGCAAAATAGATGAGTTTTTCCAGGAAAGTAAGATGTCAAATATTGGGTAAAGAAACCACACTTTTAACAATTGCTTAAAAATTGGTCTGATTTTATAGGTTCAAGGGAGCCTTGTTAAAGTGCATAAAGAGAAACCTGAAAAATAAGTGAGAATTTAAATGTAGCATCATCTGAAGTGTTCAATGTTCTGTTGCATAAGCACTTGCTGTCTCTTTCTCCCTGTGCATTTCTGTGTCTCTTTCCATGTCACTGTCCTGTTGTAAGATGTGCCAAAGAGGAGAGAGGATAAAAACAAAAGAACACGAAATTATTAGTTGCATTCTCATGTGACCTTAGAAAGGAATGTGCTGTCTCGTAGCTCTCCAGCATCAGCAAGAACATAACAAGACTTGCATCTAGAAATGCCTGATGGCTCAGAGAAGGGAAACTCAATAAAAGAATTGCTGGGCTATGTTCCGAGGTTCAGCGACACAGCTACACCAGCCAGGGAGGATTGTCATTGTTCTTTGACACGAGTACAGTTACAGCATTTCACACCAGCAGAGTATCTGGCCAAAGATATTTAAGCCTGATAATACAGCTGTTCTTGTGCAATCCCACTAGCATTGGTGCAAACGGGTGTTTTATATTAGTGGAGTTTGCTTGCTTACACTATAAAAATCCCATCTCCACACACAAATAAGCACAGGGAAGGATGTCAGGTGGGTAACCCCAATACCCCTTTCAGGGACATGAGCACCAACCCAGGGCTGTCCTGGGGGATCCTCAGCCCCACTGGCCAAGGAACACTCCAAAATGGATCTCCAGAGTGGATCTCTGGAGCATGTTTTGGACTGAGTCAAGGGCCACTGAATGTGGAGCTATGAGGCTTATGGGATAAAGCCAAAGGCAATTTAGGACTATGGAAGATTTATTATGGGATGGTTAGGGGAGAAAACAAAGGCAGGGGAAGGGGGAATCAAGGTAGTTTTGGAGGTGACCAAGCTTGAGGAAATAGAGGGATAGATATATTAAAAAAGCTATCACAGTGTAAGTAGCTTGCTGGTCAGGCTTCTCTGGCCATGACCTGCACCTGATCAGCACAGTCTGTCTTATCTTCTTATTCAGTTCCTTTCTACCTCTCTTCTAGGTGAGGAACTATCTCTTCTGTGTGTTCATGTGTGTGTAAACAGGGCCACAACCAGGGGTCAGAGACCGGTGTGTCCACCTGGCATAATTGCAAGTGTGCCAATAAGCATGTGAGTGTCAGTGAAGATAAACTGGGATGAGCTGTCAAACAGGTGAGGTGGTCTAGGAACCAGAGGCGGGGGTGTCCAGGGGTGAGGAACCTGGAGGAGGTGGCTACTGTGGGGACCAAGAGATCCCAGACATTTGCCCAAGAGGCCACAGGATGTGATGGCTGATTAAGGGTGTGGGTGTGTGCATGTCTGTGTGTCTGTGTGTGCTGGTGTGTGCATGGGGGACTGTAACTGTAGCTGGGGAGGGTCTGTACCCCAGGACTTCATACCTCCAGTTGCCAGCTATTGGGAAGACTGGCATTCAGGGACAGCTACTGGGAAGACTACATGTATATAGATAAACATTCCCTCTCATGGATTTCCATCCTACTCAGTCAGAGAGGGGAGCAGGATAAGACCAGTGGTGCTGTTTGTGTTTGTGAGTGCTTGGTGTGTCAGCCTGTGATCTGTGTGGCCAGGCCAGTACACACATAGGCATGCTGTGTGTGTGTGGCTACTAGGAATACAAGCTCAGCCTTGCAACAGGTTGGACCAGGGACATGGAGCTGCAGTGGTTTTACCTTCAGGCTACAGGACTGAACAACTCCCTAGCAGTATTTACTTAAAAAAACAAACCAAAATAAAACAGAGTAAAATGTATTATTCCATCATGATTTAAATTGGTGCAGCTCATTTACTTGGGATGGTTTCACTGTATGATCATCCCTCACTGGAAACCTCCAGTGTAGGCAAGACCAGACATTGCTTGTGCTATTGAAGAAGTCCCTTACATTACCCATGCTCGGGAAAACCAAACTGAGAAAGTTCGATATCAGATGAATGACCTCAAACACAGTTAATGTTTTCAGAGTGATTTAAAGTTTTCAGCTGAAAGGGTATAAATAAATGCAAAGTCCATGTGTTCCAAATGCACTGTGGCAGCATGATAGGCAAAGCAAGCAAAGCTTTCCCTGTGAGATACAGATACTTGCAGGAGGAGGGATCAGTTTATTTTATGCATACTGGATAAAACACTGTCTGGTGTGAAAATGTCAAGTATCTCTTCTGCATTTGAACTAGACTTCAAAAGCTGCCTGGCAGTATCATGCCCACCAGAGGAAACAGACACCTGCAGGACTGCACAGGAGTTTTTGAGAATGCCTGCATCGAGTATAGACATCTACCATGGTGGTGTGTTACAGATATGTCTCATTCCATCCATTTTGTTGAGTTTATGAAGAAAAATAAATATCCTCACTTTTCTCCAATCGTATTATCAATGACCATAGCATTTTGCTGAATGAATGTTAAAAAAAGCTGAATTAAAGCATTATCACTGATTAATTTGACAGACTTTTTGAAAATACATTCCAAATAATTCCACAAAAACATTTATATTTGAAAACTAGATTATTTATTATTGTTTTTAAATTATTTTAACTTGTTGTGCTAAGTAACAGCACTTGGGGTTGGAAGACAAGAGCCCTGTAATCCTTGGGGGGCCATCTAATTTGCTATTTAAAACATAGTTTAAGTTTCTGCTGAAGAAAATTGGCAGTAGGCAAAGGTCACTTGGCTTGTCCAGAATCATATTTAACACATTTTTTCCTTGAGAATAACCACACTTGTTGCTTCTTCAGTGACCCTCTTCCTGTCTTTCTTGTTTTTAGAAGATCTGTTAAGTCAATTATTTTCTAGGGAAAAGCTACATTTTCAGAAGTACATATTTCTGTGTTCAGTGCCTGAACCTCTTCAGGCTTTGTTTATGATAGCATGCTTGTTTGAATAAATAACTCTGATGAAGGAAGCCAGTCTGGTCTTATGAACCCAGTTAGGAGTTTATGAACTTTACCTTAATACCCTCATGCAAATCTTCTCCTCCCTGATTGATGCCTAGATTTGAGTCCTTTTTCTTATTAATCTCTTTTGCTACTGCAGCCACATCTTTTCCAGTATTTTCTACATACCAGAGATCTCAGCTGGGCTGCACCATCCTAAATCTGTGGCTCAACAGAAACAAGATCCTTCAGCAGGGAACCCACTGTCATTCCTTAACCTCAGGGAGACTAAATTCTTCCTCAAATGCCATGGGATGTAATAGAAGTGCACCTACCTCTCTTCCAAATTATAAAATTATACTGGTCTGTGGGTAAGAGTTTTGCCTGGGGCTGTTCTGTGATCCCAGGAACATCTGTGGGATGTATATATAATGGAAAGATCAGGGCTAATTTCTCCAAGATGACAGAAGTAGAAGAGAGGTGCACAAATCAGTAGTTAACAAATCATTCATCAAAATGTGTTGGATGGCCAGTATTTATTCATAGGTAAGAACCACAGATCATCCTGTCAGAAATTCTGCCTGGCACACAAAAGAATCAGAACATCCCTGTGACAAGAGGCCACCCAGATCCAACTAGCACATGTAGGGCTCTGTCATAGAAATGCTCCATTCCTTTTGGGCTAACCTGAATTCATTCTTCAGGGAAAAGACGTCTCCTTCACAATAGCATATATTTTATCAGGTGAAGAAAGATGTAATAAGTTCCTTGAAAATCCATTGAATCTCCAAGGAAGTCAAGCAAGCAGGCTATACTTCTTTTTTTTTTTTTTAACTGAGTGTAAAATATGTGCTTAAATTGAGGCAAAGACACTTCTTCACACAGCAATCCCACGTAGGGCATAACTGTTAGCCTTCAGGAACAAAGTGAGACAGAAAAGGCTCCAAGAAATATGATACACCACCATCCAAGCAGTAAGGGGAAAGGACTCTGCATTCAGCTGTTTCTCACTCTAAAAATTCTAGAAGAAATCAGGTCTGCAGCATGTCCCCAACTTCCCTGATCCTCAGATTCCCTTTACTAAAGGCAGTATTGTCTTTATTTATAGCAAGAGTTGCTTATAGCCTACAGCCAGGTTCCTTCTGCCATGCACTCCTAGAAGTCGTTCCCCTACTGCCCCGTGCATAACTCACACCCCACTGAGAGGATGGGCAGAAAGAATCATTATGGTATTTCAGAGGCACTTGCAGGAAGTTCAACTGCTACCAAGGTTTCCAGCTCAGTTTGGAAACACCAGGAGATGAAGAATTCATCGTTCCCCTTGATAATGTGATATTCTTCCCCCATAAAAATTTGTGTGTTTCAGTTCTGGTTTCATTCAACGGACTTCAGCATCCCACCTGTCTGTGTTATCTTTTTTCCAGTGCCTGAAAGGGTCGTGCGACATTCTGCATTTTCTTCCCATGAAAAAAATCGCACCATTGAGTTACCATTATTTTTCTCTGGGAAAGATTTGCCAGAGTGACACTGGAGTTACCTGACATGTTCAGTCCATCTGAGCAGAGCTTCCATGAGGTTATCTGTATGCCTGTCATCATAAAAATTTGAACCTTTAAATCATATCTTCTGTATTTCTTTACTTCTGTTTTTTAAATCTCTGACACTACTATTCAGCTCTTTGGCTGGTCTGAAACACAGCAGGTCAGCATGTGTACTAGCCTGCTGATTATTGCCCTCCTTGTTTCTCATGCTATAGTAACTGCATTCACAAGATACTGACTGAATGCACCTAAGAGGCCATCAAGCATCACTTTGTATGATTCACCTGATTAAAAATACTGCATTTTACAGCATTTAACCCTTAAGCATTACACCACATTCCTTCTTTAGAGGCACTCTGAACAGTGGCAGCAAGAAAACAAACACCACACGTTTTTGCTCTGCTGACCCAAATGGAAATTGATGTATGGCTCAGATGTACAGATGAGGCACCTCAAAACTCCCCTGATGGCTGCAATGGACTAAAATCTTGATCTGACCTGAGTTGTTCATACTCAGCTGGAAAGTTAGGCTGTGGAGCTCATTCATATCCTTGTGCTGGATTCCCTCCAAACCCGGTTGACCTCCCTTTTTAGGGCTGGGCTGCAGCTGCAAACAGAATGTGCATCTGCAGAACCCTCTCTGAAAATAGTTGTCTTTGTTGTGACTAAGATATTTAGATCTTTTTTCAGTAGCACCCTTATTTGATTGACTGATGTGCCTGCAAGTTATTTCTGAATCTGGGTTATTTCTATTTCTGACGTAAGATTCTAGATGCTGTGTAATTGCTAAGCCCACTCTTTTACTTGATAATACTTTTTAATCTAAAATTGGGAGCAAACTGTTTTGTTGTGTAAAGTCTGTATTTGTGTCAGAAATATTGATGGTCAGAACCAGACTAAGGGCGTCTTCCTCATGTATTAAATTACATTGCTTAGAAGCATAACAAGTCAACATCATGCCCTCCTGCACTGTCACTTAGAGATCTTTTTTAGAGCCCTTCTTCCTTTCCTGTTATAAAAACACAGGGCAGTCCAGTAACTCTTTCCCTCTCATGCTTATGAAAGGAAGAAGGGCTGATGTGAATTTACCTCTGTTTCATATTGATTGCTTGATAAGCTCTGCTAAAATTGGCCAGAGGTTTTGCATTCTGATTAGAAATGGCTGACATGCAGAATTCAAGAGTGAAATATAAAATCAACTAAAAAGGCATGCAAAAATCATTGTGAATCAGTAAATACGTGAGATTTCAACAATAACTCATGGAAGTTCCTGCGGAAACCCTGATAGTTAAAGGTTGGCAATGTGGAAAGATAAGCGATACTTACTATCTTAGAACTCCTGGAACCACGAAGCTCTGTGTGTGGACCTGTGTGCATGTGTGCACCCATTTATGAAACTTTGAAATGGCTACACAGTCAGTTTAAATGGGCCTGCTTTAATTGGAAAATAAAAGCTGAAAGGTTCAGCCTAAAAAATTACCTTCAACCACATGAGCTGACTAATCAAAATAACATGCTGCATGAGCCTGGAATTTGGAAAAAATCAAAATAAACCTCTAGGTTTATACACAACTCTTTTTTGGCACTCAAAGTGTATCTCAGTGTAGTTACCTTTCACTCAAACACAGGTGCTGTATTAATAATTACTGTGCTTTCATACAGATAATTTAGAACGAAGATTTAACTTTTAAGGAATAATTTGTGTTACACATGTCAGAGCTTTATAGTATATGATGGTTTTCATATTTCACCTTCTCTATATTCTTGCAAGGATTAGCAAACATGCATCTACTGTAAAGGTAAACATCGTATTCTGTGTACACTGAGTTTATGTTGGAGTTCTGCTTTTAGCTGTTGCTATGGAAACAGACGCTAAGATACAGCAAATTTGCAACACTTTGAAAAATGAGTCTTCCTTCACATACATCTTGAGAGGCGTTTAAAATTGGGTGTCTAAAGTTCTCCAAAGCTCCCATCTGTGCCAGGCACACTCCAGCAATATGGACTGAGTGAGGCACTTGTAACTGTTCTGCATGCTCCCACTGGCCTTTATGGCACCACATGCTTGTCCAGAGACCCCAAAGCCAAGGGCAAGGACAGGGGCTGGAAGAGGGACAATTCCATAAGATATATTAAGTAGAATGATCAGCTTAAGTATTTTATTTCATCATTACCTTTCTTTATACTTTTTTCCAAATCATTTTTAGAGGTTAATTCTGGAAGATGTATTAAAACTAGATTTGAACTGCAATAGTTCTTTCTTTTAAGTAATGACACTGGACAAACATTCATCGTTTTGGACCTGCAGTAATGCCCACTTGTTCCCATGAGGAGCAGTGTCTTTGAGAGATGCACTGTTCAAATCATTCATAATTTCTGGCTCCAAACATCTTGGAGTATAACAAGATAAAAAAGGGGCAGATTATGGAAATCCATTAGTACAACCATAGGCATGTATACAGTTAGTTCCTTGTCTTACAAGTCAGACAGAAAACAGCACAAGAGAAAAAAAGACTTGAATATGCAGAAAATTCATTTTGTGTTGTAAACAAATGGAAAGCTCTAGGCAAAGTTGGAGGAGATACTATAGCTTTGTTGTATTCCTGTCTGTTTCTCAAAACAGAAAGGTATATCAGCTGTATCCAGCAACATCTCAAACAAACTATTATGAGTTGACTCTAACCATTCTATGATTCTCAGTTATTTTGGGCGAGAAACTATTTTGGGCAAGGCAATGAGATCTGAAGCATGCATTAAATGACTATACATTCATTCATGAAGCAGCAACTAACTCGTTAAGCCTAAGGTTCTTCAATTAAGAAAAGCTAAACCTGTTAATGTGAGCTACATCACAAGCTCCAGTATAGTGGATAATAGATCAACATGGCACACAGTAATTAGAACCTTGTCTAAATGATGACAAGAGGCTATAGGATCAATTTCAGTCTCCAGTCTTATAGAGGAAATCATTATAAGATATTTTTTACTCTTACTTTTCTGATGGCTGAAGGCATTTTTTTCCAGCAGTATCAGATGTTTATGTTACTTTTTAATTTTTTTTTTGTGGTCTTACTTCATCAATTTTCATACCATGTAATGATCAAACAAAAAACTCACTTTTATCAACTTATAAATTTAAACATATCCCAAATAAAATGCAGAGAAGCAATACCAGCATAGTAATTATCTTAAAAAAAAAAAAAAAAATAAAAAAAAAGGACTTTTAAACATTCCTTGAACCCTGCTAGGAACAAAAATAGCTTTCATACAAATCTGTGAGTTAAGCAATAAAACCTGATGGGGTGGGGGTGGGGAGCTTGTTCAGCAGGAATACAGACTCTACTGACTTGGAATATGGTAAAAAACATACTCATCAAGAGCAAAGGAGATTAGAAGCATCTTTCACATTGACCAAGCCTGCCTACATCCAGCCGTAATAAATGTTTCAGTAGCAGAAGCTGACCACAATAAGTATTTTCGCAGGCTTAATGCCAAACCTGAAAGGGGGTTCTGTAGGACTTTGTCCAATTTCTTAATTTAAAATTACAGTGTTTATTTTAAAAAGTATATTTTTAGCTGTAGCAGTATAGATTTGTTGCACTGAACTGTTTTTTCTAACTTTCCTAAATGCTTGATAAACCTCCAGGTTTATTAAAGTAATCTTACAGAAGCACAAAGTGACTGTAAATCACCCTCCAGCTCCTTGCTAGAAGTTGCTTTAGTGTAGGTCTTCTACATTGTGAATTTCTTCTTCAAGAAGTTGTTCGTTGTTTAAAAACCTAAGGTCTGACCACGTGTTGTGGTTTGGGCTGGGTTAGCCAATGACAAGACAACAGATGCCCTCCCCACCTCTCACTCCAAGGAGGAAAAGAAGAGAGATAAACATATTTATGAGTAAAATAAAACCTAAACTACTTTAATGAAATATTAACAATAAACTAAAAATAAAATAATGAAATAGATACATTATATATAAATATATGCAAAAATGTATCAAGTTTCCAGGAAGTTGTCACTGGCAGGCACTAGGAAAGTTCCAGACTGGTCTCAGTAAACAGGAACTGGATTTCAGAACTCACTGATGGAGATCAAAGATAGATGAACTACCAAAGCATTCCTTAGGCAGCAGTTTTTAAAGAAAGAGAGCCAGTGAAGCAGAGATATTGAAGAGGAATCAACCCTACCCCTTTGGTCCCCCTCTTTTATACTGAGCATGGCAGAAGGAATGGCATAACCTATTGATCAGGTTTGGTCACTTGACCTGTCCACTCCTTCCTACAGATGCAACCCCTCTGTGGGTTAAACAACCAACTCAGCTGACCGTGGTTGCCACAGCAACATGGATGAGCAAGAGCCTCTCTCACTGAACAGAAACTTGACTCTACTCCACCCCAACCCAGGACAGCATGCCATTAACCTTTCAGCGGAGCTCCCTCTCCTTGGCCTTGGGACACAACATGAAGAGACCCTGACAGCACAATGTCCCCACAGTATGGACCACCCATTGCTTTCCCATTCCCTCTCCTTGCTTCAACCCTGAATTTGTTTAGCCTGAAGCAGAGATGGCTTCATGTAACCTAACATCAGTTCCCAGTGCCAACAGGGGGATCATCAGGGTGATGGAGACAGTCTCTTCTCAGCAGTGCATGGTGGAGAGACACGTGGACATAAACTAAAATATGAGTTTCATCTGGGATATAAGGAGGAACTTTTTTCCCATGAGTACACTCAGGCAGAGGCACGAACTGCCCAGACAGGTGGTGGAGTCTCCATCCTTGGAGCCCCAACTGAACGACGCCCTGAGCAGCCCGGTCTCGCCTCAGAGCTGATCTGCTGTGAGCAGGTTGGACCGGAGCCCTCCCAGCCTGAGCTATCCTGTGACCCTTTGAGAACCTCAGAGTATTCTCATAAAGAAAGCAGCTTCTCTTCCTGGGACTTTCCATTTTCTATGTTGGCAGAAAGGACCTCCACAGCTTTTGAAACTCTCAGGATTTCATAGCTGCTATGTGAACACTTAAAATTTGTTTGCCCTCACATAAGGGCTTGTTAAGCTGAGTGCTATGCAAAAGATTGCAAACACTTTCTGAATAAGGTGATTTAGCATAAGATGTGGTCAAGACTGTGGCTCCTCCTGAAAGCTATCTCGGGAAAAAAAGCATGAGAATGAGGAATGCTTAACAGTGAATGAATAAATACAACTGCAAAGTGGAATTTCTGGATTTCCTATTACAGGTGGATTTTCCAGTGATAATTTGCCTGTGATACGGAGCTGGAGAAGCTGGCTCATTGCCACATCTTCCCTGGCCTGTCTCTGGCTAGTGAAGCACTAGGCACAAGTCCAAATCATTTTTTCTTCAGTCATGCTGCGACAAAAACTGAGGAGCAGGCCCATGGTGTGCAGAGTACTTTGGAGTTCTCTGGATCTCTACACCGACTATAAGGGAAGTACCTGCTTTCTGTTAAAACAAGGGACAGCTTGTCACCATCTGCTTTATATTCACTCTCTCTTGGTTATTATGTCAGACTCTACTTCACACCACAGTACCTGAGAATCCTCACAAGCAGGAAATATTCAATGAGTAAATCCCATCAGTGAATTTGAGAGATTTACAATCCTGCATTTTATTCTGCTCAGGAAACTTAAAGAAGACATGTTTTGCTTTGTTTTGTTTTGTTGCTTTTTTTTTTTTAATGTTGATAATCTGTAGGCTTGTTACTAGCTGAGATATTGTCTTCTCAGATAGGCATCAGATTCACTGCAAGTTCTTCTGAACAGGTTTTCCTAACAGGCAAAAAGAGATGTTACTCAGTAGTAAAAAAAATATGTTTTCCAATGAGTAGATGTCAATCTTTTAAAGTAGTAATATTTTATTTTGAAGTTGAAATATACATCCCTGAGAACTCCAAGAAAAATTTTTGTCCGATAATAAGTAAAATGGGAATGACTATTATTCACTCTTTCTGTGGAAAAGTCCTCAGGAAATATTAAAAAATCTCTGTTAGAGAAGGGTTCCATGAATTTTATATGCAGAGTTGTCTGAGGTAGCTGCCTGTGCAACAAGCACACTCCTTTAGCAATACAGAGAATTTGGACTTTTAGTGAGTGGTTCATCATGGGTCTAAAGTTTAAAAACTAATTAAACCACGAACATCCACTCAACACACATTTCTACAGTGGTTAGTGTGATACCGTTATGTACTTTGGAGGGTCTAGCTGCCTTGCATCACTGTGCTGATGCATCCTAGGCTGAAGATGAGGATTTGGTTGAGCTCCCTTAGCCAAATCTTTTCGGGAAGAGGATTGAACTGGACCACACTGCCAGAGATGTGATCATGTTAGTTGGAGCAGCCTCTGGGGTCTGGGGGCCATGACAACACCAGCAGGACCTACTCCCAAATGTAGGGAACAGTCTATCTGAGGTTGTATTAACAATCTTTGTCTGTTTCCTCCTGTAGAAGTCATTCGTACCAAGGCTAATTGTTAATGCCTTACCCATCAACCCCAAAGATCATATGAAAGCTTGCTGAATCTTGACTTTTTTGAGGATTCCCTGTTCTGGCACTTTCTGGCTAGTGACACTGTAATTTACAGCTGTACAATACAAATTGCTTTTAAAAGAACAATGGTTAGGTAACACCTTAACATGAGTGTTACTATTTATCTGTGTGGATAGGAATGACTGCACACAATACTTTTCAGGGAATAAAAGGTACTCACTGCTTGCTCTTTCAAGACACTGGACCTATTTATAGGAAACCTGGTAGATCTGAGGTAAGAAAACCAAGACAGGACATATTCTTAGCCAAGTAATAATGTATAAATAGCATCTGGCAGCTTAATGTAAGCTTTGTTATGAGACTACATGGAACAGATGAACACTTAAGGAACAAAGATCCTGCTCTCATACTGATGTCCCTAATCATAAATGCCCAAAAGAAAACAAAAGTACCTAAACACTGCATGTAGGAGAGTGCCTCAGACCAGTCTTTAAGGAATCAGGGTGTCTTCTTCAGTTTTTACTGTAATAAAAGATGACCTTTTACATAATACTGCAATAGCAGCTAAAACTAAATTATTCCACTACCTCAATTCCTGCAAGTCCTTACATTTATAAGAACCTAGAATATTATGTTTACACAGTGGAAAAGTATTAAAAAGGAGCAATTGCCGTGGCAGAAAAACTGATCCATTCATGTTATCCAGCCACACTAGTGACATGTAATGATACCTTTACATTTAGGTGACTTCTGTGTCTATGATCTCTCAATAAAGGACCCTCCTTTTGTGACCTTTAGTTGAGAAGGACTTGTTTTTGTCTGAAGTTTTCAGTTCCTTGTGAGTGAAATGAAATGTCTCAAAAGATCTCCCCCAGCATTTCATCTGGTATAACATGGAGTAGGCCAGAAACATTCAGGAAAACAGCTCACCAGCTCCAGTAGTAAACAGACAATAGGTACTGCATAAGAATGAGCTCTGAAGAATCAATCACCCCTAGTTCTTGAGGACTGTGTTATTGTCCATTTGTCTGTGTCAAATCGCAGAAATGCTCTTATAAGAGTCTTCTGTACTCTTGGACTCTCCTTTGAGACCAACATAGTCATCTGTTGTCTGAGAGTTTCTACCCTCTGTATCACTGGGAAAGCACTAGTTATGATGAGTGGCATTATCAAAAACTTGGATACTTAAATTGCATTGTTGTTCTGAGGCCTCCTGGTCCTACCCATGTAGAGGAAAACACAGGCCCTTAAAAAGCCTCCAGAGGGAAAACCTGCCTGCAGAATCAGGTGCTTAAACACAGTTTCATTGGGTAACTAAAATACAGATGCTAATTAAACAATTACATTATTTAGCCTAAAACTCAACTCAGTTCTTCTACTCAATAATCTAGAAGCGTATTTGGTTTTCACGCCTTCAAATTCTATTCTTTTAGTCAGAAAAACCCAGCAAACAATGTGAAGAGTGTTTTTTTCCACCCTCTTAATTGAGTTTGTGGCTTCCTAAACTTTACCAAGTTCAGTAGGTTAAGATTTCCAATGCACATAATATTTCATGGCTCTAGCAAATCAGAATTGCAAGAATATGACAAATAAATCTAACAGTCTTGTGATAAGACAAAAGTTAGCCTGTATCATATCTGCACACTAACATCTCAATGTATTGTTGCATTGAGACATTTTATGGTCTCTTAAGGGTTAAAACAGTACTTAATGTATCAGGATGGAACTACTTAAGTATGTTTATTTTATGTTTACTTTAACAAATTCTATATTATCTTTAAAAAGATTGAAAGATAACACCTGCAGCCACTGAAATAGTTCAAGCTCACTTCTTCCTTTGCCAAATGCACGTTAAGTAGGTTTGCCTTTCTTGAAGGTCTGTGAGAAAAAGATGCAGAGTACAAGATGTTATTTGCTGATAAAAACTATCAGTTATTATTCCTGCTGGCTTTTCTATACAATGGAGCAAGTGCCTAGCACATTGGTTCTGTAATTTGACTTTCTCTATTGCAGACCTCTTTACACTTCTAGGACTAGTTGCAGTGGAAGGGTACAGATGTCCTTGCTCCCCTCAGTGACACTCAGTGTGCAGCTCTCCAGGGTATGGTTATTCATAGCTCTCCACACTGTTCACTGCAGAGTCCTGATGATGATGCATTGATTGCCCTGAGGAAAACCAACAATTTAAAGGAAAACCACAGACAGAGACAGAAGTGGGTGGTGGTGACATGGACAGAAACAGACTTCTCGGGATTCAAAGCTGGTGACAGACTTCAAAGGTTCAGTCTCTCACTGAATCATCAATAACACTGCACATACTGAAATCTTTATTTAGCTGTTTTGGTGAAAGAATTAGCTCTTGCTTGATAACTATCTAAGATGCTAAACCTGTCCTATGTAGTATTTTTGTATTCTGAAGAAATTTATGTGTATGTGTTTGCATATGTTTCTTTCTAAAATATCTCTGGCTGCTGAGGGCTGTGTACCAGTTATTAACTATGGTTTGAGAGTGCTGTTAGGCACAGTCCTGAGCTGGCGGTACTGATGAATAGTTCCCACTAATAGACTATTCCCCAAAGATTAATTCCTTAGGGTTGTTCCCAGAGACCATAGAAAGCATACATGCATCTACAGACCTCCAGGGAATCTGTTATAACTCCCCATGACCCCATGCAGGGAGCAGCCAGGTCCATTTCATGCCTCTTGCTGTGACTTCGAGTGCCTCAAAGAGCAAGGGTGTGATCTGCAGCCATGTCCTCCTGCTGCTGCTGTCAGGGATTGTCCCTTGGTATTCACACAAATGCTGCAAATGACACAAGCTCTGCCATGGTTTGAATACAGAATTTGGAAAGGTTTCATTTGTGGCACTGCCCCTTCCCATGCAAGAATCTTTTTTCTCTGTGAAACCTTAAAGGTTTAGGGAAGTTTTCTTTATTTGCATGTTTCCTTTGAGAGGTTTTATATCTTTCTCTCATTGACTAAGTAAGCTAAATGCCATGTTGCAATTGTGGAAACCTCTTTCTCTCTTTCTTTCCAAAAACAGTATCCCGGCTTTTACAATTTCCAAAAATTGCAACCTCCACCACAGCTATTATTTGACTCTTTTATGCTCTTGGAATTGAGGTGAGTTTTCTGGAATAAGAAATGGCAAAAGACACTGTTTAGGACTTCTCTTACAATGAGCTTGTACTGTCCAGTTGCTGGTTTAGGGCCAGTACCAGGGTACAGGGCTAAATTGTGACCTGTGGCACATGGGTGTGCAGAACAGCAGGTGTCCTCTGCATCCACACTTGGCATCTCTCAGCCTTAGGGTCAGATAAGCAGGACCTAGATATGTGTGTCCTGGTGTCTAGGATCATGGTGTGACCAGACTGCACTGAATGTGTGCAGAATTCCTACTTCTCACTGTGCTGACCAGAAGCATTTACTGCGGGAGTGGGTTGGCAGCAATTTATTTCCCTCCTTGCCTTGAAAACAGCTGAAAACAAGTGACAAATTGTTTCTTAGAAATGTATCACCACATGAATATATTAAAAAAACCTCTGCCTAGCTATTTAGAGAAAAATCAGTAAAAGTGTTATTTTTGACTCAAATTGCCATCTCCTTGTACCTGGAATACTTTCTATCCACCATTCAAATTCCTCAGAAATAGGGGTATGGAAATGAAAATGAAGGCAGGAAGGCAAGAAAGAAGGCAGGGAGGAAGGCAGGAAGGCAGGAAGGAAGGAAGGAAGGCAGGCTGATTTTGCCTTGAAAATATGCAGGAAGCAAATGAATCTGAAGGAGTAATGCTTAGAAAATTTAAAGCAAATTATAGAAATGAAATGTAGTGAATTTCCCTTTCTAACTTTAATTATACATAACTAATTCCCAAAGTGCTAGAATTTAAAGAGACTAGAATTAGGAAACAAAAATTGTGTGTGCTTAGTCAAGCAGATTTAAGGCAATTCTCCCTCCTGCTGCATCACTAATAGTTCCATGTGTACACCCAATCTATAGGAGAGGACAGGATCATAAACCATAGACTGTTACTTAGGAAACTAAAATGTGAGAGCACAAGTTTGAAGCAGGGTGGATTTTCCTAAAGCAAACTTTCACCTACAGATATGTGTCTTAAGTGTGAAACGCCTGTTCACTTTTCTTATTGCTCAGAGCAATCGGTCCTGTTAACAGCTGAATTTAGAGTAGACAAACCTGAGCAAATGTGATAAATTATCTTGAGATGGAACAACTGAAAATGAACAATAGGATATCCAGAGATCTACATCTTACAGTTCTAGATGTGTTGTGTCATATCTTCTTCTTCATAAAGATAAATCAGAATTAAAATGTATTCCCTTTTGCCAAAGTTTTTACCTATCCAGGGGACACTGTCTGAAATAACAATTATTCTGCAAGCATGCAAAAATTCCTGTTTGGGTAATTCCATACCATTCTTACACTTCCTTTTCCTAATGCTGCTGCAGAGTTCTGCTACAGGGGAAGAGCCAAGACCCATTATCTGTTATAGTGGTTTCTCCACCACTTACTTTGCCATTTGTACATTTCAGTGCAGAATAGCAATCTCTAGAGCGTCTGAGTAGGTCCTCTCATCTAATGCTTTCCTATCTGACTTCTCTCTGGCTGCTGTAGTTTAGCACTCCACAGGCAAAGGATGATAAAATGTAGTTTATGACATCCATTTATCATTTTTTGTATTTTTTCTTATCCTTCATTCTTTTCAGTCTTCTTCCTTCTACTTTTCCATTTGTCTGCATGTCAAATCTTACCAGTCATGATGACATCAACTATCTGTGCAGGTTTTTGCATTACCAAAGGGTAATTTACTACTCTTTTATTGTTTACCAAGAAAATCCATTACTTCCCCTGTGTGTGGCTGTTCTAGTCAGACTGACTTCAGTGCTTTTTGTGCTCTGCTTCTTGGTCTCATCTTTGCCTTTTCTCTGCTCTCTAGCCTGTTCTCCGTGTCTTCCAGAAACACTTTGTATCTTCTGGATCACTCCTCTCCTCTTACTACTGCTGTCAGAGCTTCCTTCTCTGGCTATCCAGCCCTCAGGAACTGCCTTGTATTCAGCAATGCCAATTACATCAGAAGTGCTGTATTTCAGCTGTCTCTCAATTTAGTACGTATTTATCCTAGATGGATTTTCCCATTCCTAATAAATGTAGAGAAATAAACAGCTAGATGTTCATGTAATTTTGGTCAGAGCAGCAAGTATTTCCGGTACCTTGATACAAAACCAATCCAAGACTCTAACACAAATTTATACCATTACTTCCTTCTCTCAACAGTTCTTCAGGAGCAGTTTTCCAGTTCCAGGCAGAAAACATGCAAGGTATGGCCTATATATATACACATAAGTATACCTAATGCACAGGCCCTTGGGAAAGGCAGTTCAAAACTGACTTAGACAAACTGTATAGTCTTCTCCTGGAACTATCACACAATTAAATGTTCAGGGCTATAGTAGATTTTTATTACATATAATATCAAAGACTATAAGCAAGAGATAGAAACTGGAGATAAGCTGAGCTTGGAGAACTTGTGCAATCTACTTGACAGAAAAAAAATTAAAATGGAGATATTATTCACTTCAGTGCACAAAGTATGAGGAAGAACGAGATAGGAATTTCCTCAAATTATCAGAAATGTTGAAAGACTTTTCATCAGCTAAGGATGGGGAAAAATAGAGCTTAGCACTTTGAGAGACCACACAGGTAGCTCTGTGTAGGAGCCTACCTCTTCATCAGAAACAGCCAGCAATGACAAAGGAACACAATGGCTGTATGCTGAAAATATTGAATAAACCCCCTATCACATTGAAAGCAAACGGGATTTTCTTTTTTTTTTCTGTGGAGCTATTGACAAAATATGTAGTCACATACTGAGGAAATTCTGACTTTTTCCGGCTATGTACTTTTCTAGCTCTTTTTTACTCTCTGGCCAGAAAATGTTATGCTAATGAAGTGTGGTAGAAGTTCATGGTTCATGGTGGGAAATGGAAGGAAGGCATGGTCATATAGAGGATGAGCCCTTGAAGAAATTAAAAAAAAAATCCTGGTACTGCAAGAAGCACTAGTTAAGTTAGGTTTAATTTTCTGAATGAGTCACGATTCAGACAGTGAATATTTTACTCTAAATCATATTTCCACTCTTACACAATTTTTAAGACCAATGTGGTCCACTGTAACAAACAATAATGCCCAGAGTTAGAAGGTCTTGATGCTTATTACCCTCTTCTCCATCACCCCCTCTACCTCTGATACCACCACTCTGACCACAGTGACTTCCACATGCCTGTGAGGAAAGCATGCAAGATCAGATATGTGAAATGGACCCCAGTCCAAAGACTATTTAACAATTGATATGTATATGACACTTTTTAATGCATTCATATCATATATTTGAAGTTTATGTCCCCTAAGAGTTACAGTGTAATATAGACATGATAAACGCCTACAGGTGGTACATCTGGACTGTACTATTACTCCAGATGAGGATATGATCCACTTGAAGAGCCTTCATTTCAGACATTATTAAAAGATAGGTGATTATTTGGACACTATCCATGGAACTTAACGAATTCTGGTTGCCATTATAAAGTTATTGTATATCTTAATAGTGCTATGTGAAGTCCACTATTTGATGAATGTGCTTATTAAATGGGTCCACCGGGTCAGGTAAAAACAAATTATTACTGTGACTATTCTGCTGTTAGTCAAAAAGACAATGCTGATGAACCAATACTTTCAAGACATTCACAGGAGTGAGGGGAAAACCCAAAACAAAACAAAGGGAATATGTTTCTGACTGCCACAAACAGCACTTTGGATAGAAGGCAAAGTCATGAATATTTCCATAGTAAGGTGGGACTAATTCAGCCCACATGACTAAAATCTTGCTGAGAGCTTACAGGATGAATGGAAAGGTCAGATATCACTTCTGTTGACCTGGGACAGCTGATTTGTATGTCCCCATAGCTTGGAAGGAGGAGCAGACAGGGAGCTTGATTTCAAGAAAGGGAACAAGAGGTCAAGGGAGTAAACAACATAGGCATGCACTTAGTCAAAGATGTTAGAGACCACAGAGACATGGTGTATTGGGACTGACTGTCTCAGGTTGATGGGTATTTAGCAAGAAAGAGCTCCAGGAGACATGATAGCATGGCTTTAAAGTTCAGTCAACATAACTTAAGCATATGCTTAACTACTTTCCCAATCAGGCTTAAAAAAATATTTTAAAAATAAATGGGGAACTTACTAAATGCACCAACTCTTCTGAAACATACACTCTACATTTCAATATTTTATCTTGACAAGAAAAATATCTGAGGGGTTTAAAGGAAAGATTGGTCACCATCTGTGTATGTTCAGTTTGTATATTACTAAGCATCAGTCAAATCAATTTTGCAGTGCTGTGCTAATGTCTGGAATTCACATTAAAGCGGTGTCAGGAAGCCGGGAGTTGGGACAATATTGATGGTAAATGGATATAGGTCATTTGGACCAGAAGACTCAGTTTTGCCATGCTAGTAAAACTAATGGAAATCAATAAAGGAGCAATTATGAATAAATTTAAAACAAAACAAAACATTAGAAAAAAGGAAGAAAAGAGGGATGTAAATTGAAGTATGGATACTGAAGCTAAGTGTCATTTTTCTTACCACCCCTTCTAATAAATTCAATTTTTTTTAAGGCTTTGCAAGAAGGAAAGTGTTTACACACATCTGTTTTGATGTCAGTCTTTGACTACAGTGGATTACAGCCTTGTTTGAAAACAACCCACAGAATAAGATTCGCATTCTGTCTTAGAATTTATCTCCTTCCTCATTCTCATCATTGCATTCTTTTAGAAATGCCTTTCAATCTGTACATCCCTTTTTTCACAAAATCTGCTCATACAGGATGCAGCAACGCAGGCGGCCTCGTAGAGGCATGCAGTGCCTACCTGGAGTTCTGCACTGATTAAAAAAAGCAGGTACTAAGGAGAAAGAAGGAAATGCAGACATATGTGTTAAAATATAGCCAGATGGGTTAAGATATACTCAGAACCTTCTTCGCTCCTCTTCCAGACTCCACAGCCTCCTTTGCAATATCAAGCATCACTGTTTATCATTAGCTTCAATGAAGACCATTTCATAGTTTTCAGTGCAGCACACTTTTTCCTTTCTATGAGAGTCTGACATGCTTTACTAAAGCCACCATCAAATATAGCTTCACCACCTCATAATTTTGTTTTTATTGGACAAGGAAAGCGTTTGGCTTGACTCATAAGATGCGTTTGTTTTGAATCTATTTTGATCATCACATTTATTGTTCCTCTTCTCAAGAGACTGAGTTGAGAGCTCTCTGTTCTTCTTCAGTTCACTGGAAGCTTTGCCTCATTAGAGTCTACACATGGAGTCATCTAAACTACATTAGCCATCTGAAAGTTAAGACTTTTGCCTCGAGCAGTTCTCTATACTCACCCAATAGCTAAAGGATGACTGATTTGAACACATTCCTTAGATGTATATCCTGGATCCCAAGGTGTTCTTTGTGTCTTTACAAAGCACCTATAGCAGTTTAAATTAGCTATGGCATTTTAACATAGGTAAACAAGTCAAATGCATTCCATTGTGAAAAGCCTAAGACAGTATAGCATTACTTAATTTAAATTATAATGTAGTAGATACATTGCAATATATGTACAATAGATGGACATAGTATCATTGTAGCATATCTGTAAGATTGAACAAAACACAGTATAGACTTTGCTTATTTAGATCAAAGAAAAATCTACTACTGCAGCAGCACATAAAAAGCACTATCTGAAGCAAAATGGAATCCAGGTAACATAGAAATAGTGACTGAAATTGCTCCAGATTTGTACATAGTGCTCAACTGCAGCGCAATGGTAGCCTGAGTGCTGTCATGAAGTGCTAGCTGCATGGAGCCCATAACTACCCTGTGCCAGCCCCCCACATGGAGCTCTTAGAGCACACTAATTGCGCAGTCACCTTCCCCACTGTCAAAAGAGTAGAAAGACACTTAGGAGATGTCTACATTAGCGAGTCATGAGGAGCAGTAAGAGAGAATCAGTAGAGCAAAACAGCTGTTGAGGACACAGGAGCTATATCATAGCACTCTTACTTCAGATCACTTCTAGTCTGGTTCTGCGAAGTAAGCACCGATCTGCAGCTGAAGGACATTTGGTTCTGGTACAGTTTCACCCAAAACAAGTCAGGACTGCTCACCAACATGAAGCAAAGCATGGTAAAAGAGAACAAACAGAACAGTAAATAAGAACAGTTGGAAGGGTGACTTCAACAGCTCAGTTTTGGTCTGAACTGAAATGCTAGTGTAAATGCACTGTTGTGCACAGTTAAGCATTGATATAAAACAATTAGTACAATGTGAGAGCTCTCCATTTCACTGGGCAACTCTTCCTGTACCTGCAAGACGTGGCTGCAAGACGTGAGGAACAAAGCCAGGGACTGATTCAACTGAAGCAGCCAAGTGGAAATTGTGTCCCTGGCTAATGCTAAATTATCATTTTCATATGTATCTTCCTCTGCCTTCAGTTCTATAATTTCATTATATGATTTACATTAACTTTTCATAAGTACAGTGCAACCACAATGCCCAGAGATTTTGGTCAGAAGAAAGACTGCTATATACCATCTGTACAGTTCTAACAGTCTTGTCCTGATTAAGTATAAGACTAAAAGTACTATCGCATTGTCCTGGGACAGAGGAAGAGATAGGTATCCCTAAATTAGTAAATAATACTAATTTTACTAGTTGAGGGTGTGCTTGCTTTCATCATTTCAACTCATTCTTATAGGCTTTAAGGCAGAGATGAAAGATGGATGTGATAGAATAGAAAGATCTTATAGCAAGCTGTATTCTGGAATACAGAGATCTACCATAATTGTCAAGGTTACTTGAGAAGCTGCATATGCTCTGATGCACAACAAAGGGCTTAAATGATTCATGGGAGGGCCAAAATACCTTGAGACTGAGTTCTCTGAGTTTACACCTAGAAGTTCTTCTTCATCCAGGACATAGTCACATATGGGCAGCCTTTTGTAGCTATCTTAATAAAAGATGCTTTAAGATAGAGCACATGCCAAAAGCAGAGTTTGTGCAGTCATCTGCACGTACCAGCTAATGCACTGGAAAACACTTCACTGTGTAAGATGCAAGACATCACTGGTATTACTGAAGAGAGCATCTGCCAAACATTAACCAGGACTTTTAGAAACAGGCTGTATTTAACATCTCACTACTTAATATGGATCATATAGCAGCCAGCATACCATCAAAGATTCTAAAACAAATAAATGTACAGCTTACCTGCAGAAGACTTTCTTCTGGTTTTATTGTCACTTACAACAAAGCCAGTGTTTCCAGACAAGAGAAAGTTGGCTAATTCATGCATGTCATGTTCTGCGTACTGTCTTAACCTGCCACTTTATGCACTTCCTTGAGAATGATGCTATTGTTATTATTTAGTACTAATATTATTAAATGTCTTGGCAGTGGCTTACACTATCTGCTCCTATTTCAACCACTCAGCAAAGGCCTGTAAAAAAGCTGCAAGAGGAAGTAATTTACCCATTCACAGACTAAAACTGGAAGTGCCAGCTTAATGTATTTTGACACATTCCAGGCAGAAATTCTGGTAGAGCAGCAGAGAGCCCCCCAACTGAACACAGCTTCTTAAGGAAAGAAAAAGACAATGGAAATTCAGGAACACATGTCCCAGCCCTCAGCCTTTCTGGAGACCACACACACCAACAAATTTTGCTGACAGGTATTAATTTGGCATTGTTACTAACAAGGTGTGCTCCCCCTAGATTGGTTCATCTCTCCCATAAGGAGTAAGCAAGGTTGCTGGTTATCTCCCAGAGAACACTGAGTCACAGTAAGGGTGAGATTCAGGTGACCAAAGGCAGATATGAGCAAGTGTTTCTCTGTGAGTGAATCCATGATACCCATGCTCAGTTGCCGACCTACCGCAGCCCTCTGGGTGACTATAGAGAAATCACTTAGTATGGTATTCATCTAATCCAAATTTAGACTCCTGCAGTATAAACATCTACATAGAAGAAAGTCACCCTGTGCTCCCTTTGTAGTCAACAGAGAGAAATAGATACTTCGAGGGTGCAATTAATCTCACCTTAAAGAAGACATCTTCCAGATGATTTATGTCTTAAAAGTACCTGTTTTTTCCCTGACTATTAAGGGAGCCTGAGGTGATTTTTGCCATATGGACACCTCAGACATGGACAAATAATATATCTAGTAGAGCCATAAAGCCATTGATATTCCCCACAGCCTGCAGTTAGTATAAATGTTTGGTCAATAATAACTTGAGCTGAACTCAGACGGTTGACCTAGAGGTGAATGGCTCTGTATTCCATTACTAAGCCTCTGAATCATCCAGTGTCTCTTTTCTTTTTAAGTAAAGTCTCTCCCTGGGTTTTAGATGTCACTTAATGGAATGTGGATATTAAATGTATGTAAATCCATAGCATTTTTGGATAGAGCTGCATTCCACTATGTCCCATTATAAACACTATCCCGTCCTCCTCTTTGGAGCTGTCAATCTGTCAGGCAGAGGAGCCTGTGGACTCCCAAGGCAAATCTTTGTATTTTCAAGGAGACTGCTGCTGCCAAAGAGACGTTTCCCAATGAGAATAGTTCTTGTGTGGAGACTATAAGAAAGACCCTCTTAAGCCATGTTTTTTATATCCTGGGATGGTAGGAATTCTTTTACAAAAGTAGTGCAGCTTGATTTTTTCTCAGGATGTTAATTTCCATTTTATTCCTATTCCTGTCCTCAGAGGTCACATTCTGTTTCATGGAAGCATCTTCTATTGTCTTCACTTTTGCTTCCCATTATTTTTCTGCATATTCTTTTGTACAGTTTTTATTGGAATTTCCAATTCAGTTATAAAATATGATCCTTTTTTTTTTTTTTTTTTTGCAAAACAATTCTTGTTGCACTTTTGCCTTCATCCCAGCAGCAAACTGTCAGGACTGAATAACATTATTAGAAATTTATTTTTCAAGAGGTTAATGCAGGTATGTTACTTCACAAATGTCATTCAACGGAATGTGGATAATAAATTCTGGTAAATCCACAGCACCTGGGTGTTGAGCTGCATTGCACTTTAAACATCATCCCCCCATAATCCCTGTTTCTGTGGCATGAGCTAGATGGCCTTCTCCACCAGTATCTGACCAACAGATCCAGAACTCCATCTTGTTAAATGTCTGTCTCTGTGTTCTACTTCAGAAGAACAACCACAGTCAAGACACTTCTCAAGCACAATTTTTTTGGAGGAGAATCATGTCGTGCTGCCCTTTCTGAGTCTGTTTCTGCACTTCTACAGAGAATGTTGTGTAGCTTTGATTGTGCCTAGAACATGATGTTTCTCTTCTTCTGAGTTCCTGGTGTCATCTGAAAGATTACCAAAAGAAACATGCATGTATTTAATCTCCTGTTCATACTGTAAATACCTGTATACATCTTTAGCAGATATAATGTGGTCAGTGACAGCCATTCTTCAAATGTACCTAAACCCCTTCTTCAAGGTTTCACATAGAATCATAGAAATGCAAGGTTGGAAAGGATTTACAAGATCATCTAATCCAACTGTCCTCGTATCACCAATACTACCCACTAAGCTACTAAATCACGTCTTGTACCACCTCATCCAGACCCTTCTTGAGCACTGCCAAGGACAGTGAGTCCACCACCTGATTTGATGTCAGGAAAAACTTTTTCTCCCAAAGAGCAGTCAGGCACTGGACTGGCCTGCCCAGGGAGGTGGTGGAGGTAACGCCAATCTACAAGGGCAAAAGGGAAGATCCAGAAAACTATAGACCTGTGAGTCTGACCTCAGTACCAGGGAAGGTCATGGAGCAGATCATCTTGAGTGTCATCACAAACCATGCAATGGACAACCAGGGGATCAGGTCTAGTCATCATGGGTTTGTGAAAGGCAGGTCCTGCCTGACAAACCTGATCTCTTTCTATGACAAGATGATCCGATTGTTGGATGAGGAGAAGGCTGTGGATATTGTATACCTGGACTTTCAAAAAGCATTTGACAGTGTACCCCACCAAATCCTCCTGGAAAAGATGGCTGCTCATGGCCTGAATGAGTGTATGATCTGATGGATTGAGCACTGGCTGGAAGGACGGTCCCAAAGAGTGGTGCTTAATGTAGTTAAATCCAGCTGGCGGCCGGTCACAGGGCTCAGCATTGGGGCCATTTCTGTTTAAGATCTTTATTGATGATCTTGACAAGGATATAGAGAGCACCATCAGCAAGTCTGCAGATGACGTAAAGTTAAGTAGTAGTGTTGATCTGCATGAGAGCAGGGAAACTTTGCAGAGGACTTGGATAGATTGGATCAATGGGCAATGTTAATGGCATGGGCTTCAACAAGGTCAAGTGCCAGGGCTTGCACTTGGGCCACAACAACTCCATGCATCGCAACAGGCTTGGGCAAGTGTGACTGGAGAGCTGCCTGGCCGAAAAGGACTTGGGGGTGCTGGGTGACAAGCGGCTGAGTATGAGCCAATGGCATCCTGGCTTGTATAAGAAATAGTGTGACCAGCAGAAGTAGGGAGGTGATTGTCCCCCTGTACTCAGCACTGGTGAGGCCACCCCTTGAGAATTATGTCCAGTTCTGGGCACCTCAGCACAAGAGAGATATCAAGGTGCTGGAGCAAATGCAGAGGAGGACAACGAAGCTGGTGAAATGCCCGGAACATAAATCTTATGAGGAACGATTGAGGGAGCTGGGACTGTTTAGGAAGAGGAGACTGAGGGAGACCTCATCACTCTCTACAACTGCTTGAAAGGACATAGTAGACAGGTTGGTGCTGGTCTCTTCTTAAGGGCAATTAGGGATAGAATGAGAGGGAATGGCTGCAAGCTGCAGCAGGGTAGGTTTAGGCTTGATATTAGGAAAAAAAATCTTCACAGAAAGAATGGTCAGGCACTGGAATCAGCTGCCCAGGGAAGTGGTGGAGTCACCATCCCTGACTGTTTAAGAGTCGATTAGATGGGGTGTTGAGGGATATGGTGAAGGGGAGAACTTTGTAGAGTGGGGCTGATGGTTGGACTCAATGATCCCAAAGGTCTCTCCCAACCTAAATGATTCTATATGATTCAATGATTCTAAGGACTAATGTCTACCTTCACGATGACAATGGAGAATAAAGATTCAATAGCCAGAAGTTTACAAGCTAAGTTTGCAATTCCCTTAAGCAATATTCTATTGCTCTAATTTAATTTTATTTCTAAGATCCTGCATAAGACAAGAGAAAAGAAAATACGCTCTCCAGGTGAGAAATCTAACCACAACAGTCTCTTACTATAGGCAAGAGACATGAAACTGGTTTAAGCATCCAGTGACACTTCTATTTGACATTTGAATTTCTGGTAGAAAGTTTCTGGCTTGCACTGCATATTAGCTAGGTCACTGTGTTAAATCCTATGACGTGCAGCTATTGAGTTCTGAAAGGTTCCACAAATATTTTATTTTTTTTCAACCATGGAGTTTCTGTATGTGTGCACTTCCAGAGAAAGACCTTAATAAATCAATTCAAAATATGGTAAAACTTCCAATACAGATCAGAGAGCAAATTGGGTGCTCTTGACATTTAGCAGTTCTTATTACAAATCACTTGAGGGAAAAAAATTAAGCCCATACAAATCTTGCAGGCTTAGAACAACTGAAATGAACCTAAACACCATTTGTGTTTCTGAGATTTTGTTTAGAATTTCCAAATCATTAATGTTTCTTCACATCTCTCTGTGATTAAATTATAGACACTATTGCATAGTTTCATCTTGTTCTGCAAAACACCAGTTGACATCACGGAGTTGTCAGGGTTGGAAGGGACCTCTATAGATCCTCTAGTCCAACTCCCCTGCTAAAGCAAGATTGCCCAGAGCATGTTACTCAGGACTGCATCATTGCCAGTGTGCAAAGCAGACAGGCAATGAATTTGTGAATGGAAAATGCTCCAATGTGAAGAAAGGTCTAGTTTTGCACAGCAGTTTGGGTATGGATCCTTCCTCAACAGGTGCTCAGGCAAAGTGAAAAAAAAACCACATAAGACCAATGAATTCTGAATGTCCCCAATTCTGTTTACTAATGTCACATTTTCATTACATGTAGTGAAACTGGTTCCTGGAAAAGGGAAGCCTGAATATGTATAATTTATAACAAGCAGAGTGAAGCCAGTTCAATTGAAAATTAATGAAGTAGATCTCCCCCATGTTCCATTTTCCTCTTCTTCCATGCAGTCTTTATTTACTGTAGATTACACTGAATACACATAACCATGTAATGGGCAAAGCAGACAAAACAGCAGTTATCTATGTCATGAATTTTGGAATAGAGTGTTTCTTGCTGTTTGTTTGTTTTTATTACCAAACTATTTTTTCCTCTTAAAGGGATTATTCTTTTTCACAGGTGAGGGTTTCACTGGATGCTGGATGCTCAAAAAATGACATAAAATTATGCCTGCAAGGGACCTCAGGGAACTGCATAATCCAAAGTCCTGTGTCAAACATATATAAGCTATCCTAGGCACGGTTCTCTTTGTATTTTATTTTAATCTTGCTTGGAACATGGTTTCATGTTACCCTAGGTACTTTCTGCCAATGCTTCAATAAAAACAGTTAAAATAAAAAAAAAATCAATGAAACGGCCACAAATAAGAATTTATAGCAATATTGGAAGACTGATGTCAAATCCCATTCAGCCTTACAGGTCATATCTCCTTCTCATTTTTGTTGATCTCTTCCAGCTTCTCATGATTTGTCTAAGTCATTCACAAAATGCAATTACTCCAGTGTACTGTGCCTTGGGTACTGAGATCCCAGGTATCTGCCAAAGGCTCCCTGAACAGAGTAGCTGCTCCTTGCATCTTCCTTACAGCAGCCTGATAGTGCTTCCCAGAATAAGATTTTCTGTTTCTGCATCGCCTTCATGTTGCTGACTCAATTCACATGATAACCATCCTCCTTTTCTGCTGTATTGCTGCCCCATGGCCTTTTTTATTTCCCTTCCTGAGAAATAAGTGCAGCATTCAGGTCTTCACTGTATTGATCATCTCACTGATTCTGGATCATCTATGTTATTAATAAAGGTAATTTTAAATTCTGATCACATCTTTCAAGCTTCTTGCAATGTCTTCAGCAAATGTATTAGTTTGTTCTTTGTGCTGTGAGCCAAGATGTTAGCAAAAAATGCTCCCCACTCCTGTAAGACTACACTTGCAACCACACCTAACCAGCAAACCACTGATGCCTTTGAAAATCTCTGAAGCTTTTGAAAGCAGCATTTCAAACAGCTGCTCAATCAGTTTAGGTTGACAACTCTAGGCTTATTTCCTCAGCTTTGCAGGAGACCTGTGTTAAATATGTCTGTCTAAAGGAGAGAGGCATCCCATATACTTCTTTCTTCTAATTCACTAAATCAAATGCTCTCAGAGATGGAATTGAGATTGATTTGACACAGAATATTCTTGGCATGTTATGTTGGTTATTTTAACTCTTTAGGATACTCTTACAACTTATTTATTGTTTATTTAATTAAAAAAAAAAAAATCAGAACCTTTCCAGGAGTTGTTATAGGGAATGATGACTTCCTGTTTTTTTCAGGAGAAAAAAAGTGTTTACATCCTTTCCTGTAACTGCAGAGGCTCACCAATGGTTCAGAGATTATACAGAACTATTTATAAGGCCTTGCCAGTTTGAATACATCAGTCTTCTCTTTAGCATTAGTTTGAATACATCTATTGTCAACATGTTCTCTTTCTATACTTTGCCTGAGCTCCCATTTCCTCACTAAAGTTAAGCTGAATAAAACTTCAAATATTTTAGGCTTCTTTACACCATATCTGTCTTGCTTTCCTTTCCTGTTACATAGGATCTTTCCTGTTCTTTGTACTCTAGACTACTGTTAGAAACTTTTATTGCTCCCATGTGCTAGCTGAAATTCATTTTTGCATGTTAAACTTTTTGCTTTTATATCCTCATACCTGTTCTTTTTCTAATGCACATTCTAAATCAGGTGCCTCCCTATTTACCCACAGAAGTATGGGTGTGAAATACCTGTCTGAGGAGTGATATGCTCCTAAAAATCCTTCCAGTGGTTATTTCTGGACTGTCCAAGAGAGTCATTTTGTGTGATAAGCACTTCACTACTATTTAATTACTGCTACTCACCTTGCAAGTATACGTGGGACTTCAGGAGTGTGATGTCTCAGAATGCACAATGTGCAAGGTACTGTGTAAAAGCAGAGTGCCCCAGGAACAGGATCTGGTCATGTTTGGAGGTTTTCAGCACGTTGCTGGGTAATACTGCTCCTAAACACTGCTTGCCCAAAGGTTGCGTGCCTGTTCTTCCTTCTTGATCTCCCAAGCTTCCTGCTCTGCCATTAGTGATAGGACTTTGCAGATCTCCTATCTCAGGATTATAATTCAAATGCAGCTTAGGACTTTCTGCATGAGTTTTTATTTATTTAAGTAAAAGTGCAGCATTGATTGCCACTCTGTTTCCCTAAAGAAAATTATGATTGAGCGATTGGAACATCTCCCTTATGAGGAAAGGCTAAGAGAGCTGGAACTCTTTAGCCTGGAGAGGAGGATGAGAGGACACCCTATTAATGCTTACAAGTATATGAAGGGTGGGTTGAAGGAGGGTGGAGTCACACTCTTTTCGGTGGTTCCCAGTGACAGGACAAGGGGCAAACGGGCAGAAGCTGGAATATAGGAAGCTCCATTCAAATATGAGAAAAAAACTTCTTTACAGTGAGGGTGACAGAGCACTGGAACAGGCTGCCAAGGGAGGTTGTGGAGTCCCCTTCTCTGAAGACCCTCAAGACCCACCTGGATTCTGTCCTGAGTAATGTGATCTAGGCAATCCTGCTTTATCAGGGGAGCTGGACTAGAGTATCTCTAGAGGTCCCTTCCAACTCTGACAATTCTGTGATTCTGTGAAAAGTTACAAAAATGAGCCTATTCCCAGCTACCCCGCCCTTTCTCATATTTGGCATATGGTGTCACTCTGAATAAGAAATTCTTCTGAGCTGGCCATAGGAGGGATGAACAATTTAATCCAGTCACGAGAAAAAAGATGGCAGTGCATAAAGGACCTGCCGACATGAAAACTTCCTATGTTGGGACTCCTCACAGCCCTTTAGCATTCATTACTTCAACTAAAACAGACCACCCAGAAAACATTACTACAAACATTGGCACAAGAAGATTTACTAGTGCCAATGGAAGTTTTTTTTCATCTGATTATCCTGAAAATACTCAAGAGAAAACTTTAGCAAACAGCTTTACCCATGGTGCAGCTGGCACCAGTAATGCTGAGAAGTGGCAGAACATGGCCTTCAGCTGAGGCAATATAAGATTTGTGAGGCCTTTTTGAACTGAGGCCTTTCTGAACCTGCCAGCAAAATGAGTGATTCACTGTGAGATCAAGGAAGAGCAGCTCAGCATTTGACAACACTCATTAGTTGATGCTTCTGCATAAAATCCCCAAGGATAGCAGAGTTTTGAAGAATGCCCAAAAGGGGAGATAAGGGGAGAAAACTGCTGTGCTGGGCAGGACCCCTGCTATATGTGTGCTCTGTTCCCAAGGCCTTCACCAAAACAATACCTGTTTAACAGGGACTTTTAAATACTTTCTATTATCTGTTATAATTCCTCTTTTTTTACACTCCATTCATCTCATTTTTGTTTCCTCTTGTATTTCACAGGTCTAATTATATCATCATAGGAAAGGCAGGTGTCTCAGTCTCTACAAAAGGAATGAGCCCATATCCACCTCACCAAAGGAACCTTCAGGTCCCCATGGTCCTGTGTCAGTGCCGGCACAGAGCTGCATCCTTGGGATCCCTGCAGCCATACACCCTTGCAGAGACAGGGTTTACTCTGCCTGCCATCTCCACATCTGCCTCAGACCCTACCTTGCTCCTGCTGGCAAGTCTTGCCAAGTACTGCCCGGAAAAGGGACCTTCTCCCCACACACAGACCAGGCAGTGTGCTCAGGGCTGGCACATGGCATCCCCAAGAGACCATGCCCTGCCAGCAAATGGCTGTGGAAAAGCCCATTGCCAGCTGCAGGAAGGTGCATCACTTCTTTTTCTGAGGAGAAATAAAATGTTTCTGGCAGTGGGTCCCCCCGTGACAACCAGCCCCATCACCCTCCTGTGTGGTGGGCAGATGGTGGCCGTGCAGGCATCCAGCCAGCACCACTCAGCCCCCACAGCCCCAAATCCATATGTCCCACTCCTCTCCTGGCAGCTCTTGTCAGATTAGGAATAATTTTTTTTCGAGTACCACTCACATACTTGAAGCAAATGCATTAAAAAGGCAAAACTGTTTTTCTCAGCATTAGTGGCTACCAGATCCAGAAGCTCCTGTAGTGCAGGAGGTGGATGAGTTTGACTTGCTGCCTGGTAGAAACACTGGCAGAAATAAGTAGCAACACTGTTGGTGGCAGGGCTGTCTCCATGGCTTAAATGACCAGAGCCGTACTAGGAGAGAGAGGAAAAGGACTTGGGGTTTTGTTTAAATGCAGGTCACCTTAATGACAAGTTTTTGTACAAACCTGCAAAAGTCAAATTACACATTAAATTGTAAGCTTATGCTAAAATGGAAAAAGAAGCCACTCTGCCAGTTCACAGCACAGCTTGACACCTGTGCCCTTAGTGTTGCTAAAGCCTGGAGTTACACAGTGCTGAGATCTGGCATGGGAAAGGGACACTTTCATAGTATAGTGGTGATTCATGCATGAGGGGGTACTCACAAAACGGCAAAGCAGGCGAGTAAATCTCTATGTGCTGCACTTACAAGCTAAAGCCAAAATAAAGCCAGAGAGGCAAGACCACCTTGAGGATTATTAGATCCCCACAGCAACACCAGCATAATGCTGGAGCCCTGGGGGAAAAGGTTGGCAGACGCAGCAAACAGCTTGCCTCTTTTCTCCCCCATGTTTGCAAGAAATCAGGTACCACACTACAGCCTCGTATGGTGGAACTGACCACAGACAACCTCTCAGGTGGGCAGATGAGCAGCTGGGGAAGCATTTTTGGCTTGCACATGGCACACCTGCTAATACTGAGGAGAGCCATTGCAACTGCCTGGACACGTGGAAAACAGAACTCAGGATTCTGAGGGCTGAAATTGAGCTAGAGAAAGTCAGAGGTGATCAGAGAGCAGAGGAGAGACCAGGGCAGGCCGACAAGACTGGCAGATTCAGAACATCTGGGCTACAGGGTGACAACGCATGTGCAGAGGTTGGAGTTACGAAGAAATTATTGCGCTAGAGTTGTTTAGAAAACATATATTTTGTGACTGCTGGAAATTAAGGGAAAAGCACAAAGAACATTTTTTCCATTTTGAATTATTGAACATTATTATGCTTGGGGACAACTGCTCTGAAAAACAGGATCAGAGTTTACAGGAGCCAGCCCTCTGGTTCAGTCTGATCCAGAGCAAAGTAGCCAGAGTGAGGAGGCAAGATGATTTCCTGTGTGACTTTTATTGACTCAGATATATTTTCCCTGATGTTTTGAGCAAAGGCTGCTGAAATACAATTCAGGCATAACCTTTCCTCTAACCCTGAAGGCACTTTTCAAAAATGAGGCTGCATTGGTCCTCATCATTCATGACTGCATAAAATAATGCCAGAGAAGGGAGCTGTGACTTTTGCACACATTCATTTCACCATTTTTAGCATTCCAAATTTTAAATTATGACTACAAAAATTACCGTTTACTTTTTAGTCAGTCACCCAGATTTTGTGTCCTAGGCATTCTTAGAACTTCTCCATAAATGTTTTATTTTCACCCTAAGTTGTCCTAGCTACATTTAGTGCAATTTTAGCACAGATAAGCTAATAGAGCTTTGATAATGTAGATCCTCTTGAAAAAGAGCGCATGTTAAAGTTCCTGGAAAATATCAGCATGCTAACCTAAAAGCATATCAAAATGCACTGCGAATTTCTCTCACATTTTCTTTCAATGCTGCAATATAAAGCAACGTACAATTAGTTATGTGCGGTCTTGGACTTAGAAGTCCCTCTTTAAGACTTCAAGAGACATGTGAATCAATGAGTTTTCATTTGTAACCGTGAAAAATGGTTTTCACAGATCATTTGCTTTACAGTAAAGATTTACGCTGCAAGGCAGATGGACAGGATGTTTGACCTACCTTATTCACCTCTAAACTTGGCTGGACTCAACCATCATTTGTGCTGTTAAGACACTGCATATGTGCTGATGCTGCTTGTTAGACACTCTGATACCACTCCCAGAGAGGCCCTTGCCTGGCACATCAAGTGAGCTGATGTGATTACATATTTCCTTGACTGAATGGAGAAAAGCAAGCTGTATATTTTTTTTGGAGCCAAGAGCATGTGTCCTATATTCCACATAGAGCGTAAGTTTTTTTGTAACCTCTACACACGTAGATAAAGAAATATAGAGATCATTACTTATTGCACTTGTTGCAGTACCTCTGGAAGCGTTCTGAAATTTTGTGGCTGATGAGGAAGACCTGCCTTTTCTGATGAGGCACATCAGACACATTTTCTGTATATATGCACTCATTCAATAGATAAAAATAAAAGCCTACTTGTAGTTCAAAGAGCTTCCTATGTTCTGTTACATAGCTACAGGCTGTCCTCTGAACTGTTTTGCCATGTTTGTCTATGGCAAAACTAAAATTGAAGCTATTTTAAACTGAGAAACTTTGGTGAAAATGGATGGCTTAGGTCTGGCAAAATATAGCAGCTACAAAACCAGATCTGAGTCTCATGAACAAAATATTGCTTTTCTGGTATGTATAAACCCATTTATCCCAGCAATCGGGGAGATGGAAGATTTTATCTTTTAATATCCCTGAGATGCAAAGGTCAGGGATGCAAAGGCACTGTATGACATAAGTATTTGCAAGCTTAACATTGGGTAGACTCTCAAAAAACATTTAAATACTCTTTTTTTTTAACTTCTGTGTTCATTAAGCAATTTTATGTGTTCAAGAGTAACTCACACAGAAGGAACAAAAAGATTATTCCTGCTCATAAAGCTTGAAGGGTGCAATCAGGAAACAGAAATACTATACTATTAAGCTGACCAACAATGTGGCACAAGCAGTAATCAGCACACAGCTAATAGTCAGAAAAAACACATTTCCAACTGCCCACAGGCCAAAAAACTACTACTGCAGTATCTAGAGATTTGGAAAAGTCAGCTACTTTACAGACAATTTAGAAACAGGAAAATGGAGCATGCTGACTAAATTTATCAACTAAATTGTTAGCTGCAAACAATGTCACCTAGCTATTTGTTATGCCTTTGAAGCAATGACTGTTCATGATGGGCCCCTTCCCGGGTCCTCTTTTTCAGAGTAAAGCACCCTGTGGATACCTGAGACCACAAAATAGTCACTGTTTTGTCTGTCTATAAGTGGCATGATCTGTTACTGCTCAGAGCTCTCCTGAATTTCTGGTTCACCACAGCACACAAAATCTAACAATGCTCTTTAGAGCTGAAGAACTTGATCCTCGAGCACAGGGTGTAGCACCTGACCCACCCACCCAACTCCTGTCTGCAGATGTCACCCTTCATGTGGCCAATAATGCTCACCTTGTTTAGGAATGGCTGTGTGAGGTTTACAAAGGAGATTGAGATCACTAGATGGAAGAGGCTGTGCAAGTATGATACACTGACTTTCAAATTATTACTAGTGGGTGTCATAATAATGCAGAATTCATCACCACTGGAATAGATTTTTATCTGGAAATCCTGGGATACAAGAAAGAATCAGTTTAATTATAGTGAAGATGAGCGATTCATGTTTAACTAGAGTAGCATTAAATTAAATACTGTTTAATTGAGATGCATTTGACCTTTGCTAATTTATAAAGTGGCATTTAATTATTAAAACAGAGGTGAAGTTTTAAACTTTGATCTATTAAAAGGGATTTCACTTAATAAAGACTTAAAGCTATGAATAACATTTTCATTTAAAGATTTTTTAATGTTAAGTTTAGATACATTTAGAGCTTTGTTTTGCCTTTACTAAAATGTCCTTTCTGATCAGAAATTCCAGGAGAATTTGAGATGATCATCTGTTTACTTAGATGTCAGAAGTAAGCTGAGTCTTCTAAACACTTAGGCATGTGCTTAACTTGACATCAGCAGGACCACCCGTGTGCATGAAATTAACCATGTGCAAAGGTATTTGTAGGACTGCCACCTAGTAGTCTCTTTTAAACTCCAGTCTTGTCCGTTGGAAAGGTTTTCCGTTCAAGTGGCAAAAAGGAGTTGAAGGTGAAAAGCCATGTGATGTGAAAAGACAGCATAATATTACTCTTTCATAATTTGAATGGAACACAAATAACAGAGCAATTTTTTTTCTTTACATCTGCAATGTAGGTACCAACTGCTTGTTCTAGGGGCTTCTTTGGGATCCTCTCATGACCTTGGCCCATCCTCACTCTGCCGTGGAGATTGGATTGGCACACATTTTGTTGCTGATCTCAAGCTTCTGATGGTCATCTTTCCAAAGTATCTAAGGAGGGATTCCCACTGAAATTAACTGCATTTGAAGAACAGATAGTAGTCAGGAAAAATATGATATCTGCACATTCCAGTATAAAGAACTGCAGACCTGGCACAAGTTAAGTAATGGAGTTGCCATGTGCCATGTAAGGCTCAGTAATGCTCACAAATTGAAATCTACACTGTAGACTGGTGATTCTAGATGTGAACTGGCAATGGTAGTCAGAGCTTTTCCATAATGGGTGGCAGCTTGAAAAGTTGCTCATAACAAGATTATTTCTCATCTGAGAGCTCTCCACAACCTCAAAATGAAATGACTGTTAGTCATTTCAGGTACTTCCCCCATGGAAATTTTTTTATCACAATAATTGTAAATTCAGTGTCTTCCCCTTTACCACTCCTGTCAAGTTTTGGTTTCTTCTTTTTACAGTCAGGTCCCTGCAGAACTTTACATGTCTGTTGGCATGTTCCCATTCTCCCTGGTTGCTTTGCCAAAGATGTCAGCCTTCGGGCAGCTTCACTTCCTCCCCAAACACTTTGTGTCCTCCTCCAGGCTGTTCCCTGTACACACACAGCAACTTTCTAATCTTGGTGCCTGAGGCAGTCAGACCTTCCTGCTCAGTACAGAAAGCTGTCTCCCATCACCTCCACCACATGCAGGATAAACCTAGGAACTTGCACAGCTCCTCTTCATCTATATTTAGCAGTACAGTGTCATCCCAATGCTTCCAAAACCTGACTTTCTATTTTATAGCACTACATATATCATCATCAAACACAAGAATGACAATTACAGAATATAGCCAAATACATTCATACATGCACATGCGCACAGAGCAGTCATACAAAGTTAATTTTTAAGTTAATTATTTTATCCCTAAGTACCACAAGCTCCCTGCAGTTCCTCTGAATTCAGAATTTGTTTTTGAAGCGAATCTTTCACAACTATAGTCTCAGAGAAAACTTTAGAACCTAAGAAGAGTGTAAAATATAATTTCATCTGCCCAAATTCGATAGAGCCTTAAATAGCTATGAGAAGCAAGAAGCAAGGATGACTACATTCAGCAAATTATGTTAGGTGCTAACTCAAAATTGTGGTGATGCTTTCAATGTCACTCCTTTAATATTGTCAAGTTGTTATCAAATTAGTTTGATGAGCTGAACATGTGTCTTTGGAAAAAGATCTTGCTCCCCATTCAGGAAGCCTAAAATATAATACGGTGCCTCTTTCCAAAGGTATAAACTGTCATTAGTCAAAGCATTTGTATGCTCCAATAAAAGAAGGGTCTTTTTGTGGTGTTCAGAGTGTGCAGAGCACATACGTGTACCAGCACACACCCCTTCCCATTCTATCCTCTAGTTTCATCCTTTCTTACATATGGTCTGGCACAGAAACCCACCATGTGGTCATCGAATTATAGAATTGTCGAGGTTGGAAGGGACCTTTGAGATCATCTAGTCCAACCATCAACCTAACTCTAATTAAAAAAACCAATCCATCACTAAATCAGATCACTAAGCACTATGTTAACCCTTCTTTTAAATACCTCTAGGAGTGGTGTCTCAACCCCTTCCCTGGGCAGCCCATTCCAATGCCTAATAACTCTCTCAGTGTATAAAATTTTGCTGATATCCAATCTAAATCTCCACTGGAGCAACTGGAGGTCATTTCCTCTGGTTCTATTGCCTGTGACATGGGAGAAGAGACCGACCCCTGCCTCTCTACGACCTCCTTTCAGGTAGTTGTAGAGAGCGATAAGGTCTCCCCTCAGCCTCCTTTTCTCCAGGCTGAACAACTCCAGCTCCTTCAGCCTCTCCTCATNTCTACCCTCAAGCAGATCAACACTCTCACATAGCTTATTGTCTTCTGCAAATGTACTGAGGGTGCACTTAATTCCCTCATCCAGGTAATTGATAAAGATGTTACAGAGAACCAACCCCAATACCAAGCCCTGGTGGACAGCACCCATGACTGTCCACCAACTGGATGTATTTCCATTCACCACCACTCTCTGTGTCTGGCCCTCCAGCCAGTTTTTAACCCAGCGGAGAGTGCTCCCATCTAAACCATGGGCAGCCAGTTTCTCCAGGAGAATACTGTGGGAGACTGTATCAAAGGCCTTACTAAATTCCAGGTAAATGATATCCACAGGCTTTCCCCCATCTACCAAGCAGGTCACTTTGTCGTAGAAGGAGGTTCATACAGACATACTCACCAAGGACATGCCTGAGCGACCTCACCTTTTCACAGCAGTGGTCTCCTGCTTCCTCCTCTCCCGTTCTCTGACTATTAATACTAGACCCCAGGAGATACCACTGTGAAAATTTGTCCCCGAGACACTTAAGAATTCTAGCAGTTTTGGCTAATGTGCTATATTATATCACTGGATGTCTCAGGGTTTGTGTGGTCTGCTATATGTAGTCAGAGTGGTTATCGGAACTGCATTTACCAAGGTGTAACCTCATTTAGGGTATTAGATGGGAGGGTCCTGTCATATCATTTCCCATCAGAGATAATGGAGAACTATTATACCCTGCATTTGCATGGATCACATCTTATACAGAGGTAGTTATTTCCTGCTTCTTTGCAAAAAAGACCAGACAATCAGGTACTGAGGCTGGATTAAAAGAGAAACCTGAGAGATCTGGAAAATCTCTGTGGTACATAGAGACAGAAGGAGCTGAGATAAAGCAGAAAAATGTTAGAAAAATTTTCAGAGAAACAGCACACATAATTTGGAAGTAAAGTTTTTGGAAACTTTGACCAAAATCCTAAGTGAAAAAATATTGAAAATGACAGGGAAATTGAGGCAGGGGAATATATATAGACCTTTGATATTTTTTCCTAGCTATAAGTACTGCATACACCAATCCCATTTGATTTCTGGAACTATGCAAATCCTGCATGTTTGTTTGAGCTGTTGTATACTCCTAAAGAGATGATCAGGTGTCCAAGAAACCATCTGACTTGGAAGAGTACATCTGTATTTAAGCTATTGGGATAAATTTGTTAGTCTGAAGAAAAAATATTAATGATTGACAGCAGAGAGTAGATTCAGTTTAGTCTGTTTTTCAATTTCAATTCCCAAACATGTTTGCATTTACACTGGATTTACCTACCTAAAAAATCTTATCATGATTCTTGCGACCAGGTTACATGTAAACATCTTGATTTTGTACAAGTCATGGTAGAAAACCTGGCTGGTAGCATAGATGTGGCTTAATAATACACAAACAAGCAACAAATAAGGAGGGTGGGTTTTTTTTCTGTAAAATAATGTATAAAATCTGGTTTCTTGAACTTACATTGGTTTTGTCAAACAATATTATTGACATCCAAATTAAGAATGTGACCTCTATCACCATGTTTGGTTTATGCTGAGTTTAAATAATTTATTTCAGACACCTTGAATCACTTCGTAGCTAGCAATTTGTAAGTCTTATGAGTCACTGTTGATATTTTGGTGGTGTGGGGGTTTTGTTGGCTTGTTTGATCTGTTGTTGCCACCTCCAGTGTATTCTGCCTGTTGAGTGTTCAGAAAGAGCAAAACCTTGGAATTTAAATGCTTTTGATTTCTCAGCACTGCTTAGAGAATATAGCAGTTAAAGTCATTTCAAAACCACCAGAAAATAAATCTCAAAATAAATACAAAGATGGTTCATGATACTTCATACTAGAGAAGGCATTAGCATTAGCGCAGTCCTGAAAGGATACTCCCACATGCAGCCCTCCTTTGGGCTTCACAGGTCTAGATTCAAACTGAAACCCATTCCAGCTGGATTTGGAAGGCAGGAACTGCTATATAAACCAGAACTGTTAATGGTCTAGATAATAATCACTAAAAGAAAGAGCATAGGAAACCGCAGCCCTGGTGTATTAGTATTACCCTCAGCTGTACAGCCAGATTCTCACTTGATGTCAACTGGAAATGATGCAGTACAACTAAGCTGACTTATCCTTGCTGAAGATCTCTTGCTTTAGTGCTTTGGGCTACCCTGGTGAGTTACAGCTACATGCTTGTACATATAAGAGGATTTGTTCTACACAAGAGTTATTGACTGATACTTCATTAACATAAGAAAGAAAGGTATGTTGATGTATTGAATGTAACCTCTAAAATCTGGCTCAGAGGAGTTATTGAGATTCCTGTTTTTTTTAACTCTTCATATCTGCTCTACTTACAGCTGTTACTTACTCTTGCAGAGGAAAAGAGCCAGCCTACCCTTGCCATAACTTCTCTTTCCATAACACAGAAGTCAGGAAGGAGACCTTGGACTCCTGCAGAGCCTCTTGCCACAGTTGCTGTATATAGTAATCCTTTCAAGAACTATTTTCTTAACATCTGAAAGTGAGTCACCCTGCTCATGCCCTGACTCTGTTCAGACTAGCTCAGCACACAAGGATATGAGTGGGAGTCTTGCAGTTATAAATGCTCAGGGAAATTCACTCAAGTAACTGTATGATGGTTTATGCTACAGAGAAGTTCAGATGAGTGCTGTGCTTCTCAGTCTGTGATATCTGAGCCATTAGTATCCAACAGGTTACTTGTAAAAAGGAAGAAAAACTTGTTTCGGTTGCCTTTTTTCTTACTGTGAAAGCAAAAAGCCTCTTTCTAGCAGCAGCATCCCTGTCAGAGGATCTGGCAAATGTCAACGAACATCTCTGCCTACATGAGCCCAGGGCCTAACAGAAAGCCAGGAGATAATGCTGCCACCAGTGCAGGACAGCACACCTCCATCTCCATACTGATGGTGTACAAATAAAGTTGGGGCAGCAGTGGCCTTAAGGGTGTTATGATGGCCCCCTCTGCTTTTCAGGTGTGTCTGTGAGGCTAAGAGGGAACCTCTGAAGAAAAATGTCACTGACCAAAATTTTTTTCACAGCAAAGTGTCCACCCTCCTTCCAAATCTACTGCATGTCAGATTGGTCAGACATTCTCACTGGCAGACCACACTCAGCTCTCCAGCCACACTGATACTGGAGTGAGTCATCAGGTGCCCTATTAAAGCTACTGCCTCCTGGAGCCTTTCTATCACATCTACTGATGCAGCCCTTCCTTCAGGGAACATGGCTAGAGCCTCCCTGAATACTGGGAGGTACTGTGACATCCCACGTACAGTCCAACCTTTGCAGCCAACCTTTGCAGCCAATGTCAATTGTAAAGTAAAGAATTTCTTTCTGGTACCTGATCTAAATCTCCTCTCTCCCAATTTAAAGCTGTTACCCCTTGTCCTGTCACTACACTCCCTGACAAAGAGTCTCTCTCCAGCTCTCCTGTAGGCTCCCTTATCCTTCCGATACTGGAAGGCTAAAATACCAAACTGTAACTCTCTGCAACCTACAAAAAAGTTGGACACAACCTTTATGTTGATATTGAGAATGGAAAAGCAATGCCATACCAGAAATATCTACAACTGTGCCTGTATGAGTGGTGGAAGCTCACCAGGTCAGTGAGGTTGGTTTAAGAGCGTACACACACGTTTGTGAGTCCGTGCATTAGTGACATCTGAAAAGGAAGTAAAGGGCATTCAGGGTGGATATTTATGATTTGTATCAGTGACTTCTTTTCAATCAATGCCAGTTTCTTGAATAAGTCAGATATTACTTGAATTAAATTATTTAATTCAAGGGATTGTTTTTAGTGGGGGGGAAAGCAAATGTTTTATGAAATGAAACACAGAAAATGAATGTACTTACATTTTTTAAAAACAGTTGAAATGGGAATAGAGGGTGAATAAAGATGGAAAAGGCAAGATTTGGTCAGCAACAATTCTCTTCAGTGAACCAAGTCCAAACACTAAAACGCCGCATCAGGTCTCTAGCATGACATGGTGAGTCTCATTGTTTAAACTGAACACAGAGAAGTGCATAAGCTGAATCTTAACTGCAGTGAAAAGAAAAGACAACTTTTACTAGCAGTCCCTCTTAATAACTTCCAGTGACAGAAACAGAGATAAAAAGATTAAAGAACGTAGGTAAGGTTTTTATCCAGAAAAATCTTTCCATACAACCTAAGAACCTAATTTTGAATCTGTCTGATTAAAATCTTTGTGTAATGCATATTGTATTTCATTGTTCTGTGCTAATAGTATTTTTGGACAATATAAACCAATTCCCTGTATACCAGTCTTTCATGACTTTCTTAGGTTTATTAGATACTATTCAAGACATTTACCAAGGGTTTTCAATTGACCTGTCTGTCGTTAGTAATACTGCTTTCAAGACAATCAGTTTCTGTCAGTGTGAGGTTTGAAAGCCTCTGTATTACCTGCATTCTAGTACTCAGAAAACAAAAGGGAATACTCTTTAAGATTTTATTAATAACAATATGATGACTGTCTGTTAGTTAAGCACCAAGGATGCTGAAAAACAAGTATCAAAATCAGCTTCCTTGATGTATAGCAACTTCCTATCATTCTTGAAAATACCTCCCTAGAGACAGCTGTCCCAACCATCTATATTATTTTTTTTCAATTATTTACACTATTTGCTGTAGTTTTCTTGTATATGACTCAGTATTTGCAGGCTGACTTTTTGAAGATAAAGTTTTCAGCAGGGAACATGCAGAACATCTTCACTGTAGTTCAGCCATTTGTCAGGGAATGGAGTTTTTGACCATGTAGTACAAACACTTGATTGGGTAGTATAATGCAGTCCACTCCTCAGTACATTTACAGATCTCAAAACTTGTTTTCTGGCAGTGTTTACCCCAGTGAACTGTCCAAGAAGATAAAATAATGATCTTGCACTCACCCACTGAGCTGGGGATGTCCAGCTGGGACAACCCACTTGTCCTGAATCCCACCCCACTTCTCCACTGCTTGACTAATCATTTATCTTGGAGGGGAAACACAATCTGAATAGTGTCAGGCATTACAAAAACTTCATTAGATTATTTTTGTAGAGTTTTGTTTTCTGTTAAGCAGTTGTGTTTTGGGCTGGCAACTCCCACAGGGGGGAGCTAGGTGAAGACTATGCAACTTTCCCTCTGCCCCTGCCCCTCATCCCAAGGATGGTCTTCACAAAGCTTCACAAAGCCTGGGTGACACCCTCTATTTGATGTGTTTACCTACTAATAGTATAAAACAGTGTTATTTTGATGTAATAAAATGCCAATAATAAATTCAAATGAGATTTTTCAGTCTAGTCTGAGGAAGTTCTCCAATGTGTATTCCTCCCCTCTAGCAGATTTTTCCTACTGCTGAGATTCACTGGTGAGGGGAGTTGTTTAAGGTTTGTGGCTGTTAGGAAGTGGCTTGATGCTAATTCAGCCAGTCTGGAGTCTTCCTCTGAGCCCAGCTGGTGGTACACTCAGGTGCAAGATAAGCCTGTAGCCCTGTACCCGGATCTTAGGTCTTGAAGCTCTCCAAGTGCATCACAGCATTGTGAAATCCAGGGCCAAGCAAACTCCCTCTCTGCCTCCATTCTTCTGAGATTAGCAGATCTCTTGGGAATGAGGGGAATTTGGAATATCCCAGTAGCACCTTCTACGGTATAAATGTGAGAATGCCTTCTGCATTTGAAAGCTGAGGTATTTGTGAGGATACATTATTATGCCTTGTTATATCAGAGAAAAATGTCGTGATCAAAACAATTCCTTCTTTTTTTTTTTCTTCCATGTAAAATAACATGGTACATAACGAGGGCAAAAATACATATTTTTTTTTGTACCGGAATGTAGTCTGTATTGGAACTAGTCTGTGTTAAATTTCAGATTTAGATATTATTGTGGGGTAGGGGAAATTATATCAACAGAGGTGTCTTACTGAGGTACCAACAATGTAAACGACACATAAAAATGTAGAGACAGTTGTTTTCAGTCCCCTTTACCAGAACTGCTCACCCTTCCCAGGGCTGTACAGAATATAGCTGCACAGCACTGAGGATTTTGGGTGCATTTATTTTTAACCTTTGAAAATGTCAGTGGCCACATGAGAACTACCCGTACGTGTTGCTTCAGAAAATACACCCTCAAATTCTCTGCTTCCTGACCAATTCCAACCAGAGACAGAAGCTTCTTGCTTGATTTGAGACTTAACACTTCATAACTCTCTTCTCCAACTTACTCATTTAGTTAATGGTGGACACCAAATGCTTCCCCATCCACGGGTACTGCAAGAGTAATCTTGGTTTTATTTGTGATCCGCTCAGAAATTTATGGTGATGGGACCATATAAGTGCAGAGGGAACAGCTGGGCTAGACATATGCTACAGCATGTGATCCAAAACTGTTTCATATGTGAAGATGCAAAACCATAAAAACAGCTTCCATGAGAGTGCAAATAGGAATTCCACATTCTTCAAGGAAAACCCAAACACTGTGAAAAATAAAGATGGTTCTAGTTCCAGGCTGTGAATTGACTATTCCTCCGTACTCATTTAGAGATATATATGTAATTCAGATATTTTTGAGATGTCTTTCCCTTCTCATTTCCTTAAGGTGACAAATTAAACAATTCCAGTCACTTACTGAAATAAATTTATTTTCTTGCATGTTCTCATGACACGAGAGATTCTTCCACACCAAAGAAGGATAAAAAATGCAGAATAAAAATATTAGCCATTGCTGTAAGTCTTTAGCATGATGGTATTGGATAAACTATGAGGAATTTATTATTCACCCTATGAAATTTATGCTAGCATTTCCTTATGCAAACTCTGGCATTTATGCTTCATGAAAATTGTGGCATTTTTTTTTCATGCACCAGGTGATATTTTTGATATTTTCAAGTTTAAATGGTCGTATTTTGGGGTGGTTTTTTTGTGGTTTGTAGGTGTGTGCCACCTTACTGCAGGTAAAAGCTAAAAATATGCTTATTTGTTATTCAAAACTCATGATGGAAGATTAGGATAATCTTGAGACTTCAGGGTGGGGGAGTGGATGAGAACATCTGCATAAGCCTTGCTCATTAAGGAATGGGTCAGACCAAACCACAGTGTTGCCAGGGTTAAAAATGTATGGTATATGCCAATATGGCATAATATTTGTTTTACAGTACTCTGTAGTACTGACTGTAAGAGACTTATAGCTCTCACTGGAACCAGAGAATCGTGAAGCATTTAACAATTTAAACAGTTGAACAAACTTCTTGAGAGCCCTTAACATACCCACATTGAGTTGGAAGCAAATCACAAGGAATCAGCAGTAGCAAAACTTCAGGAAGAGGAAAAGATTAGAAGTCCCTCTGTTGTGACAGAGACCATTATCTCACATTTATCATGATTATAATGTTATAACAATATGATTTCACTCTGTTGAAAATACTGTATCCATTTTCCTAGGGTAAAACTCATCTACCTTCAACTACCTTACCCATTGCGACAGACATCAGACTGTGGCTATTTCTTGGCTTTTCTAACAGGACACTTGCATTTCACACTTTTCCAATTAATTTCCACGGGAGAAAAAAAAAAAAAAAAAAAAAGAATAGAGGTCAGGTATAACCACATTTTGAATATAAAAGATCAAGTATAACCAATATAGGTTGGGGTGGACCTGCTTGAAAGCACTTCTAAGGAGAAGGATATCGGGGTCCTGGTATATGATAAACTATACATGAGCCAGTAATGTGCTCTTGTCACCAAGAGGGCCAATGGAATCCTGGGCTGCATAGGGAAGAGTGGGACCAGTAGGTCAAGGGACGTCATTCTCCCCCTCTACTCTTCACTGGTGAGGCCACTCAAGGGACGTCATTCTCCTCCTTTACTCTGCACTGGTGAGGCCACAACTGGAACACTGCATGCAGTTCTGGCCTTCCCAGTTCAAGAGAGAAAGGGAACTACTGGAGTAGAAGCAAGAGTAGGGCAACAAAGATGATGAAGTGATTAGAGCATCTCCCTTATGAGGAAAGGCTGAGAGTTGGGACTCTTCAGCCTGGAGAAGAGAAGGCTGAGGGGAGACCTTTTTGATGCTCACAAGTATCTGAAGGGCATGTTGAAGGAGTGTGAAGTTAGACTCTTTTCAGTGGTTCCTAGTGACAGGACAAGGGGCAAATGGGCAGAAGCTGGAATATAGGAAGCTCTATTCAAATATGAGAAAAAACTTCTTTACAGTGACAGAGCACTGGAACAGGCTGCCCGGGGAGGTTGTGGAGTCCCCTTCTCTGGAGATTTTCAAGACCCATCTGGATGCCATCCTAAGTAATGTGCTGTAGGCAATCCTGCTTCAGCAGGGAAGTTGGACTAGAAGATCTCTAGCAGTCCCTTCCAGCTCTGACAATTCTGTGATTCCACGATTCCATGTTATAGTCTCAGCTAGTTTTGGTTTAACTCATGAGTCACCATCTAAAACAGGATGACACCAACACATAGCAGGTATACCAGAGTTGAGAATGAGGCACTGGGTGCTTCCAGAAGGACAAGACTGGATTTAACATGAAAAGGTGGCTAACACAACCTTTATTTCAGTTTTGGGAGTATCCACTTAGCTATAATTAGAGGTGCCAGCTGCTAACAAAAAACGGCTTTCCACAAAATTTCTCCATGGAAACAAAGAAGCATTGCAAAGAAGGTGTCAAAAATAAGAGATTTTTCTGAGCTTTGGAGCAATAATTGCCTTAATAGGAACTCCTCCTTACAATGGAAAATCAGCATAAGATACTCAAGCCAGACTCAACTGCCAACCAGGCAACAGCGGGACATGAACACTGTTCTTCTACCACAGAAGTTTGCGCTACTGAGTCCTCATTTCTGCTAAAAGTATAGATGTGGCTGAAGAGAGAGAGATTTATAGGGAATTTTTTTTCCAAATCTGGAGAGTGTGGGGATAAAGGGTCTGTTTTCTTTTTCTTTCTTTTTTTTTTTTTTTTTTCCCTTCATTTTCTTCCTTCTGGTGATCTAACAGGAAACTTGTGAGACTAGGAGATCTCACTCTGGGCTGCCAGAGGTTCCCGGAGAGGCTTGGAGATCCAAGGGCAGAAGTCTGCCTCAGTGCCTGAGTCACTGACATTTGGATGAGACAAAACACTGTTTTTCCTCTCCCTTTTCCTTAGTTACATTTTTTTAACCTTTTTCTCTTCCAAATTCTTTCTTTCCTCCAGATTTGGCCTCCTCTTTCCCCATCTTTGGCTTCTTCCCATAAAAATTATGTTTTCTGTATGAAGTTTTTTGCCACATAGGTGTCATTTAAGCTGGGACATCAAGATTTTAGACAGAAAGACTGAAGGTACAGATTGTGTCTGCACATTTGTCCTTAGCACACTCCATATGCAGATAGCTGCCAGTGCTATCTCTTCATTTCAGAGATCACCTTCCTCTTCTCCCTTTAAAACTTAAAAGATTTTTGAGAAGACAACCTGGGATGTTACCTGGAAGGGAAGAGGTGGTACTGCGTTGATGATATCTGAAATGGGCTTCATTTGATTTGCACAACACTACAGTGGGATTTTCAAGCCAAACTTGTCCTCACATTTACTTTTCCTCAGAAGTGAATGCTTGTTTTGCAGAAACTAATATGACAACTTATTTACACTCCAATCCTTGATGAGAGCCTTTCTTCACCAGTTTCACTAAATGGTTTCTTCTGAGACTGGTAATTTCATGCTTTTTACACACTCTCCACACCACCATACCCAGCCTGTTGAATTCCACTTGGCTCCTGCTGGAACCCTGGTCACATTGGTCTTTATACTGAAGGAGTTTTCTTTACAAAGAATCAAGCCAGTTGAGGCCTAATAGCACTAAATCCTCTACCATAGACCATCAGGAGAGGTATATTTGTAATAGCAAATCTAGTAATAGCCAGATGCAATTACTGGAGTAGTGAGAAGAAAGCAAAGAGTATAAATCTCCCTGATGGAAACAGTAGGCTTAAAATAGGTGCTACATGCTTCGATAAAATTAAAATTTTTATTACATTTTAATTAAGACCAGCAATTCAGGACTGGCAAGCAAAACTGTTGACATTTTCTCTTTGTTTCAATCCATACTAGCAGTGCAACCTGCGTTTTTAAATCTAATTTGACATTTGTTCATGGAGTACTAGTCATCCAGTAAGACTCATAGTTTTACTTTCCTGGAAGGAGATAAAACTATCCATCTTCGGACTTAATTCAGAACTGTAAATGTCAGACTTGATGAGCCAGGACAGTGTAATGGATGTGTTAAAAAGGTTTTATCAGATCCTACCATCATCACAACATAGTTCTGTGCCCTCCATCTCTGAGAGCAATGAAATGACCTATTTCATGAAGTAAATGAAGTCTCACACAACTGGAAACATGCCAGAAAATAAATAATATATTTAGCCACCCTCAAGAAGTTATTTCAAGTGGTTTATGTGTTGCTGAAAAAATAACTCAAAAAAGACAGTTTTAAGAAACCATTAACTGGAGTGAACTAATTAGAAACAGATCACCTGATGATAAATGAGGTAATTTAATCTGTTGACTGGATTGCTTAGCGTGTAAGAATGTATAGTGACCCTGCAGATAATTGTATCAGTACCTGTGTTAATAAGGGTTTATGGAGATCAAAGCTATTCAATATTCCCATACCCTTAAGCCCCTGCATTGTACTAAGATTAAGTTAGTAAATACATATCAGCTAATTTAAAGCAGTGCTATTACAATGTTGCAGTTATGAAATAAAGAGGTCTTCAAAGCTTTGAAATTTGGCAACCAACCTTAACTCTGACCTGGTCCCGCTGCTCTCATTCCATTGAACATGATGGAGTGACAGCAAGACAGGAAGGAAGGGGTTGTCCAGCACCTGAAAGTTTTGGTGCTGCTGTATGGAAGTGACCTCCCAAATCTTACATAAAGATACATCAGAGATTGTGCTATAATGACATCCATGGATGACCTTCCATAATAAATTCCATAATTCAAGAAATTAAAGCTTATGACACACAACGTTCTGTCCTGTTAACTCTCTTTCTGGTTGGTTGACACAGTGACCCTACTTCAATAGGATGGGTGAAGACCGGCACCATCATAGCCTCACCAGCAGCTGCAATGGCGAGGTTCGGAGAGGAGAGGTTCGGAAAGGAGAGGAGAGGAGAGGTTCGGAGAGGTTCGGAGAGGTTCGGAGAGGAGAGGTTCGGAAAGGAGAGGA
>VZTM01032478.1:232606-264868 GCA_013400555.1 Jacana jacana
AGGAGAGGAGAGGAGAGGAGAGGAGAGAGGAGAGAGAATGCTGAGCTTGGGAACCACAGCCTGAGTGGCTACGTACTTTATGCCTGCAGTAGTGTTAGCAATCCTTACCACAAACATGATTTCTGGAACAGAGCAAGACCAAACCCAAAATACTGACTTAACCATCTGCAAATGAAGATCTAGATACACCAGTGCCCTTTCTACATAGGGGCTTATCTCAGAATTGCAGATAGGCCTTTAAACCCATGAGAAAAGCAGGATTTCGGACGCATTTGTCTCCCTGACATTTACTGTGGCCTAGTTTTATTATCTTTAAATCCAACATGTTCGCCTTTGTTACACTTACTCTGAAGTGCTGAACTCCATGTCAGGGAAATTCATGAACTACCTTATATTTGTCAATGCTTTCTCTGACACCTGTCCTCAGCAAAGCAACACTGCAGGTCTGGCCATGTCTGCCTCAGTAGACGTCTGCCTCTTTTTTTGTTTTTGTTTTTGGTTTGGTTTGGGTTTTGTTTGTTTGTTTGTTATTGTTGGACTCAATGATTTCAAAGGTCCCCTCCAACCGTGAAGATCCCGTGATTCTGTAAGTTGGATATATCCAGAACGAATCCCTGGCACTGAGGTCATCAAATACAGAATGACCTGCATCCATACTACTAAACTCTCTTACTCACTGAAAATAGGGTGGTCACATGCAGACTGCATTTTGGGAATCCTCCCTGGCAAACTCTGCCTAAACTTGCTTGGGAAGATGTTAGTCAGCAGGGCTGACACATGGTAGAGACCAGTGTCACATAGCAGCACTCAATCAGGCTCCAGCACTCAGGATTATTTGCTGGCACTGTGTGATTTACCAGTACAGGAGTGGCCTTTGTGAGCCTGGACTTTTACTTATGAGAGCGAAGGGGGTTTGGTGAGACTTTTGCTCTCAGATCTTCAGGAAATGTCTGAAAATTGCACTTGCTTTCAATGTTTTTTTCTCTGTTGGGAGCTTCGTAGTACTTCTGCCACTATTTTATTAATTTCATGACCTATGCACCTGTGTAAAACAACTTGCTGAAGAACTCCAGCAAGAGCCACTTCATGTTATGATTGTTGGTGACATTAATAGTTCCTCCTCAAGTCACTGCTAAAGAGGAAAATGAGCTACATAACAAGGACATGAGGCAAATTTATTCTGCAGTGAAACATTGCCTCTGCTTACTTCTATGTTGTTGACATAAATGACCCATAAAGGATATTTATTATGTGTGCTGTGAAAGACAGGGACCCAGAAGAAAGACCACAACAGAGATATTCAGCATGGAGGAATACAAATCAGTTCAAACACACCCAATAAGCTGTCTTCCCCACCACATATGGGCCAGAGAGGGTCCATGGTAGACAAACCATTTACCTTAAGTCACATCGATTCACGTGAAGCAGCTGTCTTCAATCAGTACAATGAAAACATCTCAAGAGGTAGACAGGAGAGTGGCACAATTAGCAGACATAAATCTGCAGTACTGCCAATTCCACACATTTTGAAAGTACCTCTGAAAATTGCAGCAGCTGACAAAGACATAATAGCACTACAGCAAATGCAGGCAAAGTTACTTCTTGGCTTGGTGTCATTGATTCGGATATTCTGTTATTTGAGACGATCATACATTGTCCAGTATTGCCTTTATCTTTCTGTTTTATATGAAAAGACATTGTAACTAAGCTTCTTCAGTTGTTGATGAGGAGCTGAAAATCACAGCTTGCCCAGTTTTCCTACTTTGTCCCCCAAGACTTTCACAACAGAAAACAATTAACACTGCCAAGGTATTGTATTGCTTATATTATCACCAAAAAACACTTCCTCTTATTTCTGATATATAAACAGTTGCCTGTTTTCTTAATCTGTCTTCCAATCATCATGCAGTAATGCAGAATTTTGTTGGGAAAATATCTGTAAAGTGAAGATACCCAGCCTTACGGACCATATGTACGTGACAGGGAGAGGCCATTCATCATAGCATCTCCTTTCTTAGATGATGGGACCTTCGGCTCAAATATGTCTCTCATGATCTACATATGCACACAAATCATCAGCCTCCCTACAGTGCCAGATTCACTGCTCATGCATTGACTGTCATGGAGAGATATCTTAGGAACTTTTTATCTGGGGTCTAGCTGTCATTACCTGAGCTATTCACAGAAACTGCTTTGACACCTTTTTCCTGGGGTTTCCTATAACTTGCACAAGAATCAAGCAGGAATCCATATCAGTTGTTCTGGCAATGATATCCTACTCCAAACATCCAAATCACATTTTTGCTTGGCTACTTCTCAAATTCAAACTGTGTTGCATGATGGACAAAATTCTCTGGGACACTCAGAAAGACAATAGTCAGAAATGTGGGTTTGGTCTCATCAGAGCAATAGATCCAGCCCAAAACTCACTTCAAGTAGGTTCCTGGGAAACATAATTACCAGAGCAAACTCTTGACCCATTTACTTGTTCTAGGCTCCATAGGTCATACCTTGAACCTCTTTATTCTGAAGGAAGCAAAATCAGGTAGTCCTGGAAGAGTTGCCAAATGCTGTTAAAAAGTCCTATTGCAAGAAAATTTGTCTGAATGATAAAACCTTCTAGAGCAGACAACATAATATTAGAAATTCAGATTGTAATATCCCTAAACACCTTCATTTTTCATTTGGGTGCAAAGTCCTGTACTACCTGGTCCGAATACTCTTTAGAATATCACAACTGAAATACTGTGAGAATTCCTAATCTGCCTGCTTTTCCTAGACATTTCTGGAGCTCCACCAAACAGGGTGGCTGCATGGAAGATATTACATTTTGCAGAGATTAACTGTGCTGAACATTAATACAGACTTTCTTCCAGAAAATATTTGGAAAATGGTGTATTTGAAAAACTCCATCCCTTGCTTTTAAAAAAATAATTTGATTGAAGGTTAAAAAGTTCATGTCTGTTATTCAAAGGCACACAAAAGGCATCAAAGTAGATGCCAGTTCTCAAAGGGATCCAGAGAACTGTAGCAGGCGTACTGGAAACAGCAACATTACACAGAACTTTCTTATTATTTAGTTAAAAGTAACAGTATTACAGTTAGGAAAATAAAATCCAGAAAACCCACAAGACATCCATTCTAAAAGATGAAAAGATTTAAGTCTGCTATTCACAGCCTCCAGTATAAACCAGTCTATGCCATTTAACCAATTAATTGTAACAGAGGAGGAGGAACAAATCTTTTTATTTTATCACAGAATCATTTTGTGTGAAGTATGAAGTGTCCACCTGTCAATGGCTGTATCACATCTTTCAGTGCAGGTCCCAGATCTTTACTCTCCTCCTGTCAAAAATTGCACTGTGTTTACAACTGGAATTTTTAGTACCTTTAGCACCCAGCCACTGGGTCTTGGCAAGAGAAGGCAAAATGAAAAAAAGGTGTCAGCAATTTAGAATACTATATAGTTAATCAGGTTTGTTCATTGTAATGCACTGAGTCACTGCCTCGGGGACCACATAAATGGCTATACATTGCAGGGTTTCATTATTCAAAGGGAAAATTATGTTAACCTTTGGGTCCCCCTGCATTCTGGGAAATTATTGTCCATGTAAGTAGAAAACGGACATGCAGACAAGTCACAACAAAGTCCTGAAACTTGCCCTACAGGCATAATATTAATTTGTCCATGATGGAGATGAAGGCTAACCTTTCTACCCACTGTCTCGGTGGGAGGCACAACCCTTCTCTGAGCTCTGGTGACCACATTCTTCACAGCTATAATAATGCTTTTTAATACATCTGTTACAATGTCAGTATATAAATACACACAATAGCCTGTTGCTATATCACTGTACTGAAAAAAGGTATCACATTTGTTCATTCTGCCCCCTATTTTTCCAGCACAGGGGTAGCTATTTACAGCCAGGACTTTCTCAGACTGCAAATATTCTTGTTTTTTGCACATTGGTGACACGTATGGCCCTGCTGTTCTGGAAATGTAGGCTTCTCTTCAAGGGTCTGGTCTGGGTTTACACCATGTAACCTAATCCTGGGCAGGGATTACACTCAGCTCACCAAAAAGTAGTACCGAGCTGGTAATGTGTTCCATGGGACACCCTGGAAATACTGCTAGACCTCAGGATGGCTGTACCTGCACACAGCCTCAAAACAGCTCTTTTTATGACCATGTAGATACGGTCCACAATTAGCTATTGGCACACTTTCAATTTTCTTTTCCTCAGAACATATCCCATGTAAGCTGCAAAGTACAAATAAAGTCTACTTTATGATTAAAGAAGGGATTTGTTTGCAAAAAAATACTCTTTACAAAAGCAGATATTCCAGTTGTCTACGCATATTGAATATGACATTTCCAAAGAAAACAACCAGAGCAATAGAAGAAGCATACCATAGAGAACACCTGCACCAGAGAGTTTAAAATCAGATCATATGCCACTATAGAGAACACAGTTNTAGTGAACACAGTTTGTTTTCCATTATTGCTTAAATATGATGATAACCAATTTAGGGATTGACATAAAACCCATATTGTATTATTCTGAGGCTTTGTTAAGAGCAAAGAATGTGTGACCAAATCAAAGGCTTCACTAAAGCTAATAAACACAGCTTCAGTCATATATGTGGCCTTTATCCACAGCTTGATTAATATCACATTTAACCTAGAATAAGGCTGAGGTTATGGAGTGCTTTAAACAAAAGCCAGATTTGAAATAGGGTAGGGTGAGGGGAATAATATGTTTAAATTAATAAAGCCATTGATCTGTCCACACACCAAACATTTGGAAATGTAAGCTAATGGCATTAAAGCAGCTGAAAGCCTACAAGTTTTAAATCCAAGAAAACATTGCTTTTCTGATACATGAAAAGTCTTCCAAATTGTTCAGAGATTCAGAAAGCACTGAAATATGCTGAAGGAAAATGATTGCAGACTTGAGCTGTAAAAGGGGGATTTCATCCCCCTTTCTCTTCAAAGGATAATTAATTGTTTTCAGTACTTTGTTAAATTGTATAGTTTCAAAAGAGGTAAATTTTATTAACTATTTTTTAAAAAACAAACAACACAACAATAACATTAACTTGACTTATCAAAGGTCAGAAGGTTTCTAAATCCATTAACAGGCACAGTGATGATTATTTAATGCCTTAACTATTTGTTATGTCTGTTACAATTTAGGCCAAATCTTTAATTCATTAATAGGAGTTTTTCTAGCTCTGCTAAAAAATCCTTTTATTCTTTTCCAAATGCTCTCATATTCCTCAGTCTTTTTTAACATGATAGTCTAAATAAAATGCAGGTTTTGCTTTTCTCAATTCTTCTTTATTTCCATTTCAAAGTCGAGTATAACACCTGAATCATCTGCTACATCTATTATTTTTTGCCATTTCTTACCTCCCTGCTGAAGATACTTCAACTTGTCATGGGTCATTTGAGGATAACAGTTCCTTGGTTTAACCTGACTAGTTACAAATATGAACTGACTGGGAATGATCACTATGCAGAAGTTAAGCAGTTATATCCACAGTGAGTAGCTATAAGTATGCCAGCCAGTCCAACAGCTCAAGTTTGCAGGACGGATGCCTAATACAAGAGCAAAGATTTTCCTGCTAAAACAATAGCTTCCAGAACTGCCATAAGTAAAGTTGCTTCTGTTAGAAAATTTCTGTCCTTCAGATAGAGGAGAAGTAACCAGAAGGCTTTAGAATAAGTCAAAGGAATGTGCAATAAATAGCCAGAGGTGGATGGCATTTGCCTAAAAGCTTGAATATACAATATTGCTGGACCATTAAAGAAAAATAAACAATGAGACAGCATGGGCTGAAAGAAGACAGGGATAATGCAAGCCTGGCTTGCATCAGTCACAGAGGATGGGGGCAACTATGGCTTTTGGAAAGTCAAACCAGGTAAGTTTATCCCCAGCGTGCCCTCTTCCTTTGCAGGTGCCTAAAAACACCCAAGAAGGGGTATGTTTATTCCTGTGTGTGATGCATATACTGCACCTTGCCACCCACACACTTCTATATAAGCTGCATGACTCTTTAATGACAGGCATTTGTATGTCAAGCCCGCTGGCTAGGTTTGTGAAAGGTTGGTTACAATTGTCACTCAGATGCAATGGAATGGGTAACAACAGTCAAAGAATTTTCATGAGACCTAAACATGTAGTTTAACACACATTTAAATTCAGTGACCTGAGTGGCTGTATAATCTGGGGGTTTATATATTACAAATGTCCTTCTGCCACTAACCACTCATCTATTTAGCACTCATAAGAAATGAGTAAGTGAAAAAAAGGCAAAAATCTATGCTTCCAGTCAAAGCCAAACGTCACTGGACAGATTTCATTACTAATGGGAGCCAGCATCCACAGTGCTCAGATAAAATATTAAAAATTTATTAAAAGGTTCTCCTCAAAGTTGAAAGCAGAAAATATTAAATCAGTCCTGACAATCAAAGCATGATCTAGTGGAAACATACATAAGATTCACTCCAGCAAAATAAAAATGGGTAGGCAAGTCTTCTTAACTTGTATTGACATAAGTCAATAAGTCATGTGTTATACTACGTGCACAGCTTGATTCCTGGGTCTCTAATTGTACCTGTAGACAAACTGGTAGACAGATTATCTCAAGTTAATCACTTTATGCTCCTCTTTGAGAAGTCCTGACTAAAAAGGAAACACAGAAACATTTTTCAAATGGAGATGCCAGTATTTCGCATGTACTTCTGTCCCAGATTTGGATGAGAAGATGAAATAGCAGTTTACCTTTCTTTATGATTCTTACTCTTCCCAATGTATGCTGTTCACCACCCTAACCAGGGGAACCTAGAGCAAACCTGTGGAGCAGACGTTGCAAGGCTGAAATAAATGGTAGTGGTGGGATGACCTGGGTCTACAGGACATTACGGTGGTTCATATCAATTCCTTCCTTAGTGTGCACTTTTGTTGTTGCACTTGGAGAGCTGCACAAGACAGTTCTGGTCACATCAGTTCCCACTGCCATTTGTTCTCCAGCTATCCCATATGGAGGCTGGCTTTTGAAAGAAAAGCTTTTTTTAAGAAAAGCTCAATGGCTTTTCTCTTAGGCATTCAGTTTCCCCATGATCTAGCAAATACTGCTGTCCTCAAAGACCTTGCTGAGAAAAGTGCTCATCAGAAGTCCTATCAAACCAAGACCAACTACTTTTAATGTCTCTGCAAGAACATTCATAATACTGCATTATTTGCCAGGCTGCTGCTGTATTATATATTTCTATAGCACAGGAGCCTGTCCCATCTAAGATTTTTATTCCTGAAAGATGTGTGAGTCACTGTTATTGCCACTGATGTTAAAATATTAAGATAGTGATAATACATATGATTTTTTAAAAATTGCCACTTAAAAATATGTAATATATATGCATGGATTTTCAACGGATCTAGAAAATTAGCAGTGCAAATTTCCTTGACTTTCCAAGACAGTCTGATTCCTGAGAATTTAATTCCATGTCATTAACCTCAAATACATTTGTGCTGTGAACTTCAATGAAAACAGGATTAAGTCTTAAACACAAATCAAAAATCCTATTTCACACATTGCTTATAGAGATATGTATATAATTTACTCCTAGAAATATCTATAAGGTACAGCTATAAAAAAAGTTGGGGGTATGTGAATGTTTATGTGTCTCTAAAAAAGACAAACAATCAAACTAATTATATATTCAGAGGAAACAATTAAGATGCAATGACGCACTACAAAATTTTGCACATGGGAATAACTGTGGTGACAGGGAAAGTTGGAGGGTATTATTTGAGCAATAATATGCTAATGGGTAATTAAAGATCCATTGAAGACATGATACATCAAATAACACACCAAAGGTTTTATGTTCAATCACCATGCCTCAACTTTGTTATTTCCCGGCTTACGAATGACTCAATAGGCAAGTCTGATGCCTGTTTCCAAAGAGTATCCATAATAGACTTGGCTCTGCCATGCAACAATTTACTTGTGTTGTGTGATGGCCTGTTTACTGAGATGTTTTCTGAATGACTACACTAGCCTAACACACCAAGCCTCAGCCTGGAAAAAACCCTAATACTTAAAAATCTTTAAGAGGCTTAGCCAGAACTGATAGCTTTGATGATGGTTCCTCCTTTGGCTCTGTCTGAGAATAATCAAGGACCCACAGCCATCCAAGGACAGAAGAACAAGCAATGCTGGTAACATTTCATGCGAATGGCTCCAGAGACAGTGAGCTGTTGCTGGGGAGAAACAACAGAGGAGCAGAAACTCTGGCACGTCTCTGGAGTCAACTTGCTAGCCTCATGAGCATGGCGGGACTGGAAGGCTCAAAGTGAGTGAAACATACGTAAAATCCCCTGTTTGATTTCAATTCCTTTTGGCTAAATTTATTATGGCTACAGCTAAACAACCAAATGGCATGGACTATTTATTTTTTTTTAACAGGTTCTGGGTTACAAAATCCTGAGATGGGACCCACTCTCTTTACCACTGCCTGCCACCTGCTTTACCACTGCCTGCCAGAGTGGTGGCTCAGGCCTATGGGTATAGGAACTCTGTATTTAAGATGAGTGAATACCATTACATTGTAAAAGCATAGAATCACATAAATGCTGAGTGGGTTATAAAGTAGCCGTTATATTTTTTTATTTTCTCCTGCTTCTGACCCACACTCTCTCATCTTACCGAAATAAAGCTCTGCAGTGGGATGCACTTGTGAAAGAGCAAGTTCTAGTCAGAGAATCTGCATCTGCACTTCATTGTCGAAACCTGTCGAATCTCTGACTACCTCAACGGGAATATAAATCAGAGAATAGAAGTGGCACATGCTGAGGTTCACATCTATAACTCGTTTTGTAGCCGCAAAAATGTGGGCATATATTTGGCAGGTGTAAATTGCCAGACTCTAAAAAGTGTCGGCCTTTTTATTTACCAGTTTCCACATCACGCACGGGCTGGGTGGGAGCTGGCTTCTGCCCAGCCTGCTCACAGCTCAGCTGAGTTGTGTCACATCCTTCGTCTCTCCTTGGCATGAGACACAGGATTACAGCACCTTAACAGAAAGCTGGGGCTGATCTTTCTGAGAACAGACCCCCCAGATGCAGTCCTGTTTTTGGAAAATGTCTCCCTTTTTTTCCCCTCTTGCACACAGGCATCTATAGGTAAGTAATGAAAAATCCAAGTCAGGACACACAGATAATTAAATATTTCATCATTCTTTTGATTTCAAAGCTTGAAACAAGAGGTTACAGAGGGTTTTATGTAAAATACTTCAGATGGAGTCTAGCTGTATAAGAAAATACTGGGATGGATCCAGATACAGATGTGCTATCTACCCAGAAACTATTTGGCAAGTCAGTGAACTGTGATATTGTAAAAAAGTCTGGGCTTCGGTACAAGTTTTCAAAAAAGCGCCTGTTGGCTGAGCTATGATAGTAAAGCTGTTTATTGGCGAAGAAGTTATATGGGAAGCTGAAATGAAGACCCTGCTTCTTTTCCCACTGTGATTTTTTTCTCACCACAATTAATTTATTATAGGTAGTTCAGTCCAGACCTTCTGCATAGTGGTCGAGGGACAAAGTCTAGACATAATTTATTGGCCAGTGCCTGGTGAAAACAGAATTGCAGCATCCACATTTTCCCTGTTTCTCTTTTTTCTTCTGCCAGACCCATCAAGTACACTATATGCTAAGTATCTGGTATGTGAGCCCAAACTGACTAGAGAAGGGTTTCCTTTGCTAGAGATGTCCTCTATCATATTGTGCTATTTTCCAACACGCTAAACAGTAAACATTAAACGAAACAATAACAGCAGTAACATTTTGATTACTTGGCATGTTTTTTCTGTCTTTCACATGAGCCCATAAAAACACGCAGCAATGTTTATCAGGTCTCTCTATTTCACAATTCCTGTTAGTCTAGATGTTTTTATAGCCATTGCACATATTGAAAAAGTAAAGCACAGAGCACTTAAATGACAAGAACACAAGATATCAATGGCAAATTAAGGAAACCCCAAGCATCCCTATGTTGTCCAGGAGAGTACTTTGGTGTTGTGGGGAAATATCAGAGTAGCAAACACTGTGGTATGGAAAGGAGCCAAGAACAGCAGAAGCTTGGCACTTGGAGGGTTCTCTTCCCATCTTCAGAATGCTTTACAAATATTAATTTGACAATTTGCTAAATAATCTTTAGATGAAGGCCTAGTATAGGTTTGTGCTAAATGGGAAGACAGCTGGGATTGAGCATCTGCTCTGGGGTCATCTGTCAAATCAGCAGCACATATGAAATTAGAACTAAGCCCTTCTCCACCCCAGGGCCACCATGCAGAAGGTTAAATGGTCCTACTCTTTGTGGGGCAGAATGACCCACTCTTTTCCATGCAGCCACATGCCTGAGGCTGTGAAGCCCTGTCTCACCATCACCACCAGAACAGAAGGCCTTTGTGGGTCCCTATGCCAAGCCTGGAATGGCAGGGACTGAAGAGAGAGGACAGGTCCCACAACCTGAATCCAACCTAGAAGTGAATGTGGACTCATTCCCTTGAACGTGTTTGGCTGGTTAGTCCAAAGGCAACTGTCGTGGTTTTGACCAATCAGACAGATGATGACCCCTCCTCCCCCCGCCCAAGGAAAAGGGAGGAGAGGAAAGGATCCAAGAGATTCAGGAGTTTAGAAAATAAAACTAAACTACTTTAATGAAAATATAAATAATAATAATATAATAAACAATAAAAAGAAAAATTTAAAAGTATAAAAGAAAGGAAAAAAGTATACGGTCTATACAAAACCGTATCAGGCTCCTAGGATGACGATCACATCACCAGCAGCATCAGTAAACGTCCCAGGCTGGACTCGGTGACCGACAGGAGCTGGATTCTGGATCAGGATCAGGGGCAGATGAACAGACAGGGTCCTCCTCAGACGTCGGCCATTGAAGGAAGAAGCCAATGACCCTTTGATCCCTCAGCTTTTATACTGAGCATGATGCAGATGGGATGGAATACCCCAGTTGGTCAGTTTTGGGTCACCTGTCCTGGCTGTTCCTCCCTACAAGTGTAACTCCTCTATTCCGACCCTCCAAGGGGCAAATAACAAAATTACCTAACCTTGGCTGTTATAGCAATAAGTATAAGCAAGGGCCTCTCTGCATACCATCCCTTGGTATAATCAGGTCTTATCACTATGAGACGGAACAGTTTCTGAACAATGTTAATTTCAGACTTTAGTTAGTTAGAAGAGGCCCAGCTAAAAAAGTAAAACTACTGAATAGAAAATTGATTTCAAACTAGGACAGCAACGCAGTTCTGAGACAAGGCAGTGGTCTCTGTTGCTTTTACCCATAGGCCAAACAATCAGGCTACTCTGCAGCTCCATCAAACCTTTGCCAGCAGTGATGGCACCCAGGGACGGAATGGTCCCATTAGACCTCCAGGCTATGCTGGGGTTTCATGCCTGCTAGTCAGGGAAAGTCTTATCTATTCCTTTGTAAAATAGGTGTATGTGGGGTATAAGCTACTGCAAAGGGTTAATGATTGCTGGGATAAGGCTGCTTCATAACATAGGAAAACAATTTTACTTTAAATAACAGCAGGGATTATCCAGACTGCTTGGCCCTTGACAGGAACACAGTCATAGGCTCTGTTGAAACACTACTTCTCTCAGTTCAGCTCAGCTCAGCATGACCTCAAGACTGATATTGGCACAAGGTCCCTCTGTCCCACCTGCCTGCTGCAGCTGCTCTGAGCTCCTCTCACCTGCTCAGCAGCCCCACCAATGGGTTCAAGCTCATCTTCAATACCTCCTGCCCACCCACCAGCAGGAAGCCAGCCGTCTGTGCTTTTTAGGTCCTTGTTCTCACTTCTAATGGAATCACTCCATTGGAAAAAAATACTATGGGGCCACTTTCAGCTGTTCCTAATTCTCACCCAGGCAGAAACTCAGCATTAATTTGGTGGAAGAGTCATTTGAGCAATAACTTATGGAGCAATAATCTAGATGTTTTCATGTGGTGCTTTGACAATGCTGATGCTGAGATGTCATTAGCATGTTAGTGAATAAAAATCAGGTGAAATTGAAAAAAAACCCAAAACATATCACTCTGGGAGCAGAATAATAGAGACCCTTTTATAAATATGTACTTAAGTCTTAATGGTGATACTAAAAGCAGTAAAAGAAGCTATTCAAGATAAAACAAAAACCATACAAGGAATTTCTCCTAGCAACCTTTCCCAAGGTTCTATAATACTGGTATATGGTGGCTGCAGTAAAAGATGACCTGAAGGAAATAAGAGTTAAGAATTTTAAATTTACAGAACAGATGATATTCCCAAATACCCAACAGTTCACTTACAGTATTAACCTTTTTGCAACTGCTTGAACACCTCAAGCCTAACTCTTTCATGCAGAATTCATAAGCAGCAACAGGGACTGCAAAAAAATATGAGAAAAAAAAGCCCTAGCATAAAGGTGATCCAGGAGTAGTTAAGCAATAAATTTATCAGAAGAAAGTTCATTGAATTTACTATATTTTTCACTATACTGGAGGACAAAGGTATTCTGTAGATAGTTGGGAAAAAAATCTGACTCAAGATGCAACAAATGGCAGTTGAAATTCTGTGTAGGCAATATAAAGTGATGCATATCTACAGAAAAATAATGATTACAGTGACAGAGAAGGGACTTGGGGTTATCATAGATGGCTCATGGAAGCATCACATCAGGTCTCATTAGCAGACAAAAACCCCCAGAGTTTTAGGAGAAAGAAAACCAAAACAGAGCACACCAGTATGCTGCTGTAAAAGTTCCCTAGTCCAACCAAATCCTGGATAATGAGTGCAGTCCTCGTTCTTTTGTTCTCTTGTAAGTAAAATAGAGAAGTTCAGAGAAGGGCAACAATTAGGATCAAAACTGTGGATGGTATAAGGAATGACTGAGAGGACAAGGAAACTCAATCTACCGACAAGATGATTTATGGGGAATAGGATAGGAGCTTATAAAACCATGAGTGGCATGAAGGAATTGAGCTTCATTGAGTTCTTGACTACAAGACCAGAAGTCTACAAAGGAGTTAGTATAAACAGACAAGCACGTGACAAAGCAACGCACAGGGGGTTAATAAATACAAGACTACTTTCAGTTTAGAAAGCTTCTTGTGCTGAAAATATTCAGAGGCTGAGAGAATATTTGTACATGCTTATCCAGATCTTGTAGAAGACACTGAGCTAGACAGACCTTTGGGCTGGCAAAATATTCCTGTGGTTATGATAAGTTAGGATAGGTAAGTACATCTCAGAAGGCTTTCTAAGATAATGGGGGGAGACAACAAAGGAGCAGATTTTCACAGTGATCAAAATGTTTGACCCCATTAAAAAAATCTGATCCTAAACACTCAAGCCCAAAATCTATATTTTTCCTCTTGAAAAATTCAGTCTGAAGTCAGAACAAAGCAATGATACGATCCAGCGTAAAACAGTGACCCACAATGCCAGTGGAAGCAAATGCTAAACATCCCTAATGAGTGCCAAGATTTTTAACTATCATTTAACTTTAACAAAAAGTTCAATCTTGCATTTCCACAGCCATACAAATACATGATTGCTTAACGGAAAGCAGCATATAGGTGGGTGTTCAAAGGTAACCTTCCAATAATAGAAGCCAAAGTATAATAGTCTCTCTGTTCATTAACATCTGACCTGTATTTTATTTTTTTATTCTTTGTTTCTATTTGAAGCAATAATTTAGATAGCATAACCTGGACAGTAATATCCTTACCAGGGTTACTGTCATCTGCTTAATCCACATCCCCTTTGAGCGATACAGGAGCTCCATAATGACCCTTTACCTATCCCTGTCCTTGGCTTTCTAGCTGATTTCATGCTAATCAGTCCAGACTTATTGCATGATCCTTGATAATTCAGAGGGCTTTTCTGCTCTTGTGTTGCCTGAAATTCTCAGATGAGCTCCCAAATTATGAAAATCCTGCTCAGTTTCCTCAAAGTTTATCTAATGAGTTCTTCTTTAAGACTAAGCTCAACAAATCGATTTTGTGTATGTCTTTGTATTATATTTCAGCCACTAAATCTCTGAAAACTAACAAGGATTTAGACTTTTGGACAGGATTCCACACTTTTTTATTTCTTCATTCTATCCACCATAATTTTATGTACTTCACATTTTTACTGAAGAAACAAAAAGTCATCTTAAGTAGTAGTTTTTATTATTGTTATATCTGTTGTCAGTAGACTTCAAGTTACTTGCAGTTTTCCATTTCTGGCTTTCATATCTTCATCGTTGCTACCAAACACCACAAACTGACCTAGCAGCCAGGTGTATTTTTCCTAGTCACGTACACTGTAATTTGGGTGATGAAGGTATTTGTGATGTTGGCCTTCCACATTCTGTGAAAAGCACCTACACAGTCACCAGGTTCAGAAGACACTGCAATTCACTAAATTTTCTCCTTATCACTTAATTTTCAGTGATCATACATTATCACCAAATACTTTTAGACTGTTTATTAGAAATCATGGAGACATATTTTACAGGACATTTTCTTGAGAAGCTCCACCAGGAGCCCTTACGCTCAAGAAACCTTGGTCTTACCCAGCCTTAGGGAAACCTGAGAGACGCATATTTGTGTTTCCAGTCCTGCTGAGACCTCTCCAGAGTTCCCAAATGGACTTTCTGTGGTCTGGAAGGGGAATCATCTGATTGTCACGAACAATTGTAACTAAGGCACCATGAGAAATTTTACCAGGGAGTTTTGGAAAAACAGAGGCTTTGGCAATTTACCACACACATGCTAAAGGGACTTCATTACATGATTTTACAATTAAGGAGAAAACATCAAAACATATTGTCACATTCAAGTTAAAAACAATGGCTTGTATTGAAAAGCATCTGTTTCAAGTTATCTACAGATGTGAAATGTTAATAAAAACCATGACTATTATCATTGGTGGTTTTGTTTTAGCTCACTTTGTATCACAGAAAACGTAACTGATTCAGGCATCTTTTAATAAAGTTGATCTTAATCCAATTAGGCAGAAAAATTCTGATATTTTAAAGAAATGGTATAGTCTGGAGGCCTTTCAAGTACAATCTTTTCCCTAATGTCTTTTGAAATACAAGGCATTTTTATCTGTATATTATAAGAGCTATATGACTGCTGTAGACACTTTGGGTTGATTCAGCTCTCACAAATACCTATTCTATATCTTTTCTACTTTTGGAGCTATTTTGCATGCAAACCACCATGAGAACTCTAGCAGAGCATTTGATATTCCCCCATCAGCAATTTGCAAGAAAAGAAAAAGAAGAAAAACATTCTACTCCTTAGTTAATGCCAAAGTGCACAGTCACTGGGAAGGAGAGAAAACTCACGCAAGACAACGTCAGTCACAAATGAGCACATGGACAAGTTTATGAGTGCACAGAGAACATAGCAAAAGGGCAAAACACAGTTGACCAGACGTTTTCAGGAGCCTGTGACAAATCTGCAAAGTAGTTTGAGAAAACTTTAAAAGAAAATATCTTTTTTTTTTTTTTTAATTGGATCAATAGGACTGCAGGTAGCAGTGCATATGTGTGGAAAAACGTTGATCTTGGACACTGCTTTTTTTCATGTGTGGTGTTACTAAAACAGTACTCTTTTTACATACTCCAAAGTCCAAGTAAAATTATCTCAGAAGAATAAAAGAACATTAAAGGGTATTCAGCTGCAAGAGAGGCATCATGTATGTGCAATGCAGGATTTCTCTTGATGGCTGTAAATCACTATTCAATAGGAAAAAAAAAAATAATAGTGGAGAAAGACTGAGAATATTTTCCTTTCTGGAAGCAAGGCATGTATCTGGCAAAGCTTTAATTATTTCTTAAAAGGAGATGGACAGGATATTCTAAGAAAATAAAACTACTTTTAACTGAAGGTATTAATGGTCACTTAAATAAAGGAAAGGTTTTCCCCATTTGACTTTTTTTTCTAGATTAAATAAAATCTAGTTTTCTTGGTTTTTTTTCTTCTAGCAGATCAGTAAGTATTCATGGATCTGAAACAGGCATCAATTTTAAAATAGTATTTATAAGGTGGTGTCTTTATGTTGTAGGAATTTCTAGAATATTTGACTTCTGTTAAAGGCAGTATCAAAAAAAATAAGCCAAAAGATTGCCTAATTACTTCTGTCACAAACTGCTGTGTATTAATACAACTATTAACTGAAACATTTTTAACACCTGGTAAACAGCAATTTCCTACTAATTCATTCCAGGTTGAGGTGGTAGCTTGTAACATGCTCAAATGTATGACATCTGAAAAGGTTTCATAAATAAAAGGCTTCAAACAGCTGAAAAGGTTTCATAAATTATAATGCTTTGTGTGTTGTGAGGGTGGATTACTTGGCTCATCATCATTAGAGTAGAAACAGTTTCTCTGTCTGCTTTCAATGGCAAGACTAGGATGCAAGTAGAAATTTTGTTCAACTGAAGCTCCCAAAAGCTTACTGTGAGGATTTCTGTAAGTGTTATACAGTGAAATATTTTTTGCTGAACTCTGCATTTTTAAACTTCATTCAGTACATTGCTTGTCAGCAGCCAACATACAATCCCAGACATATAATGAGATGTGTTTCTCAAGGACTGTGATAAAAATTTACATTTTTTGAGCAAATAAGTTTTCTCCACATATGAAAATGCTTAAACAAAATTTTAATGACAGGATCCAGAAAGTTCCCTTTAGGCCACAGAAAATTACTTTAATCTGTGAATGTAATTTGCATCCACCAGAAGACAAAATTTCTCATTCAATAGTATAGTTAGTCTAAAATGTGTGTTTATATTTGTGCTGCTTTAATCATGCTTGTCTGTATCCTGCAAGGAAAAATTAATGCCACTCCCTCTGCTCAAAGAGATGGTTGACTGAACAAAGGTGTTTATTGGCAGAACATTCATTCATTTAACGATACCTTCAACTAGCCACACTATACCCCCAATGAATGGTTAGTCTGAAAATAATCCTGTGCAAAAGCGCAAATTCAATATCGTTTTACCAATATGGCCTGAAACACTTCACAGAGACAGTTGTGGTAGAGGACATGCACATTCCAAAAGAGATTTAAAATAAATAGTTTAATAATCTTATACCTGTTTAACAGTATTGTAGAGTGTCAGAAGCTTCTATGATCAATTCAAGGCAATTGAGGCCAGGTATCTTTCCGGGATGTAGTAACAGGTATGAAAACAGATGGCTTAACATTCCAGGATAGGTGGTAAGGAATGAATAAACTCAAGATGCCCAGTCAACCTGCTTATCTAAAAATATGCCAGAGACTTAACCATTTGAAAATCTTGCCCAAGTAACTTTTCATTAATTTATCTTATTCAAAAGATATATTGACCAAGCAGAAGGCAGAATGAGCTCTTTACCTTACAGGAGTTGTTCTGACCATTTATTTATTTTCATGTTAATACGCTAATGAATGCATGTTTAGGTAGTACTGTAGCTTTAAAACTTCTTACTATCACCAAGTAACCAGAAGGGGAAGTAGGAAGCTGGGAGAAGAATTAGCAAGGCTCATTGAAATAGCTTTAAACTAAGTTTGAAGTGGGATAGAGATGAAACCGGGATTACTAAAGTGGAGCCTGGGAAGAGCATGCCAGTGCTTGTGGGTAAAAGCACTAGCGAGGTCTTGCAGTCTGTGTCTCAGTGGGAGGTAGGGGATGGCGATCCATGTGGTAGCAAAGACATGAGGGGTAGTAATAGGTTGGCAACTACAGAAGGGTCTGAGCACAGTCAGGCGGCAAATAGGGCTCATCCCCCTGAAAAAGTGGTAGGACAATTAGCCCAGCTGAAACTAAGTTTGAAGGGGGAAGGAGGGGAGTCCATTAGCAGAGACACAAGGCTTACTGAAGGATTAGGAACTACATCTGAGCGTAATAATTCTCAGGTAGAAACTAGGCCTTCCGACACCAAAAATGTAGTGGGACCAGTAGCCCAGCTGAAGTACTTTTACACTAATGCGCAAATGCACACAGCATGGACAACAAACAGGAGGAGCTGGAAGTCCTTGTGCAGCTGGAAAGCTATGATGTAGTCGACGTCACGGAAACATGGTGGGAAGACTTGCATGACTGGATTGCTGCTCAATGGATGGCTACGAACTCTTCAGAAGGGACAGGCAAGGAAGGATAGGAGGAGGGGTGGCCTTGTACATTAGGGAGGGTTACAAATGTCAAGAAGTAATTGAGGGAAATAGTAGAGTTGAGTGCCTAGTGCCTGTGGGTAAGAATCAGAAGGAGGGCTAGCAAGGCTGATACTGTGATGGGAGTCTATTAGAAACGACTCAGCTAGGATGTAGATGTAGATAAGTTGTTTGTGAATAGAGAAGGACTTGTGAGGGATGTGACGGAGGCTGTCTTGTGCACAGTGACCATGAATTAATTGAGTTTTCAATTCTCAGAGAGCAGGGAGGGGAGTGGGAGTGTTGATCTGTTTGAGGGTGGAAAGGCTTTGCAGAGGGATCTGGACAGGCTGCATTGATGGGCCAAGGCCAATGGGATGAGATTCAACAAGGGCAAGTGCAGGGTCCTGCACTTGGGTCACAACAACCCCATGCAGCACTACTGGCTTCAGGAAGTGTGGCTGGAGAGCTGCCTGGCAGAAAAGGACCTTGGGGTGTTGTTTGACAGCTGGTTGAACATGAGCCAGCAGTGTGGCCAAGTGGCCAAGATGGCCAACAGCATCCTGGCATGTATCACGGACAGCAAGGAGGACTTGGAAGGTGATCGCCCCCCCCCTCTACTTGGTACTGTTGAGGCCCCTTCTCAAGTAGCATGTCCAGTTTTGGGCTGCTTACCATAAAAAAAGACGTTGAGGTGCTGGAGCAGGTCCAGAGAAGGGCAATAAAGGTGATGAGGGGTCTGGAGAGTAAGTTGATGAGGAGAGGCTGAGGGAGCTGGGGTTGTTTAGCCTGGAGAAGAGGAGGCTGAGGGGAGACCTTATTGCCTCTCTCTACCTGAAAGGAGGTCATAGAGAGGCAGGGGTTGGTCTCTTCTCCCAAGTCACAGTCAATAGAACCAGAAGAAATGGCCTCAACTTGCACCAGGGGAGGTTCAGCTTGGAAATCAGGAAAAATTTTTACACTGATTATCAAGGATTGGAATGGGCTGCCCAGGGTAGTGGTTGAGGCTCCATTCCTCAAGGTATTGAAAGACAGGTTGACATAGTGCTTGGTGACATGATTTAGTGATGGTTTGTTTGGGTTTTTTTATCAGTTAGGTTGATGGTTGGACTAGATGACCCCAAAGGTCCCTTCCAACCTAGACAATTCTATGATTCTATTATTCTATAATTTTAATAAGATTATACGGTTGTTACTTTTATGTTATAAGCATAGCCAGAATCCAAATTAAAAAAAAATCACCAAAAAAAACCCCTCAAATCAACCAACAAAGAAAGTATGACTGTCCCCACCCTTTTTCTTCACATTTGGGGTTTCCACCCCACGGCTATGCCGAATGCTAGACCAACTGGTTGTGTAGCTGAAGAAGGGGCTGAGGAGGTAAAATGTGGCTCTGAAGAAGGGGAGAAATAATCCTTTGGAGTGTAGATAAGGATATGTTTGACCACAGATGCTCCCATGGAGAGGTCTTTAACTGACAGGGCAGTTCAAGGACTGGATGGTAACAACATGCAGTATTTCATTCTGTTAATTTTTTAGGCATAAAAAATACGAGCATAAAAGAATGGAAGGAAAAACACTCCTTGAACCTTCTATTTTTTTCATATTAATAATCACCTAAAGTCAGTGTTTATGCTCATTCATTATATGAAGCAAGCAATACTCAGGATTGGGGTTTTTTGCCCATGAAATGGAGTTTATAATATAAGACAAACTAGCCACCAACAGTAGGTAAAACTTTTTTATATTAGTGAACTGGTCTTTAGTTGTTCCTGCTCAGGAAAGTGCATGTATCCACTACCCATGTTGAGCTAGTACTTCAGTACCTTTCCAAACTGAGATGGCAAGACTTAGTACTTACTAAGTATCACAGTTTTCATTATAATGACAATGACAAAAGATCTTCAAAATAGTAAATAGAACACTTCTAAGTTCACATACATCTAGTAAAGTGCACCAAGAAGTAATTTTGACTCTAAAATCTTCATTAAAGTCACTTTCTCTGCACAGTTCATTAGAAGTGGTCTTACACGATAGGATGAACCATAAAGAAACTGCAAAGTCTTCACACATGTAAAACCTGTTAGTCTCAATATTTGCTCCTCCAGAGGAGTTTTACTTCAGCAAAGACAGCAGCATTAAGCTTTACACCTTGGCCAGGGTTTGCAAAGTAAAAGGAAAGCTTTTTCCACTTAAAGTTCCCATCAGCTGCACTGGCAGTAAATTCTTCATCATGGAGGGAATCCTATAATCCTACATAATAAATCTTACACAGAGTCGTGAAAATCATTCATATGCAGGGACTGACCTTCTGCTAATCTTTAAAGAAAGCAAAATTATATACTGTAAAATCAAGTCATCTCAAGCTAAAACTAATAATAATTCTCTAGCTCTTATCTTTTTCTTCTGGAAAAACAGTAACTATTGTAGGATGGATGCTTTTTGGTATTGTCAAATTAGTTTTCTCATTCATCTAGAAGTCCTTACAGTGAGTGAACTAGAATAAAACATTGGGTAGAAGAGGTTTCTTTTTCAGTGATTTGACTATTTCTTAGCAACTGCATACTTGCTTCATTTGCATCATAGCTTTAATGATGAAAATGTAAGGTTTTCCTAATGCAGAAATGAGAGATTCCCATATTAAAATGGTTCAGGGTCTAAAACATGGATCCTATACCTCTACTCTGGCAGCATCCAGTTCAGGTAAGCAGTTAAAAAGCTCTCAGTTTGGTGGATGGCGGCTCTCAATGGAAGTATCAGCCGAGTTACAAAGCAACAAAAGCTGGATTCATAACCATCTCCCTTCCCATATTCTTATTCATTTTAAGATTGCAGAAAAAGACTTGAAACTCTTATCTTCTCCACCATGCCTCTTCGAGGGAATGCCATTATTAAAACCTGCTGACATACATTAATTTATTTTCTTCTCTTTATTTGTGCTTCTCATTTTGATAATTTGATGTATGTTATGACCTGTGTGATCTTCCCAGTAAAGGACTGAGACCCACTTTAGAGCACCAGCATTACAAAATGGGACTTGCAGGAAGTCATTGACAGACATTAATTGAAATTATGTCATTAAATCTATCATGATCCCTTTAACATTATAAAAATCTTAATTCCTTTTTGATAACACAGTATTGATTCAAGAAAGCCCAACACCTTGTATGAATATTAGTGCCTAACTAATGGCTTTTAGTTGCTTCCTTTGAACTTATATATATTGTACTTAGGACCTAAAAATATCTGTTTCTAAAGAGGCAGTCATATGGCTGGACGTTAATCAAGCACCTCTTCAGTGATCACTAAAATACTATGTCACCATCCAACTGTCATCTATCAGATTATTGGTTTTTGTGGCCACTTTCCTAATTTCCACATTCCTACATTTCCACATTCCACATTTCCACATTCCTAATGACTGAAATTTGGATTATGGAGCACAGGTGACTCAGAAGGCCGTAGTCTTGTAGGCCACGAAGTAGGAAAGGTAGAATGCAGTGATAAAAATTTCATCATCATACTGATTCTTTGTTCCAGATTAGGGTCATTCTCCTACCTGTGATGCCTCCTAATAAATGGTGATTATTGAATACCTCCATAAATATGAAGTATAAAAAAGTACAAAACACATATTTTTAAAAAGTCAAAGTAGCACCAGACTCTCATGATTACTCATCACTTCCTCATCACACTCTACTTCCCTTAATCATCACACCAAAACATTCTTGAGAGATGACAGCTTTAGGACCTCAGTGCTTGAGGTGTGCTTCTAAGTACCCTCTGCATTAAATACATCATCTTTACTGAAACAACACCCCAGCTGTATCTGTTAGCACGAAGTGGGAATATTTATGCAGTCTTTGTATTGTGGTAATTTGTATGCTTAATGCTATGAGCCAATTTACAACGCAGTGCAAACGTTTGGTAGTCTGTTACTCCAGGATTGCTGCTTACAGCATCACAGGTCACTCCTGACTTGAGAGTGCAGAATACTGAGGGATAGAGGGAAAGGGAGGGGAGGGGAGGGGAGGGGAAGGGGAGGGGAAGGGAAGGGGAAGGGAAGGGACACAATGTGGTCATGTCTACGTTGGGAGGAAGTATGATAAAAGTGTTTAGCAAAGGTCCTAGAAACTGATATACCCTATACAGTACAGTTGACCTGTGAATTTGAGCATTTCCACATGTGCTGGGCAGCTGGCACATGTGTCACTCTGTGCCTGCTCAAAATTGCTGGACTGGGGAAATTCACCCTTTGAAAAGGGAGTAGAACATAAGCAGAACTCTCAAGAAATGTATCACTGATTAAACTTAATGTTACTAGGGAACCATAATAAGATGACATTAAATAGTCATTGACTCATTTCCCAATGAGCAATGAAAACTGAAAGGGTTACCATATGCCATTAATTTAAACAATATCAGAGGGGCCTCATAAGAATGAGAAATTACTACCATGGGTAATTTGTACATATATTAAGTCAGGTTATTTTTGAATCTGGAGATTTTTGCAAGCAAAATTTAAAAATATTTTGGAAATTATCTTTTTTTTTAATTAAATGTTATTTTCTTGAATTGAACCTTAAGAGCAGAGGAGACATCATTTGTTGTCACACCAGGTAGATAATTACTGGGTTGAAGCCATAAATATCAATATATTGATAATTAAAGGAACTAATTCTGACTTTGCTTTACATATATGGGGACCAGATCCTTGGCTAGCATAATAATCAGCATATCTCCATCCAAGACAGTGCTATTGAGCTGCACTGATTTACAGCCATTGGAGACTGAGACAATGTAGACAATAGCTATTTTTAGAAGGCATTCTTTGGAAGAAACCATTACAATGAAGCCAAATTCTACACCCCTTACTCAGATGCACAGCCCCAATGGGATTAAGGGTAAGAAGAGAAAAATGTGGCCCATCTTCTGAAGGTTATGTCTGGGAGTCAAACATAAATTCTGATGCAGCTTAACGATGATCACATTTGAGCTACATACATGTTTAAAACGCAGATTAAATTTTAAAAGCAGTGGTGCTTGAAACACAAGTAGGCCTGAACTGAAAAGATAAGAAACCAATCCAAGGCATAGACACTAACATTGTTCTCCCTCTCTTACTCGACAGCTGCTTATCTGAGGATCTGTCATACGGAAAATATGTGCATGCAATGAAACATCTGTTGATGTATCTCTGCTCCCACCCAGCTCCTTAAAAGCAAAAAGTGTGAGGTTGTTACTATTTTCAATAGTGCCCAGACACTTGTTCTGTGCATCATAGCACAGGGATGGTGGGTGTCTCGGGGCTGCCTGCCTGCTTGGGGCTGGAATGGCAGCCTGCTGCTGTCATCTCAGGCATGTGGGGTAATACAAAGACAAGGTCTTAAAGCAGCATGTAATCCTAAAAAGTGCCATTCCAGCGGATTTCCATTTAGGAATACTTAGCACGAAGAGACCTAAATGCACAAGCAGCGTGCTCTAGCTAGGGAGATAATTACCAGCCCAGCTGCTTCTGTTACCTCTTTTAATCTTATTTGACAGCCACTTCCCTCATCTCTTGCATGTTGACGACACATGGCATTTATACCTGCTAGAGACACTGACAAATTATTCCTGGCATTTGTTATTAGTACCTTGTTTCTTTATTGGAGACACTGGGAGAGTGTCAGCACACTGGGTGCAATTAGGAAAAAAACAAGGAGGCTCCTTTTTCAGATAGAAAAAGGGAATAAAAGTAGAGTCCAAATGCTTGTTTCTGTTGGCTTTAGTAATAGCCAGGCAGCCTCACAAACTTAATAAAATGTGCTCCCTTCTCCTTAATGCCTATAAAATATATATCCCTGTACAGAAACAGCAATCTCACACTAGACTGAGAACACAATGAAAACAAGTATATTGGTTCAACTGAGCATTATTTTTCTACTGACAGACAGGGTATTTTGGTAATTTCAAAATCTAATACTCAGTATATTCTCATTTGTCTGGTTTCTTTCCCTGTCTGTAAATGCAGCAGTAGGTCAGTTTAACCACATTAGGAAATTTTAATTTTCAACCTGAAGATGAGATGACAATCTGCTTCAGTTGCTGTCATGGTCTTCTATCTGAAGCTGGTATGTTTATTCTTGGACATTTACATTATGGTAGAGAATGCCATGAAGGAGCTGAGTTATAAATGTTAGTTTTGATTGAATACAACACTACAAATAAACATGCCAATACACCCTATAACTATGTCATCCTCTTTCATCCTCTCAGCAGTGCAGCTGATACCCCTGGGCATCTGCTGCCAATAATTCCATAGAATGGTAGGGGCATCAGACAACGACCTACAAATACCAGCTAATAAGAACAGAATTTATATTTCAAACCATAGCACCATGAAAAACAATATAAAAACTCTGGAAAAAAAAAATGGTTGATGTTCACTGCAAAATTCTCTGCTGTCCAGTAGTCATATCGTTGTTTAAAGAAGAGGCCACATAGCAACAGGCGGAGAGAATCACACAAAATGTCTATGATCATCCTCAGATCAACCTGTGAAAGATTTCTTTTAAAGAGAAGTCTTCATTGTGTGAATCCCACTGTAAAATGGGTGTAGAGGCAAATCTCACACAATGACAAAGGTGGAAAAATCATAGTAAATCTCTATGTCAGTGCCTTTTGTTTTTACTGCTTTGGATGTGCATTTTGTAGAGCCATAAAATCATGGAAAAACCTACCAAACAAGCAAAAGCTCTTCTTTAACCCTTTGGCACTGGGCAAGGAGTGTCTGGAAATCTTGACTTTTTCTTGTCAAAGGTATCAAAACAAAACAAAAAAAAAATCCCAACTCACAACTCTCAAAGTCTGGCAAGAGAAATGGAGAACATAAAAGTTGTGAAAAGGAGGTTGGCTGGACAAAAATAAAGGATTGGCACTAGAAAATATTAGGCCTCTGATTTTTTTAACAAATACAAAAACAGCTGGGTTTTTGTGGGTTTGTTTTTTTTAAAGGATATACTATTTCTGCTTTATAAATGCAGAAAATTAAAAATCTGCCCGACTGCTAATGAAATAAAAATAAGTAGTCTTCATAAGCTGTTGTCTTATTGTCACGTTACCCTATTCTAGTCAATGAAAAATTACAAATACAGTGATGTGACAAAGTGTTTCTGAGTGTTATAAGGTTGCTTTCTTGCCCAAGCTTGAAAATACAGGATTCAAATAGCTTAACCACTGTGTTTTCAGAATAAGAAAAGCTAGAATTAATCTGTATTTTGACACTAAGTTATGAATAAACAGAAAATTAACTTGTGAAGTCCTTTTAGCTCTGACACACAATCAAAATAGTGGTCTCTGCTCAACTGGAATCAATATAATTATGTCAAGTAAAACTAGTAGACAATTTGGTGCAACCGAATGTTTACATATTCATAATGTGACTAATTATAGGCATATATCTTTACATACACATGGGTATACATGCACACGTGTATATGATCAACTCCTTGATTTAACCAAGATATTGTTCATGCCCTGAACAATCATTCCCCTTGCATTGTCCTAGTCCCTGTGATTCCCATTCTAGGAATTTTTCTTCTCATCTTTCACAGGTTGATGTGGGTTAGTTCAAGATTATCAGGGCTGCTGGACATGCAGCATTTGAAACAGCAAGTACCCAGTGCCTGGGTGGTTTAACTTGCACCTCTGAGCTGGTGGCTCTGCTGCCCTTCAAATGAAACTCATCCCTTCCTGAGTACCTTCGGTGTGCTCAGAAAATCTCCACAGGATGAGGTCCCTCAGGAGATGGATGTGTCACGGGACTTCTCAATCTGTCCCTGCACTGCTGACGGGCACAGTGGGCAGTGAAGGGAGCAGGTGGCAAAATCCATGGTTCGCATGGGAGGAGGTCTTTGTGGAGCAGAGAACATTGGATGGCTCCCAAAGGCAGAGAGGCCAGTGAGCTTTTCCCAATCAAAGTGTCTAAATCCATCTTCAGCATTAAATCAAGAAGTTCAAAATAATGACCGCGGTTCACTGGTTGTGAAATGAGGGTTACGAACACATAATTGCTTGAAAGGGCTGTTATAAGGATTAACACATGGAATTTTGAGAGGAGCTCAGATATGGAGTCAGAAATCCCCAAATGGGGACCATTTCTGCAAGAATGCCGAAATACAATTTCTAACACTCATGGCAAGAACAAGCTTCCTGCTCATTCTTCCTTTGATGCTTTTTCTGTCCTGTGAAAAACAAGAAGATGTTTGGCCATGCTTCTATATGTAGAGCTTCTTCCTTTTTTTCCCAGGCAGAGAAGTAGGAGTGCTCAGCTCTATGTGTCACTGAAAAAAAGAAGAAAATAAGTTTACAGGAACTGTGACTACAAGATCTGCAGGTGTGTCCCATGATCACAGGCAAAGCAGCTGGGAGGTCAGAAAATTGCTGGTTTCAACTTTGAAGAGGCTGTATAATAAACTCAAACTAAAATTAAACCATCTCTTCCCCCAGGAAAAATCAAAAGCATTTGCTAAATCTGCAAATCAACAGACTGCATATTTTACCTGCATGGATTTTGAGCTATGTGACTCTTCCTTCAAATTGCATTTACATTAAAGGAGGTACAGCTACTGTGTACCATTTTGTTCTTCACCTTTCTGACTTCAGGACTATTGTAGTTCCTGTAGGTACCAAAAGTCTAAATAAAAGGCACAATATTCTTTAAAGGAGCCATGCAAAATTTAGATCCAACTCTTACAAAAGTATTTTCAGTCCAGGAAGTAAACTAAGAATCTGATAGAGTCAGGAAAGCCAAGATCAAGTGCAATTGTGACTTGCAAGTGATGTCGAGTGCCATATGAAGAGTTTCTAGTACCATATGAATAGGAAAAGACTGAACAAGGAAAATGTGAGCCTCCTGCTGAATGAGGCAGATGATTTAGTGAGAACAGACATGGATAAAGTTGACATACTCATTGCTTGCTTTGCCTCAGCCCTCAGCAACAAGGTCTCCTAGGCCTTCATGCTTATTGAAAGCATTCAAGAAGGGAAGACCAACCAACAGCAGCTAAGGATCCAGCTATGGAATACTTGAGATCTCTTTACTCACACAAGTCCTTGTGACCAGATGCGTTGCATCCAAAGGTGCATCCATGCAACTGGATGATGCCCTTGCAAGGCTGCTACCTGTCATCTTGGAAAGGTTGTGAGATCAGGCAGATCCCCTCATGGCTGGGGAAATGCAAACATTGAATATGTCTTTAAAAAAGGTGAAAAGGGCAATCCAGAGAATTATAGGTTGATCAGTCTCACTTTAGTTCTTTGGAAAATGATGGATCAAGTCCTGTTGGAGCTAATTCCAGGGCACAGGAAGGAGAACAGCCAGGATGGACTTAACAAGGATAAATAATGCCTGACCAACCTCATTGCCTCCTATGAAAAGAAAACCACTGAGTTTGTGGGCAAGGGGAGAGCAGTAGATCTTGTTTACTTTGACCTTAGCAAGGTGTTTGACAATGTCTCCATCCAGCATTCTTTCATCCAAGTTGTGACAAATGATGGAGGTGGGTAGACAACTAGATGGATTAACAAAACATGGTTGGATGATTAGTTTCAGTAGGTAGTGATTAGTGGGTTGTTCTCAACCTGGAGGCTAGTAAAAGTGAACGGAACAGAAAATTGATTCTGTTTTACCTCAAACCAGGACAGTAGTTCAGGTAACTACTCTGAGACCTGTCCTGTTTACCCACATCATCAGTAACCTGGATGAGGCATCGTAATATTTATACATCACGGTTGTAGCCTAGCCATGCACAGGAACATGATCTTTCAACAAGAAGGAATATATTTTCAACCTGATCTAGAGGCAGCAGTCTTTCAATGTTTCAAGTTCCTTATCCTTTGACTAATATCATTGTTTTCCCAGCCTGCCCCTACTCTTGTGACCTCCTCAACCCGTCCCAATTTTCGCTGTACCCCATTTCATTTTTTCTGCTTTTGCCACCTTTTCCCCTGGTCCCAACCCACTTCTTGTCTCTGTTCCCTAACAAGTGCCTCTCCCCTCCCCGCTTTCCCTTCTAGCCAGGCTCTTCTTGAAATATCCGTGTTTTCTCCTCCTGAGCTGCAGTCAGGAGAGTGTTTAAAGTACAAAAAAAAAAAGGGCAGGCATCAGGTTTCCACTTATATCCCTTGGGAGGCACAATAATTTGTTCCATGTACAGCCCCGCACAGGTGCTGCAGCTTCAGCTTGGCCCATGCTTGATGCACATGGAGTCTTCAGAGATGCTGATTTCACCTCTGATAAACATGTAGAAATGGTGTTTCTGGGAGACTAACAAATTAAGGGTGGGTTGGTTTTCACAAGGAGAGCAATAGTCATATATTTTGGGTCTCACTTTCAATGCTTGCCAGATAAAACAATTTGATCGAAGCTTAGATACTGTAAAGATACTTAGTGAAAAGTATATAACATTTTGTTAGCAGTAGGAACAGATTAAGGTATCCATGACTTCTTTATGAGCATCTTTAACTTGAAACAGGAAAAGAAACTTAAAGTAACATCCAAGGTGGAAGTTAACCAGTCTGAATAGTTACACCTTGTGGCAACTGAAGAAGGTGGTGACAACAGAAAATGGAAAGCAACCTTAACTCCTGTTATTATTTCCACTTCTTTCTAAAGCACAAATAAACCATTTCAGCCATCTCTGCATCTAATGTTTCTCTTACAGAAGGCAAATATGGAAAGAATCCATCTCTTCTTTCCTAGCACTCAGTAATATAGACTGGAGAAGTAGTGCAGCACAAAGACAATTAATAATTCTTAATTTAGCAGGTGACCCTAAGCATCAGACAGCAGTGCATCAAAGCAATCTCCAAGAACAGTAGAGAGAACTAAATTATTTCTCTACTTACTAAACAACAAAGTAATGAAAACCAGAATGTACTCTCAAATCTAGACCGTTTTTTATATTTCCATCCACGTTAATCCAAGAAGCAGCTATGGTCATTAAGAATATCCAGTGATTTCACTGTATTCAACCAGCTTGTAAAGAGGAGCCTTTTTAAGACAATTACAAGAAAAACACAAAATTTTTATCAAGATTTGAGATTTGTTTATTTAGTATTAATGAAACATGACATATGCCAGCTGCCAAATTTGTCAGTCTAGGCAAGGTTTCCAGATAAGTCTTCTTTAATACTCTTTCTTCTTTAGTGGTGATATGAAATAAAAATCACTTTGGGAATTTTGTTTTGCTTTGCTTGGTTTTTGTGAGCATCTGTGGAGGCTTTGTTTTTAATGTTCTTGCTTAATACCATATTCTCCAGAAGAACCAGAAGTAACAGCCAAAGATAGCTTCAATTATCTAATATAAAGTATACAGGAAAACACAGTATTAGAATCTTTTTTCTTCTTTCTATATTTTGCATCTGTAATCAAGCTCAAATGCAAATAATGACACTTAGACATCCTACTACTTGATTGTGCCTTTAATTCAGGAAGTGAAATAAATAAGTGGTATCAGATGGTCCAGCAATTAACTATGCATTGAATTGCAGTTTCAAAAATAGAGCCTAAGTCAACTCTTTTTAAAAAGTCTGGTTGCCGAATATCAGTGTATCATGTGCATTTTACAAAATCAGAGAATGATACGGGGTTGGAAGGGACCTTCTGGAGACCATCTAGTCCAAGGCCCCTGCCAAAGCAGGTCCACCTAGAGCAGGTTGCACACGAACCTGTCCAGGTGGGTTTTGAATGTCTCCAGAAACAGAGACTCCACCACCACCCTGGGCAGCCCGTTCCCATGCTCTACCACCCTCAAAGTGAAGAAGTTCCTCTTCATGTTTAGATGGAACTTCCTATGTACAAGTTTGTGCCCATTACCTCTTGTCCTCTCATGGGGCACCACTGTAAAAAGACTGGCCTCTTCCTCTTGACATCCACCCTTTAAGTATTTATGGGCATTGATCAGATCCCCCCTCAGTCTTCTCTTCCCCTAACTAAGGAGACCCAAGTCCCTCATCCTTTCCTCATAAGAGAGATGTTCTAGGCCCCTTTTTGGCTCTTTGCTGTACCCTCTTCTGTGGTTCCCTCTACTTCTTGAACCAGGATGCCAAGAACTGGACACAGTACAGTACTTATGTATATATTTGTATATGTATTGTTAAAATACATGCAGCAGGTAAACATTTCCTAATATGCATAGGATAATATGAGGTGTACATGTATTGCTTAGCATGCAAGAGCATTAAATTTAAAGAGCATTAAAGCCAGAAATGGACTTACGGGCTTGCAACATAAGTGACCATCCGACATCTTTACATCTCTGGTCATGTCTAGATAACAGAGTGTGATGCAGTACATGGACACATGCTTGCTGAACACCAAAAGCAGTATTGCTACAGTGCCAGGGTTCCCTCATGGTAGCGTGCGGAGCATCCTTAGTGCTTCTGGCCAGGCCTGGCTTGTTCAGAGCTGGCTGAGACAGATAAGCCAAGAAGTGCATTGCATTAACAGAATTTGCAATGTGAAGGCAGCCAAAGTACAATGCATTCCTCTCTAGTCAAACTGATGTGGAAAGACCACAAGCTACTCCATTTCCAGCCTGTAAAATACATATACATATATACTCTAGTTGACCTTGCTCTGAGTAGAGGGTTTGGACTAGACAATCTCCAGAAGTGCCTCTGTATCTCAGCTATTCTATGATACCTGACATGGGGCAAATGTCAGTGCAATCCATCTCCTCATTAAAATACCAAGATATCACTGCTTTGAAAAACTTCAGAGTGAGTAAATGGAGGAGGAGCTGGGGAGAAGGTAGATGGAAGTGGAATGTCTGAATAGAAAGCTCTACAAACAAAAAAGAAATGTGAAATAGAAGAGCTGGATAGTGGCACAGGCAGCTGGTCTAGAAGAAAGCTGAACTCATTTTTAGCAGTCAGGTTTTCTGGCAAAGAACTGGACAAAATAGTCATTGTGCATAAAGTATCTGAAGGCTTCAGCTGTTTTTTTCTGTCTGTGAATCACTGGCAAGTATCTCCTTATTTTGAGAATTTGCCATAGCTAATTGTCCTATAATTTATGCAAATCTATTTCCATCATGTATACAGAAATACTGGCTATTAGTTATTTATGAGTAGTAGTCAGCTAGCTCTGGGTCATGACTGAAACTGTTCAAGCAGGAGAAAACAAACAATTTAGGGATAATGAGCAATTAATATTTCTTTCTGCATAGCACTATCCCTATTTCTAAGTGAGTACATACTGAAAGTCACGGTTCACTGAACAGATATTAACAAAATTCCATTTTAAAAATACATGAAAATAGCAAGCAGGAAAGGTTTCTTTGTAGCAGCTATCAAAGTGCAAAGAATTGTAACGTATTCTGGGTCAGATATTCTAGACTGATGTAAAATCAGCATCATTCTAGTGCCAACAGTGGGATCTCTGATGTTTCATTGATTTATACCAGATGCAAGTCTGGACTTTATATATTTCTCTTTTTTTTTTTTTTTTTTGTCTTTTTTTTTTCTTTTTTTAATTGCTCAGCTAGTTTCACTGCAGAAAATTAGAAAAAAGGGATTTAGAAAGATCACAGTAGCTGGCAATTGGCGAGATGGGATGCAAATAGATTATTGCAAAGAGGCAGGGGAAAGAGAAGCCAGATTCTGGCAATGTTACTGCGATTGTGACATGAACTTAGGTGGAGATGAAGGGCAGAATAGAAATTCTGGGATTAGAGATAGCTCTGCAGCAATTTGATACTAACCTTCAAGAGCTGAAAAAATTCTTAAGTTTAAGGAAACAGAATGACTCGTTGACAGATTTAATCTAGAACAGATTTAGAACCAGTTTTTTTTTTACCAGATTTACTCTGGTGTAGATTTTGGCTAAAATTACTTTTTTAATCATTAATTAAACTACGACTGCCTTTTTCCCACTGCCTGGCTTTATCACCCTGATAACCAACAAGGTGTATTTCTAGTGATGTTAGATAGCCTGGACATGTGAAGCCCTTTCCCAAATTTTCCCAGCTCAGAAAAACCATACAATAAGAACAAAACTTGCCTGAATTAAA
>VZTM01032478.1:264917-339199 GCA_013400555.1 Jacana jacana
AAGAAAAAAAAGGTACTGTCTACAAATATGTATCAGTGACAGAGGCATAGGACCACAACACTTGCTTCACCCATCATCTCTGCCATAATCCTGCCTAGATACAGGTGTGCACTAGCAGGCCTATACATACATACATACATATATGTTTTTCTTCATCATCAGAGAAAATTGAAATACACACAAAAAAAAAAAAGGACTAGGTTTGATTTGGTAAACTGCTTTCAACCACAGCACTACTGAAAACACAGGGAAAACAAGAAATGGGAGGAATTTTGGAAGAATAACCACTTCAAACCAAATTGCCTATGTAAAAAAACATGTTCAGAAATGCACTGTTTAGTACATTAATACTAGTCATATAGAGAAGTTAAAAGTATGAAATAAATACAACGTACCACAACACTAGTGGGAAGTAATTTACATTGACAGCTTTTCAAACCAGCTGGTTTTCCTTGATCTAAAATAAAATTTTCAAGACTACACCACAGCTGTTTTTAAATCTCCACTGGAAGTTCCTGGAGGTTAAAAAGAAACAGAAAGAACAGACAAAAAATGACTGTAGAAAGGGAAAGACATAGTCCCAGACAGTCCTTTTTCTGTTGTTTCTCTGTGACTGGATACTCCACAGTAAAGGTAAAAAATGTACAGAATAGAGCAGGATGCAGACCTGCAACCTAGTGCCACAGATCAGGAGAACTGCTGGAGGTTGTAAGTGGTCTGGTTAAAAATAAACAAAGAGCAAGAGAAAATTAGGATAGCACAAGTAAAGAAACACACAGAAATAAAACTAGTAGCCAGTGCAGATTGGAACAGATAAGAAATATGAAAAATTCTCCCTTTGTATAGCCCAAAGGAGGAAAACTAGGATATACTTCAAATAAAACAGACCCAAAAAGCATTATTGACAGAGCCTATAGTCTGAAAGTAATGGCCCTGCTCACAGGAATGGTAAGTTCTTGATCTTCTCTCACTACACTCTCCCAGTTCCTCGTGACTTAATGCCAGTTCAATTGCATGATAAACCTCCTTGCAAAGACACAAGGCTAAAGGCCAGCCAAGGCCCATGGAGGAGTGTGTCACTCCTCCCCTAATTAATCCAGGCAGAAGAAACCTGATCAAAGAAGTGCTGACATTCAATCAAAAGTCAGACAATATGCTCATGAGTAATAAGCACCATCACATTGGCAGGACGCGCCAAGACTTCCACTGAAGTACATACTGGAAAAGCGGAACGAAGGCCAAAAAGGCAATTGCACAACATATGTGACAGAGGCTCAACAAAAATAAATACCTCCCCAGCCAGAAAATAACCTTCCCTGACTCTCCTGTGCACTGCAAATGGGACAGAGAAAACATTGTTAATGCTAAGGCTGTGTTTCATCTCATCTTCTTCTGAATGCAGGAGATTCTGGGTGCCATACACTTATCCATGAGCAGCATTTGCTCAGCACAAATGAAGCCACCTTAGTATGAAAATTAATCACACCAGAGGTCTAAAGAACAAGTTTAACAAAAAACTGGCCCATTTGGAAAATAAGTCCACAAAAGCACAAGTCCTCTTTCTGGTCTGCCAGCCCAAGACATTGGAAAACTGCCTTACCTCATTGCGGTGGAGCAGGGACAGGTCTCCAGGTCTTCACCATCCTGAGCCTGACCTGTTCCTTTTATATATATATATGTATGTATGCATATATATATGTATATAAAAGCAGATGCACAAGAAAAGGAGCCTGGCAGGTGGTGCCTGTAATTTACTGCCTCCTCTCAAGGAAAGCATGTGTTTCTAATGACTACATTTTATAAAGTGTGTTCAGATAGGGTAAGGGTTGGGGTTTTTATCAGTGCAAATCCTTATTATAAGCTCTTCCACCTCTATCTGGCAAAATAATCAAGCAAAGGTTGTGTTTTTAGTACCTGCAGCTCTGAGTATAAGTCAAAGTACAAGTCATTGCTTGTAATTTTTTACAATCCTGTATTATTTTACCACTTTCAGGCAACAGCTACATTATGTGGCACATGCAGCATACTACTTTCCACAGGTATGATGAGGCATGTCTCTTGAAATTTTTAAGCTAATGTTAACAGCTAAGGTCATCCCTACAATATCAAAGTAATGCAGATATGCCACGGACATAAGAGTTCAACATTTTCAAGTATTCAAATATTCTGAAGCTTGAGAAATAATGTTCTATTGAAGTGAATATTCATCTTTTCAACACACACTGAGAGGAGCGGTGGACACTTAGCAAGTCTGAAAATTAAGAACCTAAAGTTAATGGAGTCTTTTCACAAATGTGCCTGCAAGTATGTTCAAGTATATTTTATATTCAAGCATTTCATCAAGGAGATAAGTAATAAGAAATTGTGGTTTGTACCAATTCATCTAATGTGAAGTGCTTAAGTTTTACTATGGGAAAATTCTTTATGTTTTAAAAACATTAGCCAATAGAAGGAAAGAAAATTTGGAGAGACATCCATTCATTCAATTGAAAAATCAAAATATTTTGGGCAATATTCATCTCACTTTGCTCTGGTAATTTCCAGCTATGTATCTAAATCTAAGTCACTCTAGGCTCCTATAAAGCCACTAGTGAGAAATTAATTACTTATAATTATTTTTCTTGTTGTTCCCTTTATTTTCCCACTAAAACAAGATAAGCATATTTTGAAAGTTCTTGGTGCTCTGGGAGAACACAGCATAAGAGCCTTATACTCCATCTACATTGTAATGAAGGAGAGGAGATTGACTCCTCTGCTGAGGCTCAGATAGTCAGAGTAGCTTAGGTGGACAGGTTGGCTCATCTAGAGATCCTCTAGTCCAACCCCTGCTCAAACTACCTGGAAGAGGTTGCTCTAATAAATCTATGAACCTTTCTAAATACTGGTACCTGGTGGTGTCAGGCAGGGCTCTTACAGCCTTATCAGCCCTGTTGTGCTTCACAAATTGCAAGAGAGTAACAGAAGCAGTGAAGTTACCAGGAAATTTCAAGTGGCAGAACAATTTCCTTGACATGAATATTCAACAACAATGAAAAAGACATAAAAAATAAAAAAGGATGGGGAGGAGACAGGAAAGGATGCAAAAAAAAAAAAGTCATAAGTCATCCCATGATTACATGGCTTGGTAGGAAAATGTTTTCACACTTCAGCCCACTGAAACTAGACTGAAGCTCCACCCTGTGTAATGTCTGTATTTTAACTGTTGATAATTGAAATGGAACACACCAGCCTTTACTTATCCTACCTAATGAATGTTATCGTGTGGAAAAGGTAAATCAATAACAGCTGAGATCAAACATACCAATCTCCGTTTGAGTGTACAATGCTCTCATTTATATAAATCTTTACAACCTGACTGCCCTTCTCATTTAAGTGCAGCGAGTGAAACATTACTCAGTACAAAAGACCTTCTCTCTTAAGAATTCTCCATGCTGTTTGAAAGGGTAGCCCAAATGAATTGCTGGAATGACCATTGAAAGGGCTACTCGTTAGCTATGACTGTCCCTGGGAATTAGCCAGATGTGAGGTAATGAGACCACAAAGTGCTGTTGGTATTGGCAGCGAAGTCAAGGTTCATCATAGTACCTCTTGTCTAGACTAAGGATGTAAAAGGAAATAGAAAACAATTCTTCGACTATATGCACTTGATGTTCCGTCCCCTTTTTCTATAGAAAAATGTAAGACATTTGGAATTTTTCATTTTTATTTGGGAAAGACAAATTTGGAAACCAGAGTGACTCATGCTGGAAAGTGTCTGACTGGCATGTGATAGCCAGCTAGCTCCAGAAAATTAAGGCTGTAGGAAGGGTTTGAGGAATGCATGTGGATTCGGATTTTAATTTGTTTTTAACTCTTAGTACCCTCATCATTCATTTTGCTTTATTCACAGACTAAATTACAGGGAGGACATGGACAATGCTTGTTTACAAGCAACTTGATATATACCAAGAGGTCCACATACCCTGGGAATGAAAGTTTGAGTTTTAGAAATGTATTATGAATCCATTCCCAAATGAATTGCACAAATCTCCTATCAGGTAATGATGTAGCAGACATACCATGGAGGGAAAGTTCAGGTCAGACCCTTCACAGACTCACTTGGGCAGCTGCAAAACAATTGCTTTCCTCTACAGAGCATCCCAGCTCTTGTGTCCGAATCAAGATCCGTCCACCATTTACACAACATTCTTTCTCATTTCCAGCTGCTGCACTTCACCCCTTAGCCTGCTCAAGTTCAGTAACAGAGAAGCTGACTGACCCAAGCTATAGGCTGAAGGAAAATTTATAGTCTTTTCTCGTTTTTTTCCCCAGAAGCAGAATCACACCTGTGTCAGTTTTTTTCCATTCAGTGGCAGCTACTGTGCACTTAACAGCACTTCTCACTCTCCTTTGCCTCCTTCCCTTCAGCAGGGTGCTGACATCCTCCTCTTGCACCCAACCCTCATTTCTTTTAGGGTGGCAATCAATGAGTTTCTTCAGCTGCCACACCTATGCCATCTCTCAGCCCTCAGCATTTACCCATTCTCCCATTTCTTAGTAATAAATCCAGGAAAAATTCACCATCTAGACCCTAGAATGTTTTAAATGTCCCTACCAACACAGGTTACTGGGAGGATAAGAGGTATCACAGTGCCCCGTGTTTTACCACTACACACAACTACACACCACTACACAAAAAGCTTTTTTTCTTCCCTTTCAGTTTGCAAAATTATGTCTTGTTCCCCACTTTCTGTTTCAGTGTATGGTGCCCGTGTTTCCTTCATTGTACTGAGAAGCACAGAAGCTGATCTTTCCTTATGTATTTATAATAACAAATGAAAATTGATGGTCTTGCAGACAGGCATGGTTTTTGCAGCAGGACTGATGGGACACACAGCACTTTCCTCTAAACCCACCAACGATTGTGTGAATGCTCCAGATCATGACACAATACAGTTTTGACTGTTTGCCACTCCACATACACAGAACACTTTTAAAAGGGGTTTGGGTTTTTTTTCCATCATTCTCAGATTCTCATTCTTCACTCCCAAAGTGCTACCATTCAGGCACGGAGGTCAGGAAGTGCTTTCTATTCCAGACCTATGTCATGTCAAAGCAGACCTGCATGCTGCCTTCTGTCTGTTCCTTGGACCTCACTGCTTTTCTGATTGTCACCTCCTAACAGAAGCAGCACCCTTATGTCCCATCCATGCCCTCAAAGGTGGGCCAATGCTTTATATGTACAGACATATGAAGTAGACTTCAAGGAATACCAGATACTCCTTATGCAGAGAAACTGACACACAGATGTGGGCAAGATGGATATCTGCACCCACTCCTCACCTCTTTCTCACTCTTCTATTACTATCTGAGCTGATGTGGAGTTTCTTAAGCAATCAAGGGCACTTCCTTTCACAAAATGACAGAATCAGAGAATGATATGGGGTTGGAAGGGACCTTCTGGAGACCATCTAGTCCAAGGCCCCTGCCAAAGCAGGTCCACCTAGAGCAGGTTGCACACGAACCTGTCCAGGTGGGTTTTGAATGTCTCCAGAAACAGAGACTCCACCACCACCCTGGGGAGCCCGTTCCCATGCTCTACCACCCTCAAAGTGAAGAAGTTCCTCTTCATGTTTAGATGGAACTTCCTATGTACAAGTTTGTGCCCATTACCTCTTGTCCTCTCATGGGGCACCACTGTAAAAAGACTGGCCTCTTCCTCTTGACATCCACCCTTTAAGTATTTATGGGCATTGATCAGATCCCCCCTCAGTCTTCTCTTCCCCAAACTAAGGAGACCCAAGTCCCTCATCCTTTCCTCATAAGAGAGATGTTCTAGGCCCCTTTTTGGCTCTTTGCTGTACCCTCGCCTTCTTGAACTGGGACACCAAGAACTGGACATGGTACTCCAGATGAGGACTCACCAGGGCAGAGTAGAGGGGGAGGATGGTCTCCCTCAACCTGTTGGTCACAATTTTCCTGATGCACCCCAGTATGCCATTGGCCTTCTTGGCCACAAGCATTGCTGGCTCATGGTCATCCTGTTGTCCACCAGGACTCCCAGGTCTTTTCCTCAGAGCTGCTTCCCAGCAGGTCAGACTCCTCAGGTTCTTCCTCCCCAGTGCAGCAGTTCTTCCTCCCCAGGTGCAGCAACCTACACTTGCCCTTGTTGAATTTAATCAGGTTCCTCTCTGCCCTGCACTCCAGTCTATCCAGGTCTTGCTATATGGCAGCACAGCCTTCTGGTGTGTCAGCCACCCACACTCCTGTCCCTGCTCACTCTCCTCTGTAAGGCTGTCCTCTAAATAATTCTCCAATTGTAAAGATTTTTCTCAAATAGTGGCCTTTCCATGTCCTTGTTCAAGCTTCTCTTTATGTGATCTGTGGAAAAACATCTTGTTGATAGTTTGCAGAGCTGATTGTCATGTAAGCAATGTCTGCATAACCAAAGTGCTCTCTCTCAGATTCAGATTTTGTTGGATCATAATAAATACTTTGCATGTGTGCAGGGAAAGTCATCCAGACTTAACAATGTCTTGAAACATTCCTTGAGATTTCAATTTCACATAATGATTGCGAATAAAAGGCAAAGTGCACTTGAAGTCCGACGTTAAACAGGGATATGCAGCATGACAAGTTATCCAAATCATCAGAAAAGCCTTGAAAAGAAGGAGTTCTCTCTCACATGACTGTTTTATGAAAAGGGATGGCAGAATAGACAGGGAGAATGTTTTTTGCTGACAAGACAAGTACTGGAACAACGGCAAGAACAAAGTAGAAGAACAATCTGTGTAGCTGCAGCAATGAAATCCTAGTCTGGCTCCCAGCTTGCATGTTAACAACTGCCAGACATTTTTATGCTTCACAATTGCTTGGTTTTCACTTAGGGATTTACACATGATTGAATCTATTGAGAGACTGTGTCTTGTCCTTATATATCTAAGATATATTTCACTCCTTTTACATACACATTATACATCCTACTCAGGGCTTGGTGTTGTATTTGATATATAATCTGTATTTAGGAAGCATTCCTTTTGGTTCACCCAAGTAAGAAATGCAGTCCCCATCTGGTGTCCTGATCATCCATACATGGAAAATTCATCCATCCTTTAATCTGCTCTGAAACTAGTCTTCATCTGATACTGTGGCGTGTTCAGGACATTTTTTTCTATTGCATGTCTCGTTTCTGATTCTTTCTGGACCAGAGCCAGAAGTTGTACAGGGAAAACATCTCTACATGAGAATAAAAGCCCATTTTAAAAGGTTGGAATAGTCTGGGTCAGGTATATGATCTAAAGCCAAAAGCCTCTCTCCAGCAGCCTTATCATTATTTATACTTGATCACATGTCAAGACCATAAGTCAGATCTGCATAACTAACTTTCATTCTCTCTATTAGCTATAGAAATGACAGTAAAATAGCTCACTCATCCACAATTATTCACTGGCTGTTGTCAGGTCAGCCAAACAAAAAAAAGAGTTGAAAAACTCTTGCAGAGCCGAAACAAAAGCAGCGGTTTTGGTATCATTTACTTCTTTACAGAAAACTGCAGTTTAGGATTGACCAACAAATTTTCTAAATATGAGTTAAAATTAGAAAAAAAACTAAGAAAAGGAGGAAAAAATCCAAAATACATAATTATAAAATGAAATACTACTGCTTCTATTTCATTTATATTAACTATGATTTAAATCAATTTTTGAAAAATAAGAAAATTGTCTTTGGAACCAAATGTTGTAGACCACTGAGAAACAGGTTAAATTGTTTATTGTGTCTATAAAAGAAGATATTTTTTAAAAATTAAATTGTTTTCCTGCTTATTTTTCTGGCTGTTGATTAAAACCAATAATTTATGGTGCTCAAGCGATTTTGAGATCAAGATGTACTTACCTTCCTCATGATCACAGAATTATAGAATCATAGAATGGTCCAGGACAGAAGGGACCTCCAAAAGTCATCTAGTCCAACCTCTCTGCAGTCAGCAGGGACGCGCCCAACTAGACCAGGTTGCCCAGGGCCTTGTCAAGCCTCTTATAGCATCTGTACTTGCAAATATTTTTCAATTTGTTATCACAAATAGTGAGCTGTATATCAGTGAAAGTGAAGTTTACTAAACACATACGTGTCTGCAGAATTGAGATGGGAAACAAATTGTTTTGGACAAAAAAATTAACAGTTAAGAGTAAGACAATCTTATTTTGCAGTGACCATCTAACTCTCGTAAGAGAGCTGTGTTGTGCTTCTCCTTACCAAATATTAATTTAGTTATCTAAGAGTAATTAAACACAAGAGTTCTCTCAAGATGTGAAACAGTCTGTGTTTATGTCACAAAAGTGGACATACACTCTGTCTTGTATAAATGACATTATTATCTCTATAATTATTATTAGGGCAGGCTTTGCAAACCAATATACATAATGTAAATGAGTAAATGATAGTACAGGTATTTGTTACGTGGTTGCCATTTGGCACAAGCCTTTATTTCTTGGTAAGATCCACAAGTGACTTTTGCACTCTAATTCCACACTAAGCAATCTGTGTAAGACTGTACAAACACAGAATCACACATCAACAAAATAATTTAGATTGGAAGATAATTCCAGAAGTCATCTAATTCAACTCCTTGGTCAAATAGATCGGATGGCTTAGGCTTGTGTCCAGCTGAGCCCTGAACACTTTCAAAGATAAAAGTTTCACAGCCTCTCTGGGCAAACCACCCTTATGGCAATATTATTTTCCTAATATACAACAGGAATTTCCTTGTATTGCAACTCATGTCTGTTGTGCCTCATCCTCTCACTGTGCACCTCCAAGAAGAGCCAAGCTACGTGTCTACATGAAGTAGCTGAAGACAGCAGTAAAGTGTCCCTTTTGTCTTCTCTTCTGAAGGTTGAACAAGCTCTTTTCCCTCAGCCACAACCTATATATACTTTATCCCTGTCCAACCCCGGTGGCATTCAATAGAATAACTCCAGTTTGCTGGAGTCTTTCTTGTCATGGAGAGCTCAGACATAACACTCCAGATGGGGTCTCAAAAGTGCCAAATAGAGCAGAACAATGACTTTCCTCAGTCTGCTGGTCTCAGTCTTACTTACACTGCCCAACTGGCCACCTGTGCTGCAAGGGCACACTGCTGGCACATATTCAAATTGTTGTTCACGAGGTCCTTTTCTGCAAAGCCAGCCAGTTGGTCCCCAGCCTGAAATGTTGTATGGGCTTATTCCTTCCTCGATGCAAAGCTTATGATTTTATTTTAACTCATGATGTTCCTGTAAGTCCATTTCTCCAACATGCCAAGATATCCCTCTGAACAGCAGCCATATTCTCCAGCATTATCTACCACTGTCCCATTTGGTATAATCTGTGAACTTCTTGAAAGCAGTCTGTCCCATCATCCACATTGTACATGTCAAAAATAACATTGAACAGCACACATTATACCTATATATATTATAGGTATGTATAATATACTTGTTACGAAATAGGTATATATGTTGTTTAACATACTTGTCTTGCTCAGTTATCAGCAGAACTAGCTTTAAACTATAATTCTTTTAGCAGAAGGGTTCATACATGTCTGCTATCATTACTGAAATTTCTGGAGACCTCAGATGAAGGGAAACATTGTTGATTTCAGTTAAAGAAAATTATTCTGCAATCTAGACTAGAAGACCAGCCAGTATGAACAAATTTTGCCTAACCACAGAATCACAGAATGATATGGGTTCGAAGGGACCTCTGGAGATCATCTAGTGCAATCCCCCTGCCATAGCAGGTCCTCTTAGAGCAGGTTGCACAGGAACATGTCCAGGTGGGTATTGAACATCTCCAGAGATGGAGACTCCACCACTTCTCTGGGCAGCCTGTTCCCATAGTTGTTTTCTCAGGGTTTAGCCTGGCCATGTACATAAATCTCTTCTAGGTTATATCATACATAAGAAAATTTTTTTTCATCACCACAGTGGGTAAGAAAAAGTCTTTCTATGTATAACTTGCTTTAGGAATCCTTTAGGTTTCATGCATTTAAATCTCAAGTATGCCCTCTTCTTCCTTCATCCAACTTCTTTGCAAAAGAGGTCAAGCTTTAAGTGATCAGGGGGAAGCCACAAAATATAGTTCTTCACACTGTTCTTCCACAGCTGCAGATGGTCCATAAACTAATAAATGCAAGTCTATTCTTCTTTTTCAGGAAAGAATGCACCATATATTCTGTCTTGCCAAGAACATCTTTCTTCTTCAAAATAGGAAGTATTTGATTACTTGTCTTTGGCACTACAACTTTGGGATTGCCAGTGGACATCCAAGGAAACATTTCTTTCTGTGAGGCATAGAGTTGATCCTTCAGGCAGGCTGAATGTTTCCTCTTAGTACATGTCTATGCTGCACATTCCTTGCAACACTATTTTTATTACTTGTGAATCCTCTTTGAAAAGCCTACCCACCTTTTCTCATCACTCGTGGTTTTTGTTGCATGGTCACTTAGCTAGAGGTGGTCAGGCTAAGCTCTCCCCTGCTCTCTCTCCAACAATCTTAGTACCACTGATGCCCCAAATGATGGCTGGAGATCAGCAAGGGACACTAAGGCTAGAACCATCTTGATGAGAAGTCTTGTTCACTTACCTTCACATCCAAATCAACCTCTTCCTGAGACTTGTGCTAAGCAAAACCGGTTACAGCAATTTCACCAGGAATGCAAACAAAAGGGGTACAAGTGTGACAGGACTTAACCATGACTTAGGTTTCACAAAACTGGCAGGAATTTGACTGTGTTTCTGTCAAATTTATTGACACAATTGCTCTGCTTGATATAGTTCCTCTGGGTGCAGGAGTGAATGGGCTTTCACACCTGCTGTTGCACTCTCTCAGTTGTAGTTGGGTCGGTAAAGCCGTGTTGACTGTGACAGGTTATGCTGAGATGAAAATGTCAGTTCCAACCACATAGCCGAGAAATCTGTCCTGGGGATTAGAGTTTAGTTCAAGAAGCCACTGCATTTCTCCACCCTTTGCTTTCATTCCTGTGCAGCAGATTAATTTGAGAAGTGATAGGGATTCTCATGGAATTCTCTCATAGAAATGAGGATAACAGTTTATTATTATTAATTCATTTATGCATTGTACCTTGAAACAACAGAATGTAAACAAACAAGTGATGGCAGCTTGTGTGGCAGAGAAAAAATAGTCTATGAGAACATACCCTTTCTTGCATATAATGACATGTTTTTACTGCAGAAAGTCCCTGAGGCTGATTTCTTACTTGCAGTTTCAAAACATCATCATTAGTAAAACACTGGGGAATAGAACTGTTCCGTGAATCCATTTATGTCTTTACTGAAAATCCCACTTTTCTATGTGAAGAACAACAACAGTCACTTGCAGTTTTTCCCTCACAGGTTTTGATGTGGGCCAGAAGACAATTTCAGGTAATATGCATAACATACCCTGCTAATCTATGTTGGCTTCATAGCTACCACAAAGGAAGGAGCCCAACATAAAATCCATCGTTATCCTCATGACTGGTCATATGTTATTTTGACTACTGTACAGCTTTTTGTTTAAATTTGACTTTTGTTGTCTTCATAGGTATTTTGAGCTTATACTGAATTAGAAGACACATATTTACTAACGAATTCACTGGTGAGGCAGGAAGATGATTTGGCAAAGTTCCTTTCTCCCCCTCGGGCTTATAAATTCCAGAATATTTTTTTTTTTTGCCCCTCCTATTATTTGGCACTTTTTTTTTCTTTTTTTTTTTTTTTTTTTTTTTTTTTTTTTTTTTGCCTTAAGAGCAGCAATAGCAAGATCATCCCTGAAAAACACAAAAAACACAAAAAGCACAAACCAAGGAAAATGCTGTGGCTTTTTCTCTCCTCCCCCCCTTCTAATCCCTTAATGAGGACCCAATTCTAACCCCCCAGATCTTTTTACTCAGTTCAGTGGGTAAGTGCTACGTAGGATTGCTCCTGTTCCTTGGCATGTTTCAGCTGACAGCCAGAACTGCACAAGATTGCATGAGAGAACCCTCTGTCCTTGGCATAAACTGGCTGGGGTGTTAATCATTTCTCACTGACTGACATTTTCTTATGCCTTCTGACTTTCCAGGTCATCTGTTTCTCTCTTCCTGGTGCTCTCAGACACACTGTGTTTTGGTTGCTTCAGGGATTCCAGCCACTCTCTGCAGTGTTTCGTGTCAAGCAGCCTCCCAGTAGCTGGTACCAGCCTACTAAATAGGGCTCTGACAGCCTTTGACTGGCTCCAGTTTGTGCAGCTGCACTGCACTGGGGGAAGCAATGAATATATTTCATTTAAAAGTGAAAGAAAAGTTAGTTCAGTAACGTGATCTGTTGCAAAACCGCTCTCGCCTCTGAGGGCAGCCAGGTAAAATCCATTACACAAAGAATTTTAAAGATTCTTTTTTCTGACATTGTCAGTAACAATGCAGCCCATTGTTTACATTTTAATTAACTTCTGTTTCACTGATTTTTAAATAAGATTAATTAACCTAATATTTTCAAGTGAATTATTGCAACTTGAACCTATTCAAGACCTGCTTGAGATCTTCAAAGACTATTATGGCTTGTTTATGTAGAGGAAGTTAAATTAGCAATACCTTTATAGTAATCTAGTAGCTCATGGACACTGCAGTGATGAGAAATATTTCTCAGAGAATCTTTTCACAGCAGCCTCTGGTCTTAGAAGGAGTTTTCTTATTTACCTTCGTAGTATGTAAGCTGTCTCAGCTACCAAGAGAATAAGGAAAGGGAGGTTACTTGTGCAGCACTGTAAAAAGGTCAACATCAAAAAAAACCCCCAGAAACATCCCCCCACTCCTGCCAAAAACAAAGAGCACACCTGGCCTTGAAGTTATTTAAATGAAAATAAAAGCAGAGAAGATATGTTCCGTGCCACTGTCCCATACTTATTACCATCTCATCTGTGATTTCACTGCCAAAATCTTAACTCTGATCAAAAATCTTGTTGCTTTTACACTATGCTTTTCAAATACAGTTTTCAACAGTTACTAGCAAACGTGCAACAAATGTGCATCGAATCAGGGATACATTGTGCAAACTGCCTCTCTGAGAACGTTGTGCACCTAAAAGAAAGCGATTGACTCATCTATAGGAAAGATATGTGTTTGCACTCATGAATCCCTGATTTTAATCACTATGGTTTCTTGATGGTATACATGTAGGGCCCTAGATCTTTGGCTAGGACTACAAAGCATATTACACAACATAGGAAACATGTGAAAAGGGAGTTTCAGGCCAAATTTGCAATGTGCCACTCCCAAACTAGTGACGTGCTGATCTGATCTTCCAACATAAGTTGTTTGCTTTAAATTATCCCTCCTGTCAGTAGCAGAGAAGTGCTGTGACAGCAGCTAGGAACTGGCAGGAAGAAAGGAAGTTCCCGGTTGTGCCATCTTTTTTCTAGCCGCAGTCCCTACATGTATGTTACATTTTTGCCTGGCTTCTTCAAAATCAGTCCCTATACCCTTCCTGTTTCTTTCAATTTTTACACTTATTTTTGGCATGTATTTTTCTTAGCTGAACCTTCTAACTGTCCATATAATCTATCAGGAGAAGAACTAAAACAACCAAAAGTCAATCAAACTTTACCCCATTGCCCAGAGAGCTCACAGAGAAAAACCCATCCCTTTCCAAAAGGATTTCTTGCAGAGCCTGGCAGGCTCTTGACAATTTTCATTTACTCATAGGCAAATTTGAAGAATATTTTGGCATCCATTCCCACATAGCAATGATGAGTTCACACAGATAGTTACTAAACTGAACATTGAGGTCATAAGAAATTATTCCCAACTCTCATTAATTTTGCAGTCTTATGTCCATTCTACCTATGAAATGACCTACTGAAATTTATTAATGTTGCAAAGAGTTTAATTTTTCATCACACCCTTAGAGGAAAAGACAGATAACCACCAGGCTTAACAAGCCATAGTCATCTGGTGACCTCAGACAGTAATGACTTGTCCCCTTATCTCTTTCACAAACGAAAAGCATCCCCACAGTTCACTGGTGCATACTGACAAATAAGTAAAAAAATAAATATGATTGCCTGTGGTACCAAAACTATCCTGAATCTGTCTGTTCATTGCGTGAGGAATAAAGGAAACCTTTTACTTTACTGTCATCACATCACAGAGCCCACCCAATGTACTAAATAGTTCCATGGCCACATTATAAATTCAGTCCTTGTCACTCCTTGATCTGGTTTACTAATAATGGGTGAATTGGAGCAGACTTTCCCAATCATAATAATAATTTTAAAAGGCTAAGCGATCCCAGACCATTTTATCCAACAAGCTGCTCTGGAGCTTAGCATCTAATAGCTTGATCACTGACGGCCAAAAAGCCTTAGAAAATACTGAAGTCACTATGCCAAGAAGAATAACATGCTTTTGCTCATGAATAAACAAGAAAGCCCATGTTTGCTTACTAGTTGGAGATATTAAGGCCACAAAAACCTCTGTGGTCATATAGCCTTATTTTCTCCTTAACAGATGCCACATGTCTTCCCATTTCTTTGACTAACTTCAATAGTTGCAGTGGGGATAGAGTCTATTACTTAAAAGAGGTCATTCCATCAGTACTGGAAAGGGAAAAACGGGTTTCCTGTTACTCCTGGCTCATTGACTACTTAGTTAGGTATCTTTAACACATTTGAACTCTGATGAGAGTTTCTCTTTTCAGAATGCACTCCATTCAGAGTGATAATCACAGTAGGAACCAAATGTTGGAAAGAGAAACTAAATACATTTAGTCCAGACTTACCATTCACAGTTTTAGCAGTGAGAAAAATTAACAGCCATGTGGATTCTTTATGGGTAAAAATATGTGGATACATGCTGCTATGTCATGGCACACCTTTTTCAGGCTGCCTTCCTTTCATATCATCCACAGAAATAACTGTTGTCTGTGAGAATGCTGCTTTCCTGTCAAATGGACAGAACTTAGCCAATAGGTTCAAAACTGAGCAGAGGACACTCCAATTAGCAAGATCGCATAAGCATCATTTCTACATCAAATTAAGCATATATAGAACTAGCCTTGACTTAAAACAATGTTTTCCACACTGGAGAATTCATCACAAAGCCTGCCAAATTCCTCTAAACATTAGTCAGTCTCACTGCTAATAATATGAACCTAAATATTAAACTGAGCTTGCTTTGCTTCACTTTTTACTACCTTATTCATACTGTATGAATGTTAGTCTGAATTGTTATCATTAGATCTGTTTTTCACAATCTAGGTATGTAAAAGACTATGAGCAAGCCATGATGATAAGCTATATCCAGTAAATTGAATAGATTGCACTCTTGAATTGTTCTGTAATCCTCTAATCTTTCTTGTGACTTTTGCCCCTCCAAGTTTTCAACATATTTCATGAAGACTAGACAAGAGAACTGAGCTCTACATCCCAACATCAATCACATTACAACTAGCTGTAGAAGCAAAAAAGGTATCCCCTCCTGAGTCTTTTTTTCAGATGGTACACATGTTAGCACATAGCTGGGTTTGTCTGTAGTTTCATTTATTTAGATGACTGTAAGTCACCTTCAAGTCCTTTAGAGTCTTTTCTTTATAAAATACAGTTTCTTCTCTTCTATAAGGGCTGTTATTCTATGTTTTAAATATGTAACATTACAGATGGCCACGTTAAAGGCCTTATTATTTGCTTGTGCTTGATTTACTAAGTAATGTAGATAAGTCTGTATCAGGGTAAGATGCATCTCATCTACCTTCAGCCACCCCAAAGTCTGACCTTTTGTTTATGCTAGTCACGTAAGTTCCTTTTGAGCCATTGGAAAGTCATAGCTACTTCCAGAAGACGCTTCCTCACATCTGTTTTAGATAATGACATTGGATGGATTGTCTCCTGGAGGTGGCAATAACTGTCCTTTGACTCTACAAGTGCTGCTGGAGTATACAACCAGCATAGACTACACAGCTGATGTTATGGCTGCTAATGGTGGGACATAAGACAAATACCATCCCAAGTGATATCTCAGCACTATTATTTAGCTCTTCCCTGGTCTTTATGCATTTTCCTTCTGTTTTTTTCAAGAGCAGTTTTAGATCTTCATTCAAGCTACAGGGTCTGAAATGAAAGGCTGCCAAGGAGTTATCTCTACAGGGCTCTGCAGAGATAAACACATACACTTATGATGATTTGCCTGTTTCCAATTATACCTTAAAGCCTACCTGGTAATTTAAAGAACAGATTTATGTTTTTCTTGGTTTTTTTTCCATCAAAATGCTATGTGACATTAAGTTACACTCTTTGTAGAATAAAAATGTCTTATAATAGCCCTGATGTATGACCAGTTGTCCATAATCCCATTGTGATTGACACATACTGCAGTTTTTCCTTTCTGGAGTCCCATTCTACTTATTCTTGGGATCAGTGTCAGGCCATTACATCTAGAAATACGTGATACAATCATAAATTTTCACCCAGCCATCTGAAACTTCCTTATTGTTACAAAACTTACAAAAAATCAGTAGTAATAGTTCAGATAACTCTCTTTAAACAGATATTTTAAAATGTCTAATTTTGGCTTCTGTAGTTTAGCATTTTCTTCAGCCATTAAAGTGATAAAATTATAATCCACATATGATGTGAATGTCTCCTATTTTATCCAGTACAGAATAGAAATTTTTAATAGTTTTTTTTTCTGCCTTTGCTAACATTTCTGACATTTTTATCTATGAATACCTTTAATTGTTATGGCTTTTTTCTCTTTTTTTTCAAAGGCTTTAAAAGGTACTACTTCTTCTTTCCTGTTTAGGAAAAATTCCATCTCTGAAACCTGCTTTTCATAGATTTTCTCATGTTTGTTTGCGTCCTTTATTTTCTCAAACTCTTCTTTTTTAGTTTATACCCTTTCCCTTTCTTCATTACTAATGTTCCTATCATAATGAATCAGAAACCTACCTCAGACAAGCACCTTAAAAAATGCAAGAATCCACCCAATCTTCAGTAACGCAATGTAATGCAGGAGGCCTTCCCAACTGCCCCATTCCTTACCCACAGCCATCCGTAGTCTTTGGCTCCCAGATGCTGTAGCAAAGTTCTGCAGCTTGTGGTATCTGCTACTGTGCTGGATACTTTGCTATTAAAATCCAGAAAGGTTCATAGTTTCTTCTTTCCTGGAAAAAAAAAATTTGGTTTTAGCATGCCCTCAATCTGTTTTTCAATTTCAAAAACATCAAAGCAGATACAGACATCCTAAGACCTTTTAAATTTTCTTGCTTAGGTACATTAAGATGGCAAAGATCTCATAGTATTGCATGCTAAATTTTTGAGATCCAGAAAACCACACTCCTGTTTTGATCTCCAGACTAGAAAGTATCATGAAGTTCCTAAATCTTAGGCTTGAATGGGATGAATTGGGAAATTTGAGGAACTTGGATGCTAAGAGTAGAATAAGAAAAATATTTGCCTAGAAGAATTAGGTATTCAAGTCTAGGGAATTCAGAGTTATATAATATAAATTATGAGAAAAGGCAGAGAAATAGAATATTCCTTTTAAACATTTTAAGCCACAACTTCTTCTTTTGATAGAAACAAATCACTTTTTGATTTTTCTATTAAATTCCCTTGCACATAGCTCAGAACATAGTACCAAGAAAATAACCAAAGTGGACAGATTTCTCAGAAGTAAAGACTGAAATGCAGAACTGGCAGATTTACTCTGCTCATAGTAGATTTTACACTGAATGTTTTCCAAATTCAGTATTCTGGAGTAGAACAGTTATCTGACATTTTATCCAGTATAATGGGATTAAAGGTTAGGTAAAATATATATTTGCTGTGCAACAACACAAACATTTCTCTTGACTATAAAGTTACAGCTTGCACTATATTCTGAAGCTGTGCTCTTGGGTATCTTATCTGAACTATGAAATGTATGCATAACTCTGGTCTATAAATCAGCATGGTAATATGCTATCCCAGGACACTTACTATTGCCCACCTGAGCGCAGCCCCAGCTATAGAAGCCCTGGGGCTCAAAACACTTTATATACAGCAACAAAGCTGTCTCTTTGTGAAGTTTACTGATAGTACACTTCAACTTATCTGTAGTTATGAAAACATAAAAGTACTAAAAATTGAGAAATAAATACCCTCTGACTGAAACTCTCCTGAAAATAGAAGGTTTTGGAAGCAAATGAAGTTCAAAATTCTTGGTTTGAGCTGATCAATTTTTATTTCTTTATTATGGCTTGATCACTAATCTGAAAATTTTTAAAAATTGCTTATTCGCTTAGCTCAACATCTGAGTCTGGGAGAGATCCAGAAGACACCGGAAGAACTCCCAGCCTGCCCCAGCCCTTCTTTCCTAGCTCCTTCATATTTTTCCCTCTTGATGAAGCAGAAAAGAAAAGAAAAGAGCTGCTGGGCAGAAAGCAAAGTAATAAATAACTGTTTTGGAGTAGATAGCTTGCTGAATGATGGGTTGCAGGTAAAATCAAATCCACAAATATTTGAAGTAAATGAACTCAAAGAACAAAAGACATAATTTAAAGTAGCATAACCTACTGGGGGCGGGGGGCACAAACAGTATAGATATCATAAGATACACGGCAGCTTAAAATGTCCATTGCATGATGTGAGTATGGAAAAGTAATGTTGGTTCTGGTGAATTATTATGAGGTTATTTTCTGATTAACTACTGACATGGAAAATTCATTCTAAACAGCCATCAGCATAGAGATCCATTGGGGGTAATAGACTTAACTTCCTAACCAGCTTTAAGTTAACAAGTTTATGAGGAAAATATATGACACAGATGAGAATCATGCCCATTAACCATGCTTACCATGTTAGGAGTTCCACAAGTTCATTGACAAGAGCTTATTGTCTCCTCTCTGCTTTAGTAGATACGTATAAAATACTTTTTTACATAGACCTAAGGGCTGAGAAAAATTAGAAAAAAAGACAAAAAAAAAAAAAAAGAATTTTCTCTTTCATCATCCTTTTAGTTATAGGCATCTGTTGATTAGCACACCCACCTTTCACACACACCCCTGCCCCATTTTTTTATAGATACTCATATCTCTACTGAGATAAGAATTTCCCCAGTGAAAAAATCAATAGGACTTTGCTATATAAGTGGAGTCAGAATTTTCTCCACTCTATTTTCATTTCAGTTTCTGGTCCATTTGACTACAGCAAAGAGCTTGGTAGCTTGGTCCTTCAGCAGTCGGAAATCTACCTGCAAGTCTTTCTCACTGCAGGATGCTCTGGGTGCACCAGTGAGCCATCAAGAGGTCTTCCTGATGCTCACAGATGTGTGAGAGGACTACAGGGGAGTGTGCGGCTTTGAACCCTGTTCCATGAAGGAGAATCAGTGGAATGTACAATGCACAAAGGTTTTTATTGATTAATTCCTTCAGGAAGAAGGATCACCACAAGAGGAAGAACAATGATTTCTGAATTGCAACTAATTTACAGTCTTGCTGGTTCAGTATTTTGTCTCCAGCAAAACTCTGACAAGAGATGAGGACAAGTACTCCTGTAGGCAAAGGGGAGAGTAATTCTCCCACAGGTGTCCTGCTGTAATTTTAAAGATCTCCCAGTACTCTTGACACATATGGTTGTGTGACACATGGTTTTGTTTCTTGGCCACTAATGTAAGAGACAAGAAAAGTTTTTATAAATACATCAACAAAAAGAGAGCCGGGGAGAATCTCAATCCCTTACTGGATGCAGGGGGAAACATTACAACCAAGGATGAGGAGAAGGCTGGGATACTTAATGCCTCCTTTGCCTCCATCTTTAATAGCCAAACCAGCTACCCCAAGGCTGTTCAGCCTCCTGAGCTGGAAGATAAGGATAGAAAACAGAACAATCCACCCATAATCCAGGAGGAAGTAGTTAATGACCTGCTTCTGTGCCTAGACATGCATAAGTCTTTAGGGCCAGGTAAGATTCACCCAAGAGTACTTAGGAAGCTATTGGGAGAGCTCACCAAACCTCTCTCCATCATTTATCAACAATCCTGGTCAACAAGAGATGTACCAGATGACTGGAGGGTGACCAACATGATACCCATATACAAGAAGGGCCAGAAGGAGGGTCCGGGAAACTACAGGCCTGTCAGCCTGACCTCAGTACCAGGAAAGATCATGTAGAGGATCATCTTGAGTGAGCTCTCATAGCAAGTGCAAAACAGCCAAGGGATCAGGACAAAGCCAGCATGGCTTTATGAAAAGGAGGTCTTGCTTAATCAACCTGAGCTTTCCTATGACCATGCGACCCTCCTCCTGGATCAGGGAAAGGCTGTAGTTAGATGTTGTCTAGCTGGACTTTGACATCATTGCCTACAGCATTCTCCTGGAGAAGCTGGCAAATCATGGCATACACAAGTGAACTCTTCACTGAGTAAAAAACTGGCTGGATGGTTGTTCCCAGATAGTTGTGATTAATGAGGTGAAATCTTGTTGGCAGCTGGTCACCGGTGGTGTCCCTCAGGACTCAGTTTTGGGGCCAGTCTTGTTTTAGTATCTTTACAAATTATCTGGATGAGGGGATTGAGTGCACCTACAGTAAGGTTGCAGACAACAACAAACTAGGTGGGAGTGTTGATCTGCTTGAGGGTAGGAAGACGCTATGGAGGGACCTGGACAGGCTGGATCGAAGGGCCAAGACTAATGGGATGAGGTTCAACAAGGCCAAGTGCCGGGTCACAACAACCCAGGCAATGCTACAAGTCTGGGGAAGAGTGGTTGGAAAGCTGCCTAGAAAACAAGGACCTGGGGATGCCGATGGACAGATGGCTTAACATGAGCCAGTAGTGTGCCCAGGTGGCCAAGAAGGCCAAGAGCACCCTGGCGTGTATCAGGAATAGCATGGCCAGCATGAGTAGGGAAGCGATCATGCCTCTGTACTGGGCACTGGTGAGGCCTCACCTCAGTATTGTGTTCAGTTCTGGGCCCCTCACTACAAGGTCATTGAAGTGCTGGAGCATGTCCCAACAAGAGCTACCAAGCTGGTGAAGGGTCTAGAGAACAAGTCCTATGAGGAGAGGCTGAGGGAACTGGGCATGTTTAGCTCGGAGAAGAGGAAGCTGAAATCTTATTGCCCTCTACAACTACCTGAAAGGAGGTTGTAGAGAGGTGGCCTTGTCTCCCAAGTGAATAATGACAGGACCAGAGGAAATGGTCTGACACGGAGGTTTAGTTTAGATATTGGGAAGTATTACTGTACCGAAAGAGTAGTCAGGCATTGGGACAGCCTGCCCAGGGAGGTGGTTCAGTCACCGTCCCTGGAGCTACTTAAGAAACGTATAGATGTGGCCCTTCAGGGCATGCTCTAGTGGCCGAGACTGTAGGGGGTTTTTGTGTGTGCATGGTTGGACCCAATGATCTCAGAGGTCCTTTCCAACCATGAAGATTCTGGGGTTGATATTCTTTCTAAACTGCTGTTATATTAACTAGTTATATAATATACAATTTTTATAAGCCGGGACGCCTTCTCTTCCTGCCAGTGCAGTAGGTTCTATTGACCAAATTCCCTGCAAAAATGCTTTCACTTTCATTTGGTATAGCCTTTCTTTGGCCCAGCTTTGATTTGGCCCCATCAAGCTTCGTTGAACATTCCCTTGGTCAGGTACTGCAAACTGGAGAAACCAGAAGCTCCAAGCCTGCCTTCTCTGTATCACTCATACAAACTGGATTTTATGCTCTTGTTATATTGTTATCAGGATGCTATGTAGGAAAAGTCCTACCTACAACTCATCCAAAATGGTGCCACTGGAAGTAGCTTCCCTGAAGGGGCACAATAGGAGACTTGGGTGAGGACATGGAAGTAAACTCTTAAAGTTTCCACAGATTTATGCAGGAGATGTCAATGATACCCATGTAGTCTCCATTTCTGTATAACCTTGTCCTTTCTATTTCCTCCAGTAACTGCTACAGCAGCCTCACAGTTTCTAGCTAGGAAAGAAAGATCTATAGGAAGAATACTCAGTCTTGACTTTTGGTGCTGCTTTGACACAACTAAAGACACCTCATAACTTCAGTCATGAGAAAGAAAGTTGAATAATGGCAGAAATGTAAACATGGAAAACAAGTTAGTATTACTAATTCTTTTATACCAACTCTCTTGAAATGTTGCTGATTAAAACAATGAACTCAACTGAACCAAAATAATAACAGATGTACTATAAGTGTTCCCAGACCTAAACACCTTGGAAAGTTTGAGGTCACATGTATTAAAACTGATCCCTATCTTAAGCAGTTTTGACACATGTTCTTAGCCTTGGTGGTAAGCAAATAAGTAACTCCTTTGAAGCATTCCGAAGCAAGCAAACAAGGATCTGTCATATAGGGCTCTTTTGACCTTATATTTTTGCACAAATTTCTCCAACTTAGTTAAAGTCACGAGGATTTTTCAAGTGATACTTCACAGAAATGACATTTTAAAGCAACAACCTGTCTGCCTGGGCATTTGTGTTTAGAAAATGGAAGACAGTACTTGCATGTTCAAAACCCAAGTAAAGTGATAAAATTGGAAGTAAACTGGAGGTGACAGTACTCTCAAATAATTATAGAAGTATTCTCTAGTGAGTAGATTGGAATATATTTTCAACAGAGATATAGTTCCTTACTTCTTCATAATTTTGCTGATTATTGCTAAACCACCAAATGATTAAACAATCTTTTCTAATTCAATGTATTATTGAATTCAGCATAGAAAGTCATACTTACTATTGCAATATGACATGGTGCATATGATGAAAGCCATCTGCTTCCAAAGGTTACAGTTCAGAATTTCACTCACAATGTTATGCAATGGTTCCAATTACAAATGCTGACATTCATGTGCCAGTGGCATATAGAGCATGAAAAGTCAGTCTCACCAGATCTGGTCAGAAACAAGTTCCATAACTTCCCAGATATTTGCAGACAAACCCAAAATCACAGCTGGCCAGATCTTAGGCCGCCCAAGACATTTCCACACCACCAGCTGGAATTTGTATGTCCTAAGGCATAGATTTTTAACTGTGGCTTTACTTTTCTCTTAACCTACATCAAGTTTTAGGGAACAAAAGCTGTTGAGGGTAAATCTTAAGGATCAAATAAAAGAATACAAATATAATAAATAAGCATATGTAAGGTAATCGTAAGAGTAAGGCAATATTTTCTTTAATAAAAATATAAACAATAAAAAGTTTTAGTTATAAAAAAACCTACCCAAAACTGCTATAGGTACGTGGTTAGAAAACTACTTTTAACGGTTTGGCATTCAGCTCGGTAAGATGGATCTTACGTCTTTGCATGTTATACGCCTGAAAAAAATTAAGAACAATCCATCTAAAATGTGTACTTTCTGTGAATTTGTGAACATATTATATTCCATCCATTATATTCCCTTATTATGTTCCATCTTCCTTAATATTTCTGTTTTCTTGCCACCCTGCTTCTTGGGCCATATTTTTTTGTGTCTGGAATCTTCTTTTCTGTTCTAGAATGAATAAGACAAATCGGGTTGTGATTTGACTTCCAACAACAGATGCTACCATAGTATACACTGTCCGGGCCAGTAGGAGATTAACATCCCTCATCTCTTACTCTTCAAGGGCACATTATGAGCTGTTCTGTGGGAAGCACAAAGGGTGAGGAAAAGCCACACTTCCCTCCTACTGCTCTCTGGGATAGCACGCAACCCAGCTCTTTCTCTAAATTCCCTTTATAGTAACGCTGTGGATTAAATGGAAGTTGGTTTATTTTGTAATCCATAGGATTCTACTGAGAAGTTTCTGGCTTTTTTTTTTAACAGACAAAGGTTGCTGGTGAGGTGAAGTCAAGTCTCATTCTACGGCTTTCTTTCAATACATTTATAGGATAAGTAATGGATAGTGAATAGTAACATACCAAAAATATACAGAAAGACAGAATATAAGCGCTTAGATTAGGCAGACAGGGTCTTGCTTCAGAGACATTCACATCTCATTTACCTCTCTCCATCAGCTGAGGAAGGAAAACTGGGCTCTTATGTGGGCAGAGTTGTCTCACTAAGGATCTACAATTCAGCCTCAAGTTAAGCACCTTACTTGTGGAGGCTGGACCCTATCCAAAATCACTTCAGTTAGTCAAGAACAGACAGCTCTAAATTAGCTGCAAGTATCACTGATAAATGTGAAGTAAAGCATATCAGAGGATAAAAGTTAAATTACTCTTACAAGGCATTAAAGTCTATATAATGGTTCAGTTCAGAAGGAAAATATAGGCACCACCGCAGACAGCATACTAAGAGCATGCTTGTGGTCCAAAAACTATCTAACAGCATTCAGATGCTGTAGAGGATGGAAATAGAGGAGAGGATGGAAACAGCATGGAAAACATCATAATGCCCTTTATGTATAAAAATGATAGAGCATACTTCAGATACTTCTTGCAGCACCAGACACTGTCCCATAAAACAACCATAAAACAATAAGACAGACTTGGTGAGAGTTCACAGAAAAATGGAAATGTGGTCATATGAAGAGAAATTGGAAAGACAGAGGTTTTTCCCCTTGTAAAAGGATGAATGTGAGGCAAAATGAAAACATTTTACAAATTAATGTTATCATATAAAACAGCACAGGGAAAGCAAATCAGGGGCTTCCACTCTGGCTCTGGAAGGAAAAACAACAAGGCATTTACTGAAGTTAAAAGGTGGGCAAGTCAAAACCGATAAAAGGAAATACCTTTTTATATTACGTGTAATTAAACTGTGGAAATCACTGCCAAAGGAAGTTGTTGAGACCAAAAACTTAACCAGATTCATCAAGAGATTGGATATTATATCAATATCATGGATATCCAGAGTTATCATAATTAAAGAAAATAAAACTTTTGGAAGAGATATTAAACCTAGTGCTTCAGGGCTTAAGCTAATCGCTGACAATTAGTGAGTACAATCAAGGGATCTTTGTGGAGGCAGATTATTCTGCCTCTGCATCCTGAAGGGTTCTTCTGACGTTCTTTGTAGCATCTGGTACTGGTTATATCAGAGTAACAGACAAAATGGCTCTCCAGTCTGTATTAGTCAACAATTCCTCTATATTTGCACTACCCTGAAAGGAAGCTCTACCCAAAAGTTGTTGTGTGTATGTATCTTAGACCCTCGTATGAAAGAGCACGATGGGGACACAATTTGGTACTTAGTCACATGTGAAGGATACCTAAGCACATGACTGCATGCTTTCAGGGGTTGATAGCTTTCAGATTTTAGTATGAGGTTTGCCCAGCACTCCAGGATTTGCTCTTCTGCACAAAGATGAAAAACAGTCTTGAGAGATCAGTAAAGGAGTTATAAACAGCAAGACATTTCAGATAACATATCAACATTTGTGGCTCCAAAATAACAACACCTCTGAAAATAGCAAATCAATTCACAGAGCATTGTTAGAAACATGTTTTGAAGGAGGTCATTAGAAATATTCCTCTTTTCACTTAGGTTTAGTTTTGCTCAAACTCAACACAAAGTCTGATCTCCATCCTGGCACGGGGGTCTTGGAGCCTGGGCACTCATATAGACCAACCATGAAGCAAGAAACTCATTGACTTCCTTCCCCAGACAGATACCCTGTTCACTATGTGCAAGTTAAACTTAAAAATCGTCAGCAGTGAACTGCTCTAATCTAGGGCTGGCAACCGAGAGATACCATTATCAAGGTTTGAGAAGACAACCTACAGTGGGCTGTCAATCACTGGGAAAATACATCTTTTGTATTATTTATATAGTACAAAATGGAGGGGGTGTAGGGGGTGGGGAGAAAGCTTAATCCAGACATAATTTTTACCTTTTTTTTTAATCAACAATAATTGACCTAGTTTTACTCTACACTATAACTGACCATTACAAACATAGGAAGGGGTCTTTAAAAGCTGCCTTTTCATCTCACCCACTCACTAGAGCACTTTCTTTCTTTGGAGAATTAAATTGCCTCATTATAAAGAATTCATACTAACTTTAGTTTTAGAAATCTGATCCTACATTTTTTTGCCATGAAGAATTATTCCTTGATCTGTTAGCTTTGGCGCTTTTCCTAATCCTTACAAGCATTCATTATCTATTTTGTTTGGTTGGTTTTTAAGCTACATTTGAAGATATTATTGGCAAGTACTTGCAAATACACAGTAGCCTAGGTAACCCCTTCTTTTGTATTTATCTTCACCCACAGGGTTAGTTTAAGCTACATCTATCAATGCGGGTGGAATTTAATAAAGTTCATAACTAGACCTTTATTCCATTTGACCATCCTCAAAACTAATTCCTTTAAAAAGCAGTAACTGCAGATATAAATTGGAAGCATTACAGATTATTTTTACCCTTTTAGTTGGTTTTTTTTGCAATTGTCTGGGTGAATTTAAAGATATAACCTTCTGCCAGATCAGGCTTTTATCCTCAAGTGTAAATTTTTTCATTATTTCATTTTAAAAACATTCTAAGAATGACAAGTATTAGAAAATTTCTTCTGCCTGCAAAATACAATTTTTTAAAAATAGCATCAAAAGTCAGGTTTTCTACATCGGTGTTGTAACTAACATGTATTTCAAATTCCTATTTGCTCTGTCTTAACTTTCAGTCTTATTTACATTTATGCAAAACACAATAATATGGATTTCTATTCTTTACTCACATATTTTCAGATTTTTCTTTTTTTTCCGCAACTNCAAGGGGAGAGGAGGTAAACAGCATGTGAAAATGAGGGATGAGAACAACTTCTGCACTTATTTATGTTTCCCAAGTGGAGAAATTGAAAATAATATAAGTGAGAAAATTAAGTTTGAGGTGATAAGTAATAGCAAAAGTAATAGCAACCCAGCTCTACACCTGAATAAATATATGAATATATAGTTGTGCAAGTACTTTTAATTTATAAATATAAAAGAATTTATACTCCTAAACTTCTCTGTGAGCCCCCAGCCTGCCTTCTCTGATCCAAGTATTACTGTCAAATAATGCAAAATTTTAGCCTGGAGTGAATTTTTATAAGTGACTCATAACCCACTGAATATAGGGGCATTTTTAATGGGAATGCTGACACGATCTCATCTATTCTAGCTCAGACAGTGATACTTGGTTTCTTGTACATAAAACTCATTTAAATGCAGTGATGACAAGAGCTTGTTTTTCCACAACCCCTATAAAGTTCAGTTCAAACAAATACCTGTTATCAGGCTATTCAAGAGAAAGAATGTGGGAGGGGGGGTGTGTTTTAATGTTTTCCTTAGTTTTGAAGTGGTTGAATGGTTCATCAACCCACTGAGTAGTTTCCTTAGTCATTTTCTTTTTAATTAATAGACTTGTGAACAACCACAACTGCCTTGTGGGACATCAGAAACACTAAACAGATGACTAACTTGCAGTGAGCAACCTACTCAATACAGCCTGCCTTAATTTGAGCCATACATGCTGAAAAATAAAAGCGTGGCAAGTATGCAGGTTATTGTATAATTTTGTGTCTGCTTTAAGTTAAAACAAGTCTCTGTTGAGTAGAAAGTAGCAAGCATATAACTGGGAGGAACAATTTAGGTTTATTACCACCTGCTAGCAGTGTTTTGAGCCATGTTGGGGACATGGGTTATCAGCCCGGTTAGTGTCACAATGCTGGTGCTGGTGGCAACCATGGCTGCAGAAAGGAACAGCCAACTCAAGTGACAGGTCCCTGAACTAGAACAGGCATTAGCACTTGATTACAGGAAAGATAGCGTGTGATATCTCTGTGCTGCTTCTGTCTTGGTTTTGGATAGGAACCCTCTACTGGGGGTTCATTAGGAACCAGCCTTGAGGCAAGACAGTTCTGTAAACTACAGATGTCTAATTGGTTTTGCTTGTGTGCACCGCCTTTGCTTTTATAATGGGGAAAAGCAACACAGCCTTTCTAATTAGATTGTTAAACATAATGGCTGAATGGCACAGCACTAAAGAATTTGCCCTACTCTTTGTAATTCCAGAATAAGGCACAGCAAAGATCCAGGATTTTTCCAGCCCATTTCCCCCATCATCATATCTGATGGTAATGAGACTGGGTGGGTGTTTTTTTTTTTCCTTAAAATAATGCAAACGATTGTAGGGCTTGCTAAAATCCAAAATAAATGTCAAAACAGAATTCCAGGGGTAAACACATCTCTCCCTTTATTCTGTTGTCTCTGCTTTCATTGGCTTCAAATGCTGAGGCTATGCACTAATTGGTGTCTTTGTTGGCAGTGAACAGAGGGAAAAAAAACATACAGGCTTGGAAGATGAACTCCCCTCTCCGCCTGGAGGTGGTCCCCCTCAACCAGGGCTGAAAAGCACTGGTACAATGGCAAAAACTCCAAAATCACCCTTTGCTGCACCTGTTTTGTGTATTAAGAGAGGAATTTGGTCTGTCAGTTCAGCACCTTGCACAGGCTCTAAATTGATTCAAAAGGAAAAAGAAAGCTCCATGAAGTTTTAGATTCAAAGTTCTTGCTTCTTTTATAGGTCCTTGTTGGTTTCACATAAGGACTTCTCCATCAGCATGCTAAGCATATGCTGAGGGATGCAGAGGCCTCTGTTTCCATTTGCTTTCTGTAGAGTACTTCAACATATATCCTCACAGACATGATGTAGATATTTGGAAGGATTCCTAATATAGTTACATTTTTTTCCTTTTTTAACAGTCATATTCTCTTTTCCTTTCGAGAGTCTATTCTGGTGCAAATAGATGCAGCGTCTCCTCAGGATAAATGGAGCAGTAGGCAAATAATCAGGTGTCAAATAACTGTGCAATTCGTGTTGATTGTAAGGTTTAAATCACTCTACAAGATACCAGTGAAATGTTAACACATTTTACCACAGTTTTCAAGTCATTCTCTGACTCCTCTGTCAGAAACACTTTCTGATACCCCAGTTAGAAAATGGGGAAAAGGAGAATGGTCTGATAGAATAACCAGAGATTAACTTCCCCACAAATGCTGTATTTGAAAAAGTAAATTCTTTAGTACTCTTGCAAAATAGCCATTTTTCTGGAATAGCACAGAAACTGATGTTTGAGGTATATGAGAAATGTCACAAGAAATAGCAAACTACTCAATGTGCAACTGCAGTAAATAACAGCATCAGGAACTAGCCATGCAACTTTCATGTGGGTGTCTCAAAGGAAGAAGAAAATGAGTAACAAAAGCTAAGTGCACTGCACTGAACTAGGAGCTTGTATTGCTCTCTACTGCCTTAAGCCTTCTGAGTCAAAATGAATTTGATTTCTATACAGCGGCACTTACTCATCTCTCAGGCTTGCACTATGCTCTGTAGAACATCAGAACTAGAAGTCTGAAAGGATAGATTGAGCCCCATCTGCACAGTGCCTTTCTATTATGTCATGGTCACACATCTCTATATCACCAGAAAAACTCAGAGCAAACAAAAACATCTATTAATTTTGTTTTCAGAATCAGACTTTTTACTTCTCTTTTACCTTTAAAACATGTTTTTCTATCATACAGCTTTTTCTGCTCTTAAGAAATTCATGTTTAGGTAATAACAGTAAATAGCAAATAATAAAAACAGGTTTGATTATAACACTACCAGATCCCAAAAAGCAAGTACTTTTCTGTAAAAGCTTATCTCTAAATATGGATATGACAACTAGATACTTCTAAGAAATCTACATTCATTCATTGGCTGAATTTCCTCTAGTTCATCCAATTATGATACAAACATGGTTTAAATAAGTAGATTCAGGTCAGTATTCACTATCCAAGATCTCACCAGAATTTTAACACCTGATAACAAAAGTTAAATTTCTAGGATCTCCAATTGAGACGTTTGTCATAAAATGGGTTTGAAGACAATATTTGGTGGATTTAGTTGTTACATAAAGTTGCTCATGGCTTTTGATGTCAAATGTTTAGTATCACCAAGGATGGAGTTTTCACAACCTCTTTAGGAAATTTGCACCAGTGTTAGACAACCCTTATGTTGGATTTTCTTTTTCAGATATACATTAGAGATTTTCCTATGTTGCAGTTTATATCTATTCCTTCTCATGCTTTTCCTGTGCACCCTCAAGAGGAGACACCAGTAAGATCTATCCTTTGCCATCTCTCCTTCAGACTGAGCAAATCAAGCTTTCTCAGGAGCTACTTGTACATCAAGTACTTTGCAGCTAATCATCTCAGTAACCTTCCTGATACACTGGACTAATTCCAGTTTGTTGGAGTTAGTCTTGTCTTGGGGAGCACAAAATTGGACATAGGGATTCAGATGTAGTCTCAGACATGCAGAACAAAGAACAGTCTATTCCATCAGTTTGGAGACCTTGCTTTCACTAATTCAAGTCATCCACCAGGACTCCCATGTTTTCTCTGCAAAGCTGTCTTCTTTCCAGCCTGTCCTCTTACATGGGAGTGTTCTATACCACTTTGAGGGAATTTATATCTGCCTTTGTTGAACTTTGTGAGCTTTCTGTAAGGCCATTTCTCCAGTGTACTGAGATCTTAAAAGTGTGTTCCGTACTCTTGAGACTGCTTGTAAGAGAGAAACTTGCCCTCCCACTGCTGGTTGTCAAGGATGCTGAGGAAAACCTTCTATTAAAAATAAATGAAGACATTTATCTTTACAACCAGATAGAAACTGAAAGAAAATTCAACAACTCCTTTGGCACAACACCATAGGAAAAGTGAAATAGGAACCAGGAGGAGCTGTGGTGCCTATATGCTGCACTTGGTCTGCAGGGCCTGGGAGAAATGTGCTAGTAAGGAGGTACAAAGAGGGCAGCAAAACAAGAACTCTTCTCAAGCCTGGAAGTTGTATACAAATGTGCATGAGCTATTTAGCCAACACTAGAGAGGAGTAGAGAAGCCGGTTCCCACTTTCACCTGCTCAGACAGATATTTATCAAATGGAAGGAAAGCATGTTTGAAATCATTGGCTGCTATTGAAGAATTCTTCTTCATTGCCAAAGACTATCACAATTTAAAAGTGAGAGCTTTTTCTCTGCAGAGTATAAAGCAGTCAGATCAGAGTGTTTCTTGTAGAAGATTAAGTTCACATAATTAATAACCAAATATGTTCTGCTCATCACATTAGAGTTTATTATGTTAGTGAAAAATAAAACTAATAAAGAGAAAGATAAGGTTTTGGGGACTGTTGGCCAAGGCCTTCCAGCATCATATTTTTTTCATTAGAAAGTGCCAATTTTCAAAACCCAAGAATTTTGTGGCAACATATCTGTTTTAACAAAACTCTGTGAGATTCCCGTACTTAATGACACAACAAGTGAGAGGCAACCTGGTACTACAATGAGAAAATATTTTTTCATAGATAAGGAGTCCATCCCAAAGATACTACTCTAGCCTTGATTCAGGTCCTTTCTTCCTGATCCAGTGATATGAAGTGAAAAAGGCCCAACTGGCTGAAGGATAGATGCCAGAGAGTGGTGGTCAATGGGAAGGAATCTACTAGGAGGCCTGTATCTAGTGGAGTCCCTCCAGGATCAGTATTCGGACCGGTACTGTTCAATATATTCATCAATGACTTGGATGAGGGAATTGAGTGCACTATCAGCTAGTTTGCTGATGACACCAAACTGGGAGGAGTGGCTGACACGCCAGAAGGCCGTGCTGGACAGGCTGGAGAGTTGGGCGGGGAGAAATTTGATGAAATATAACAAGGACAAGTGTAGAGTCTTGCATCTGGGCAAGAACAACCCCAGGTACCAGTATAGGTTGGGAAATGACCTGTTGGGGAGTGTAGGGGAAAGGGTCCTGGGGATTCTGGTGGGCAGCAGGAGGACCATGGGCCAGCACTGTGCCCTCATGGCCAAGAAGGCCAATGGCATCCTGGGGTGTATTAGAAGGGGGGTGGTTAGTAGGTTGCGAGAGGTTCTCCTCCCCCTCTCCTCTACCCTGGTGAGACCCCATCTGGAATATTGTGTCCAGTTCTGGGCCCTTCAGTTCAAGAAGGACAGGGAACTGCTTGAGAGAGTCCAGGGCAGGGCTACCAAGATGATTAAGGGAGTGGAGCATCTCCCATATGAGGAAAGGCTGAGGGAGTTGGGTCTCTGTAGCTTGGAGATGCGGAGACTGAGGGGTGACCTTATTAACGTTTATAAATATGTAAAGGGTGAGTGTCAGGAGGATGGAGCCAGGGTCTTCTCAGTAACATCCAATTATGGGATGACGGGTAATGGATACAAGCTGGAACATAGGAGATTCCAGTTAAATATGAAGAAAAAATTTTTCACAGTGAGAGTGATTGAACACTGGAACAGGTTGCCCAGGGAGATTGTGGAGTCTCCTTCTCTGGAGACATTCAAAAATCACCTGGACGCGTTCCTGAGTGATCTGATCTAGGTGTTCCTGCTCTGGCAGGGGGATTGGACTAGATGATCTTTCAAGGTCCCTTCCAATCCCTGAGATTCTGTGATTCTGTGATTTGTTAGGGCACTCACCTACATTAAGTAGCCTTGATTCTTCACTGTGAAGAAGCCAGGCAAGGGCTTGGCTCTCTCCCAAACACTCTTCAGCAAATGCTTTAGCCAGAAGCCTACTGTTCTGGGTAAGATTCTCACAAATTCCAGAATTTTAAAGAATGTTTCTACTTTATTCGTAAGTGAAATGTGGCCATTGTTCTCTGGCCAGACCCAGACACAGGTTCTGCCAAATATTCAGAAGACAAGGCTGGAATTCATCTGATTTAACCCATGCTCTTTTAGTCTAGGGAAAGAATTTTCTGCAGTGTGATATATCTGGTCTTTCTTGATACCTTAGGTGAGATTTCTCTTAACAGATGTACTGAAGTCCAAGCTGGTCTCCCAAGCCCGCCTTAAGAGTCAGTGGACCGAAAAAGGCAACTCTAGAGTATGATTTGCCTTATTCTGAGGTAAATGGCTAAACTTATCTAAAAGTATATGCTTCTTTACATTGACTATAAGTAGTATAGCTCAGGGTTAAATATCTTTCTCATAGACATCTGACACTGGATGCAATGAATTCTATCCAAAGGTGAAATATTCATTTCCATTTGTATTTGGAGTTATGGTTCATGTTCAGCTTTAATAAAAAGGGAGGGGGTAAGCAGGGATTTAAGAGAAGTTTGGAGTTATTTTCTTGGGTATTCTGTTGGCTTTTGTGAGCTTTAGAAGAAAATTCAAACTGTGTTTTTTCTTAGGTTATGTGCCAAAACATGTTTTTATGTTGTCAAATATTAAATAATTAGTAGAACATGGTCAAGATCAAAAGGTTGTTCTATGTCATAGCTAATTAGAGAGTTACCGCAAGTACAAGAGCTAGTGATTCCTGCTGGTCTGATACCTGCTGTAGCTTACCACGGGGATTCAGAAGTGTAATACACTAACAGTGTGTTTTAATTCAAGTTGCCATAAGTTGTTAATTTAAGAACCAAATATATATTTACCACTCCTCATCTCCGAGTTACTATTAAAATAAAAATGAACAATTGGCTTCATTCTAAGCAAGAATAGTAAGACACCTGGTCAGTGACCTCTCAGAGACCAGTTACAAAAAAAATGTAATAAAAGGTTTTATGATGACTCTATACACAGCTTTATCAGAAAGTAGTCTCACAATTCCATTACTGTATCTGTATGTGTCTTTCTTTCTTTTCCTTACCTCTTTTCTTTCTTCTTTTCCTCTGTCTTCCTTTCTTCCTTTCTCCTTCTTTCTTTCTACCTTTCTCTCATCTCTGTCTCTTTCTATCTCTCTCTCTCATGCTTTCTTTATCTCTTTCTGTCTCTGTCTTTTTTTCTCTATATCATATTTGGCATATTCAGGACATCCATCTATGTATTGCCTAAGAACCAGTATCTTTGTTATGCAGCAAACACAGAAGATGATTGATTTAAAGAAGAAGCATTTCATTCGGCATTATTTGAAAAGCAGTAAGCAAGAACATTCTATTACTCTGATGCAAAAAATTAGTCATTCTGTGCCAATGACTCATGCATCAATGCTTTTATATACAGAAGCTGAAACACTCACCCCGAAATTAGCCTTTGTAACTTGCTGTGATCTACCCACCTCCCGTCTTACCCACAGACATTATTTGTATGGAATACTGTTCCTACACACTTCATACATGGGATGAAATATAGGCTTAGACTTCTAAAAGATTACTGATTTGGAAGTTTCAATTTCAGAGGGAGAACTGCCATTGCCTGAATGCCACAAGTGAGAAGTACTCTTAATCTCTACAGCTTGTGTTAATCAACTTTGAATATTGATTGTTTCACCATACTGCTACCAACCACCGTGGGAGATCTGAACAGCAAAAATCATGAGTCCCACTACTAGGTACATCAACATGACTTTGAACTCTTCAAGGTGAGAATGTCACACTTAGTTTTTCAGAGGCTGTCATATATCTCTGGGTAAAATCAATCTCAATCAGAGAAGTAGCAAGTTCTCATATCCCCTGGAAATGGTGGTTTATAGTTTTACCTTCCTCTTTTTTTCTCCTATTCCAAAGCTATGATTCTCTTCCTTCTTCCACGTTCACATGTTTTTGAAAAAAAACACCTTTTTTTTTTTTCTACCAGAAGGGGTTTTTCCCTTTTCCTGAGTCTCTTTTTACCTTTGTTCCAGCATGATTCCAGCTAAAATTCTGTTCAGGAATTTTTTATTAAATATCTTTTGGCCTGCAAAAGCAGGCCAAATCTGAAACTTTTTGTCAGAATGTCCCAGTAGTGATTGCACATAGCAGACTCAGGGCTGCATGGCTCAAGACATTATCTTTTGCTAACTGAACTGCGGAAAATGTCAGACTGGGTTTGAACTTTGAAAGTCATTGAAGGTGAAATAAGACAACTTGCTTAAATGTCTTCTTTTAGTCTGCAGAGATATTCAAATTACCTTAAATCTGCTTATCATTTTCATGAAGAAAAGCTTCTGAAAGCCAAGAATTAATTTCTGGTCAAAACAAGAGACAGAAGAATCCACTCACCAGTTGCCACAGCTTAGTGGTTAGGGCACTTGCCTACAGTGCCAAAGATCATGACTCAAGTCCCACATTGCGTTTCTCTCTTGGCATTTTAGCAAGAAAAAGATTAAAGATCTGATTTCTGTGTAACCCTGGGGCCAAGCCATTTGGGAATGTCAGTAAAGAAAAAAACATTTTCCTTACTCAAAGTAGGAACACTTTGAGACCCTTACAGAACATGAAGTTGAGGAACAAGCCTTCTCTAAGGGAGAAGACAGGGGTTACATATGAGTGGCATATACTCACACAAGCATGTATGCGTGGCAGTAGAAAGCCCAGGGAGATGTGTTCTAGTGAACTGGGTTGAGATTTATCAAAGCAAAAGCTTGCTACGGAGCTTTAGTCTTTTGTAATTGAAATTAAACTTAACATTCTTGATTTTATTTCACCAACTTTTATAATGCCTATTAATAGGCAAACAAGGGTAGTATCTGAGGGGAGAAATGTTTCTATTGAAAAATGTTTTGAAAAATATTAGAAAAATTTGTACTTTTACAAAACTGTTTGAAAATTAGCAGTAATATACAAAAGGTGGAAGAGGAGCTGGTGCAATAACCATCCCAGTTCTGAGTGGTAGAAGAATGTAGAGATCTAGAGAAAAGTAATCAAGCTGTCATTCTACACCTAGCAGATTACTTTCAAAACAATTGTGCTAAAAGAAAGTTTCCACTTTACTTCTGTTTATTATAAAATACACTGCTGAGAATGAAACTGAGAAAGTTTAGTATTCAACATGAAATTAATATCCTGAATTTCTCTCTAGACTCTGCCACTTTTCAATGTATAGTTAAGTGTTTTCTAACAAAAGAAAAATCTGTTATCCATTGCCTCACTGTAAAAGCTCCAACTCATCATCACACTCTCGTATTTTTATTTGCATGCATGTTTACCTTACTCTCTATCTCACGCATCAGTAATGTGGTTTCCCTGATTCCTCCAGCTCACTACTCATCTCCTAGCTTATAACTTGGGCTTTGAACAAAAAATAAATCCAGTTAAACACCAAACATTTCTTTTTCCAAAATACAGATACATTTGCTTCCATATTATCTTCAGTTTTAGTAACATCCATCAAAGCTAAATCAGAAGGCCATGCTCGTGCTGCAGCTTGCACTGCTGTTCCAGTCTGCACGGGTTACTGGATACAGGGACATGGTATCACAGTCCAGCAAAACAACATCTGCTAGAGTGATTAGAATTACATCAACGCTGGTGGAGAAATGTTTGTAAAACACTTTGAAGATGAAAAGTCATATGCAAAGGATATTGTATGCAAAATTCTAACAAAATTACATACAGATTTCATCTTCATGCATTTTCTTCACTGCCAAATACCTTATCAAAATCCACAAGACTTTGTTTATAGATGTAGGGTTAAATGTGTCTTTTTGTGCAAAGACAGATGAACATAAACCATTAAAATTATGAAGGTGACCATTTCAGTTTACTAAGCTTGTTTCAAATGACAGAGGCTATATGTGTACAGCTACATGCCTGTGATCATATGTTGTCACATTAGTCTCTGCTTGTGCATATTTGGTTCCCACAGAATACCACCATGCGTGTCTAGGGACTTTGAAGGCAAATAAAACACAAGCAGCTCTTTGGAGGTCACATTATATGCTTTCTGTTGTTAATGTAATGTAAATATATAGCTGGACTGGGTGAAGGACCCCTTATCTGAACTTTGCAAGTGTCCCAAATGCAGCTCACAGTCCTTGTGTACTGGCAGACGTAAAGCATGACCACCCAGGCACTGAGGACAAAACACACTGAGCTACAAATGCAGACTCCAGCTGGAGAACCAGCCAAGCTCATCACAGGAGAAGAAAATGTTCCGAGAACAGTTTCATCACAGAACCACTGAAGTCCAGAGACAGCAGTTAGCAACAGCTTCCCCAAAAGGCAGAATAACACTCGTTTTTCAGTGGAGTTTAGATGGTGTGCTTCCAGCCTCCATCCTTTGTCTGCATGTGTGCATATATGCACAGAATATTGCATTAGCTTATTTAATGACTGAGGGGTAGAGTGCCTAAAAGTGTGTTGTATTATGCTCTTACATATATAAAAAAAATAATCAGAGAGGGAAAAGAGAAAAAAGAAATCTGTGTTGCTGTGGCTGATGTTTACTGAACCCTGATAACGTGACTTTCCTAATATGAAATACAGGTTCTTAATGGTGGCCCTGCACATGATAGTGGCATTGCAGAACCAATCCATGGTAAGCACAGAAATAGACCAGATGAAATCAAGAAATTTTTTCAGCTGCTGTTTTATCAGGAAAGCTCACTACCAACAGAGCACAAAGCCTTAACAATTTCCTTGTGCAATACTCTGCACAAACCCCCCAGTCTCTCTCTACTTCTCACACTGGAATATGTTTATTAAATTTAATCTTCTTCTCATGTGGGACAAACTCCATCTCAAGCTGGAAACTTAGTATTTAAGATTGTAAGCAGTGATGAGCCTTATGAAGTCTACAGGACAGTTTGGAAGAAAAAACTTTGGACTTCCTGACTTCTACTTATATTTTTGTCTCCTCCTATCACACATCACTAGACAGGCTTCAGTACCTGTCTAGTCCCAGATTTAGTCATCAGAAATGCAAGTGTTTAGCATAAATTGTCTTGGATGGAGAAAGACTGGCATTTCTAGTAGATAACCCATTATGCCAATTGAAATAATGTCTCTTCAAGGACAATAAACAATCAATTAAGGTGCCTGTCATTGTCCTTCAGTTATAAACAAGATTTAGAGAACTAGGCCTGCTAACATTAGGTGAGATTAATATTATCTTTCCAAATTTATGCTCAGATTATAAGTAAACTTCCCCGCTTTGTAAATTTATGCTGGCCATGCAATTCCTCAGACGTTCCTCCTTCCTAATTCCTTTTTCTTATTCCATTCCACTTACGTCTGAATTATTCACTATGTTGCACTTTATAAACATTGACAGTCGATATGTTCTGAAAGGAACAAATAACAGTTTGCCTGCTATGAATGTGAGCTTGACTGCCAACTCCAACACCAGTTGTACAGAGAACAAACTTCTTCACTTTTCCCTTCAAGATATTGATGGGAAATATGTTACAGTTATGGGAAGAACATAACTGAAGAGTAACATTCAGTGGATAAACAATTCACTTTGCGGAGGAAACTGAAGCTAAAAAAATGTCGATTTAGGAAACATATTAATAGCAAACTGACCAATAACTGTAGCTATTTCTTCCTCTAACTTTTTGTTGTAAAAAAATCCTTTTGACATTTTTTGTGTTAGAAATCATTCTACCAGGAAAAAAACCAACCCAGAAATAGACAACTATAAAAATATAACTCCTAACTGCAGAAGAAACCTGTGGAATTACAGGAAATGGTTAAAAAATACTGAAAATTTGTGGTTTATTTTGGGGAGAGAAGAAAATTTTTTTCAAAATTTCCTACAAAATATTGTTTGTTCAAGATCCTTTGATATACTTTGAAAACCAACAAAAAAACACCAAGCAGATCTGTGCATTTAGGATGACTGATGTCTTTTGGGTTGGAACGGCTGGTTTTCACTCAGTATCACAGCATTGCCATCTGGAATTATTATCCCATGTGATCCATTCACAGCTTTGACAAATGTAAAAGCAGGTTCCCAGGCCAGAAAGCACCTAAGTGTCTCCTGAGCCCGTGAGGACAGCCTCAATGAACTCTCAGGGCATCCTTCTATGTGACCTAGTTAATATGAATAACCTTGTGCCTGTGGTAAAATGAGACTGTACACCAGGAGCTGGCAGCTACCACAGAGAAGCCAACATTTAGGTTTTTTCTATGGTGTGGTAGGAGGCTTTCTTTTTCCAAGTAGGCAAAGCTGGATTTTAAATCCCCACAAAATGGAGTAAGGGCACATACATCATGCACATGTCTTACCACAACTCGGTGTACTATTTGTATAAATAGTTTCATACTCGTCAGAGTCATCTGCCAGAGATGCTAGTGATGACTGATACTAAGATCAAACTCAGACTCCCCTGTCTGAGCTCAATGATCAATTCTTGCAGCAAACCAAATAAAGCAGTCTTCAGCCCAAGTCTCTTGAGAGCTATCTTGTAGCAAGCAGAACATTTAGCAGATATCACTGTCATTACAAGCAGGACAGGTATAAAACCCTTGCCAGGTCAGCAGAAGGAACATCTTTGCTTGCTCCACTTCAGCCAGGCACTGCTTGTACATAGAGAGCCAGGGATGCCTTTTGCATCCTGCAAAGGAAAGTTTCCCTATGATATTCTAAGTCGGTTTCCTCCATCCAGGTCATAAATTAGGTTTAATAACGACCTTCTTCTAAGGCAATGGAAATCAGTATGATATAACAACGATCATGATATTGGTAATACTCTGTTTCAGTCTGTGTGAAATCACCACTCCCAAGGTGTCCTCGAAACTCCTTTCATTCATTTTTGAACCCTGGAGCTGAGATGGAAATTGGGTGGCAAAAAACCACAGGTCAATATACAGAACTACAAACAAGAGAATGCAGCACTAGTTGGGACAGCACTTTTGCTCCGGCGTGAAGACTCAAGTAAAACCCTTCTCTCACCTTGATTTTTTTATAGTTCACAGAGTCTTGATGTTTTTATGGTCATGGACTTGGCCAGGGAGCTGGGCGAGTGGATAGGACAGTCCTGCAGGGACAAGGGGCATCTATTCTGGCTTTCAAACACAGCTAGCATAAGTTTTGCTCCACACTGCTACAGCTAGCACTCCCTGGACTCTCATCGGAAGCAAACCGTGGGAGCCCTACAGTGCCCTCGGTGAAATGTTGAATACACAACACAGCTGCTGTCCTTGCACTCTCTGAGCACGCAGACACCAGCCTCCCGCCTGGAGACGGATGTTCACGCTAGTCCCAAAGCATTAAGGAAGTGCGAATGGTCTGGCATCCACTGATGAGAGATACCAACAGCTGTGTTTTCTTTGACACTGAACTGTCCCGACCGCAAGGTTGCTTGACAATTTGTTTTAGAACTGTTTTTTAACTAAAGACTTTTTTTTTTCTGAGAACAAGGCAGTATTCTCAAAAAAAATAATCTTGAAAAACTGAAAATAAATTTCCCCAAAATCTTCAAATATTGGAGATTGTATTTTTTTGACAAAATCTTGCATTTTTCTGTTGAGTCCATCAGCAAAAATAAAAAAAAAACCAAAACTTCACTTTTGTTGAGAGTGTAAAAGATGCAGCCCAAAGTAGTGAATGATACATTCATTACATGACCTCTCTAGAAAATGAGCTACCAGGAAGAAAAAGCTACTTGTGAGACACAAAGTCCATGCTTAAACACTCTTTGGGAGTTTAGACAGAACAAGGCCTTCAGGGCTTGGCTTCGGAACGTACACACCTCCAGTAAGGAGTGAAAGACGTCAGGAAAAAACATGTGAGTTTAATGTAAATAATTATATTTGGTCTTCCATGTTTCAACATTTTTGCTGGTGTGAAAGACTTTCTTTAAGCAGCAAGTGCCTAATCTGGTGCGTTTTGGATCCAAACCCAAGGGAATACACCCCCTCCCATCTACTCAGTGAAGCCACATCTCTGTTGTTAATGACTCCACACAAAGTCTGAGTCTCTTGCACGTATCCTGTTGCACTGCAGGGAAAATTCAGGACTTGCACACAAAAGCAGATGATTTCTGTTCCAGGACCATGATCCTTTTTCAGCAGGCTGCTGCACTGATAGTCATATTTGGTTTGTAACTGAAGAGTACTGGAAAGATTCCCCAGTTTGATTATCCCGTCCAGAGCTGGTGAAAGCCTGCTTTTTTTTTTTTCTTTTTTAAACCAAATTATCTTGTTTAATCAGGACTAAGTAAACATATTACACACTAATAATAAAATCACTGGAAATTCTCTACTTAATCTCTCTGATTCTCTTTAAAGGGTTCAAACAAAGACCAGCAGGATCTCTAATCTTATGATCAACAAAGTTACGTCACCAGCAGCCTCTGTTTTATCTGTTTACAGATTGGACTAATGTTGTTATGGGGTGGTGACATTAACTGTTGCTGTATCAGTAGATAGTGCAATCGCATTAGGCAGGCTGAACTTTGCTGTCACTTCTGGTTGCAACTGCTTAGAGGAAACTCAAGAGATTACTTCTAATACCATCAGACATGGTTGTGGCTCAGTTTGGAGTGGTAGATCATAGTGTTGCCAGTGAAGGAACTGTCGGAACATCTGATGAAGACTCCAGCCATGGAGGCTGCAATGCCTTTTGCTAGTGAATGTCTGTCCTCTGGGCCAGGCAACCCCAGCTAGGTGGATATGGAGAGAGGAAGCAGGGGAAGTGAGTTCTGCTTGCTCCCCCTCTTTGGACATGACATTCATCCAGCTAAAACTTGTCCCTGCACCCTTACACTCTGGCTGATCCCAGCAACTAGCAGCACAGGGCTGCCAACCACCAGGACATGGAGAAGGGACCCTGAGATAGGGGGTGCCTCCTATCTCAGCTGCTGCACGGCTGCAGCATCACCTTCCCTGCCCCCTCCCCAGGCTGTGTCCTGGAAAGAGCTGCAGCTGATTAACATCATGCCTCCCACATAAGAGGATGTGCATTACTCCAAAGAGCCTCCCACAGCTCCTCACTTGAAGTTAAAAGGCTGATCTAACCCTTAACAAACAGGAATAAAAGTGCTAGGGAAGGAATTTTAATTGGCTAACACTGTAAATGCTTTGAAGATGCTGTGTCATTATTGACTAACTTTCAGCACACCTGAGCCAGCCAGAGGGCAGTGATGTTGGTTTTGAACCCAGGATATGACTGTTATTGTGCCATAGCACCCCACTGTTAGCTCGTAATCCTCACTTTTTATTTAATAGATCTGTTGTGCCTCACGGTTTCAATATCATCTTGCCTTGCTTCTGCAGTGAGTTTGCAGGCAGGGTTGATGCTGCTTTCTTCTCATACCTCTGCCTGGCACCATCCCACCACCAGTACACAGCTCACCCACATGCAGTTTTGAGCACCCGCAGAGTGTGGCAGCAAAGCTAACTACCTCCTCTATCCCACTTCTTCCCAGAGGTTACCTCCCTGCCCTGAGCTGAACAACACAGAGTTTTTTCCTTCATGCAGACGTCAGTGCAAAAAGAGCAGGGAAAGACAAGGAAGAAGAGTTCCTCTGGAGTGACATGAAATAAGAAGACTTTGGTTTGTCATCCAAATGGGAACCTGAAAGGATGCACATTGAGCCCAACAAAACTTTCCATATGGTGCTCAGATCCCAAGTATTTGTCAGATAAGCTGAAGAGGTTAAATTCATAGCGAGCTACTGCACAGCCTCGTCACAATGCTTTCCTGCAGACACAAGAACTGTCTTTGTATCATCTGTTGAAGAAAGTCAGAAACTTCTCAATCTTTTCAGGTGACCTAACTATAAGATGCTGGAAGCTTTTTCTCATTTTCCTTTAGAAAAGGTCCTTTTCATTAAATGTTAATGGTATCTGATATTTGGGTGTCAGATGCCATTTGTCTGCTGTGCAATCACACTAAAATCTTCCACTATAAGGTGCAATGTATCATGAAGCCCAGAGAAAGGAACAAATAGGAGACTATTTTCTCCTCCTGTAAGGATGTACAGGACTGAATCTGAAGCTTATGCACAAAAGTTAATGAGACATTATTTATTGGAATTCTAACACTGATAACTAAAAAAGATCACCACTTTATACTTTGTTTTGCATGCAACACTGTTCATGCAATAGTCCTTTTTAACAGCCCTTTTTAAACATGCAAGGTTTTATTCCACTCATTAACATTTTCTTGGGTATTCCATTCTCCAACAAGAATTTTTTTCTCTGCTTTTAAACAACTAGTTACAATTTTCTGAGAATCATTTTAGCTCCCTTCTTCTAGCCTAGTGGTGTGGGCATTGTGAGTGCGCGTAGCACATGTACCCAGGCATAACCAGTGCTAGAGGGACAAGGAACTGCCATGGCAGATTGACAAGCAGCCCCTACACAGATGGGGGAAGGGTTCCTGCACCCTCGGCCCCACCAGTAGATGTTCCCTGACAGCATCCCAGTCCACATGATGGCAACGGTAACAAAACAGCACAAAAATAGTTCTACTGTTACAAGAAAGTCTATTCATTTTTAAATCCACATCTCCATGAGGGCTTTAGAAATGTTAAGCCTATTCCTACAAAGGTCAGTAGGTGGTATATGTGTTACCCTGAGATGCTGAAATGCCTGTGTAAAAATAGACTGTTGAATGAGGAACCTTCTACAAATGAGTTTTCTAATAGCTTTGATATTGTTGTCAGCACAGATTTCATGGATGAGCTGAAACTAGCCTGAACTTGCTGTGCCACCCAAGTTATCAAAAACTGCAGGAGGAGCTTGGATGGGGAGGGGAGAAAGGGCCTAAAGGTGATTCCCACCACCTTTAAACCTAGACGAGTTGTCCAGAACAGCCCCAGTGGTCTCTTTGTGGTTAGTCAGTCATCATCTGGAAGAAATCATCTGAACCATCACAGTTCCCAGACATGAGACCATGCAAATAGGTGAGAGACAAGTATACAGAATCCAGTAACATCAGCCTGAGAAAGTTCAGGTTGGATGTTTCTTCCAGACAAGCACTTCATATACATCATGACCTTCAGAGACTGTAAACTCTTATCCTGTTGAGGTTATTTTAAATCAAAGGCCAGTGTGCCAGCAGCTGCACAAGTGAGGAATGCCTAAGAAAATAAATACCAGTTAGAGTGCTATTTAATGCCGTTAACTGCAGTGAGTGGAGGCTGGAGGGCAGTAGCTTTTAACAGGTTTTATTTGAAAGACTAACTCAGTGTGGTTGTCACGACAGTTGTCTTTGTGGCTGAAGTTGTATTGCTAACAGATGGAAATCTGGCAGCTTTTTCTAATTTATGCAGATGCTTTGCAGAAGGAGTTACCATCCTAAGTGATTCTAACATTAACCTTACACAAACCTTTCTCCACTGTGTTAATAAACAGAACATTTTAAGGCTGTTCTGCTCAAAACAGTCACAGAAATGTTCAACTGTGCCCTTCTATTCATCTCTTCAGTTACTCTCACAATTTAGCATGAAAATTCTTTCGCATAAAATCTTTTTTTGAACTGAGAACTGGATATGTAGCAAAAATCAGTCTAGTTCTCAAAATACCCATTTTAATTATAAAATTACCTACCGGGTTGTATGTTCATTAATGAGCTAAGCTTGTGGACTGCCTTGTTCTTGAAAACTGGCATTCAGTGCAATACCTAACAAGAATGATTTAACAAGCGAAGTATCTAAATTGGCAGTCATTTAAAAGGACTGAATAATATTCTTAATAGCTGTGTAATGTTTCATCTTTTTGCTTTGATTGGCACTTTTTTAATTGTTAACACTCTTTTCAAACTGGCAACACATTGCCTCATTCTAATCTGCAGTGAGCCCAACTGTGTTACACACCATCGTGAGTGCTAAACAGGATCAGGAACAGCACACTACTGAGATGTTTTGGGACATTTTATGTATTTTATGGATCTCTGTTTGTTCTTTACAGAACATTTTAGGAAACCAGGAGATCTTGTATTTTTGTTTTGCCCTTTGACAGTTGTTAGAAAATGTAGGTGGTGTGAAATTTACTGATTAAAGTGTATGTGTATAATCAATGCCCTGATCAGGTAAGATGAGTAAAAGGGATACATGCTATTACAGCTGTGTCTCTTTGAGATGACTGTGTGCATCCACACTGTCATTTGCCTTAAACAAATGAGAACAGATTTGTTGAAACTATTCACTGTGTTCTTGTACATATCAAAGACTTTGGCCCTCACTAACTGAAGGCACTAATCATATAACTCTCTAAGGAACACAGAAGAAAAGAGGCAATATAGAGAAACATGCAAACCATTGGAGCATTTCAGAGGAGTCAATGTTAGGTTTGATTCTTTGAGCATTATCTGCATGACTCATGAGCCATCTTTTGGGTCTGAGCAGTCTAACATGAACCAAGACAGATGCTTTCCCTTAAATAATGCACCCACCCTCGAAACTAAATACAGCGGTTAGGTCCTAAGCTTAGATGTCATATTCAGGCAGGCCAGACCTTTCCATGGAGGCTTTCAAATGCATTTTTCCTTTAGTCATTGTCTTCACAGGAAACACGACAATTCCTTTTGGAGTTTCTATCTTTCTATCACTAACTTAAAAGTTAGGCAAGAGCCAGTGTTGTCAAGAGGATGACTATCCTTTTTCCCCACATTTACGAGGAACTTGACTTACCTGTGGTCAAGAATTTACTACTTTTCAGGGTACAGTCTTGAGTGGTGGCAGCTTCAACAGTGAAGCAGTCTTCTCAGCAACCCCAAAGCACAGAGATGCTATGAACAGAGGCTTGAGTGTTGCTTGCAGTACAGGGAGCAAGTTTGCAGGCATGCAGCTCAGGCTCGGATCATTTGGCCTCTGTTTGATGCCTGGAAAGCTCAGGCAGCTGTTAGAGAGGAGAGCAGTCACCCCAGTGGGGCAGGGGTATACTTGTCTTCTGCTGCTTTACATCCCTAAGGAGGATCTTGGCTACAGATTACTCTCTCCTCTTTTTCCCATGATCATGTGAGAAGAAATCTCAGGTTGTGGTAACTAACATACCCTGAAACTACTTGTAAGTAAAAATCTCAGCTCCGTCCTGAGGGATCCATATAGTTCTTCTGGATTATGTTGTTGATCGGATCATTTGCTATTTTTCATTTATTTGTACAGGCTTCTTAGTTAGGATGCATCACCTGCAGAACATCAAGAAGGTGACAAACTTTCCCTTAAATCACTTTAAATTTTAACAATCAGTGTCCCAGACAACTTGTACTGAAGCTTTATAGAAGAGATACAGACATACAGAAGAGCCGTGTTACAGTAGTAACTAACTGGGGAGGATCAAAAGAGGTGAGGACTGCAGGAATCTCTCTCAGTTCCTCTGTGAAATGGCTACTCAGCAAAGGAAACAATCTCTGCATGATCATAGATCTTGTTTTTCTAGTACCAGAACTGGGAGATTGCAGGCTTCCTAGAGTGGCTTAGCAGTGCTCCAGCTTTCTTTGAATAGCCATGAGAGAGTCAGTGGCCACTTCTGAAATCCAGGGCGTTTTGAAATAGAAAGGTCTTTCAGCTGCTTGACAAATATTATGAGAGTCCAGAGGGTTAGACAATATGTCAAGTGGGAAATACTGTTAGTCCCAAACAGTTTTACGAGAAATCTAAACCATAAAAATACAAATTCTGTGCATAAGTAATACTACACAATTGAGTCTAGTAAGCATTTATAGCACTTTGTGCCTCGGGTGCCTTGTGAACTAACAAAGATCAAAGACTGAGTGCCCTCAGCATTCAATCAGACCTTCAAAAAAGGCTCCAATATCCCTCCTAGTTGATGACTGACTCACAGAAAACACTGAGCAGTTTGAAGAATAGGGCCCCAAATACATAATTGGCACCCAGTTAAATTCTAGAGTAAGTATTTAGTACTTTTTTAATCAACATTCGTTATATCCATCCCAGTATAAACCACAGCTAAATCACATGCACCTGCTTTAAATCTTGGTCATTAATTAATTAGCTTGTCTCTAATTAACAAGATGTCTTTAGAACAGGAGTGCATCTATTTTAGTTAACCAGTTACTGTCATTGTTCATGTTTCCGTTATTTTTCTTTCATTAGCCTATTTATTGTACATTTCACTTACAAAATTCCATGACTTACATAGATAATAATAATGCATGAAGTATGTCTCCAGCTGTTTTTAACTTTTGTGACCTATGTAAACACTGAGCTTTGAAATAACTTACACTAACTTCTGCTGAGAATAAGTTAATTCCTAGACTGACTGATTCTAAGTATTTTAAAGACTGTAAGTACATGTAGTCTCAAGTGAGTTTTACATTTCATATTTCATCTCAAAACAAAGCTAAAACATTCACAGCTCTAGCTAGAAAGCTGTAAATCAGTATATCAGCTGTAAGTCAGATATTTGTCCTCTCACAGGTTTTATACCCATATTAAAAAGGCAGCCCTAACATTTGCAATACATTAAATGACTCTAACTGCAGATTTTCCCAGGTAACAAAATGCCCTATCAAGCACTGCACCGTAACTTCACTTGATTCTACACAGAGAAAGAGCAAATGCAACTGGCACATCCAAATAAACCTACCGTAACTTTAAAAATACATCATGAACCTGTCAGCCACAGTCATTTCTCTCTTCAAACCCAAGAAACAGAGACCACCAGAAGCAGAATTATGAATCAAATGCTATACTTTGTAGTAATCAAAATACTAGATAAAGGCCTGTGTTCTAGTCTGTTCTTCTCTGTATTCTCACTACTTGTGGCTTTGTAGGATGCATTAATTTGGAAACAACATTTTGTATTTATTCTAAGATTCAGCAAACCTGGAGGTAGTAGCCATATTTGATCTGTGGGAGTGTACCAAACAAGCAACATTTCTTCATTCAAACCAGTTTTAATTCTATATAGACAATTCCTTGTATCAGTTCACATACAGAAGACATTGACTGCATCTACAAACTTTCTGGGAAGCTTTAGTTTCTTAATGGGCAGAATCTACCTTTGCACAATGCAGCCATGCAAGGACCTTCAGAATAAGGCTGAAAGCCTTGGAGGAAGTCACTATGCCAGGAACATAATGAATGTCATGGGAAGCGGCAGGGGGATATTCTGTTTCAGCTTCCAAGTGGTTTGAATGAAGCATGAGTGAATGGTAGATGGAGGGCTAGAACTTGGTTTTCACTCCAAGACACGTGCACTGTTCACAGAATCAGTTCCTCCATTCTTGTATTTTTAGTAGCAGTTGTATACTGGACAAAACAAAAATTGGCCTTGAAATACAGACTTCTAAGGCTTTGTTTGTTCCTTTGAATATGGGACTTAATAAGAGAGTTGTAAAAGTGTTTTCTTAGAAAAGCATTTAACAACCAGATTACACATCTCTGACAAATGGCTGTAGAGGATTAATTTCAGCTAGAATTTTCCAAAGGTATTTTTGCCCATCTGAAATTTTTATTCCCTTTATTGAAGCTAATTGACATTTAGTGCATCAAGTGCTGGGCTGAATGACATTCAATATCATGAGCTAACATTTTACAAATTGAACAAAATTATCCATGCTCAAGATTTTTCACATTAACCCATAGCAAAGGGCTATGGTACATGATGTCAGCCTGAAAATTCTAATTTAAAAGCTGAATTCTGTCTGCTTTGGCCATGAAATCCCAGGTCAGTAGACAGAGCAAAGTGGACTGTAAACCCAGGGTAGGAGGAAAGAAGGGGATTGGTAATGGCAGCATAAAGTTTAATGAATCTGTGGACTGTATAAAAGTTACAACTGCTACCCAGAAATGTAAGAATTTAGAGCATAAACCATTTCTTTCAAAGTTATTACTGTAACTCTTTAAATCACCCCTTTGAGTCTCACCTCATGGTCTTCAAAGAAAGCTTTCTCTTAGGGACACTTTACAGGGACATAAGGCAGCACACTGCATTTGAGGTAGAGGCTGCAACAAAAGCATGCATCCACCGTCTCAAGCCTTTGCTATCTCAGCATGAGACACAGCTGGAAGAAGTTATCAGAGATCTCATGTCAGTCCTTCCAGGAGGATATCAAACCAGGCTTTATTATAGAATGGTTTCCCTTCATATCACTCGAACACTTGCACAATTTGGAAAAGGCACTCTTTACCTCTTTTCTTGTACTAGAAGAATTAGTGGCTGAAGGACTCATTTTTCTCCTTACATTTAATTGAACATCTAATCTGTTTGCAAGTGAGCTCTTTGGTCAGTTAATAAGATTGCAGCAGGAAACATTGTCAACGCCCTTTAACTAGGAGCAGTGTTAATTTCCAGTATGTCAATTCAAAGGTCAGAAGCATTCTTCCACTGTAATTTTTTGGTGCATTTGAACCTAAGCGTACAGACCTACCTAGTTTTTAAACCGCCACCTTTGAGTAATGTATTTAAGTTCTTTCATTATTTGATCCTACACTGTGTAAAACTAAGCAAACGTAAAACAAAATCTTTAGTAAATGAGGGCCATGTGTCTCAGATGTGAAAAATCATTTCAGTAGTCTTTGGCCAGTTTCCTCCCTCCTCGCTAATCCAGTTTTGAGAAATAAATAAATATGTAGTGTTAATTTTTTAACTATCATTTCGTGGTTATTGATTAAGTAAAACGGAAAAACAGCTTTACCTGATAATAGAAAAACTGGCATTTAGCCATGGCAGCATCAGCTGAATCAACTGCCCTTGGGAGTCCTGTATATTCATTGTGATGGTTGATTCTAGTATACAGCAGTTACACCTACTGCTGCTCAGGCAATCTAGTAGAATGTGTTGCTAAATTTAGCACAATATTTACCCTCACTGTGTCTGTATGTTCTGATTAACCTGGCTGTTGTCCTTCAACTATTCCAGCAATCAGCTAAAGCAACTGACATTACTAGAGTGAGATCAACTAAAAGAATTTTTCAGCAGTTGTCAGCTGAAATACTTTGTAAAATTAATAGATGTCTCCAATCCAGTTTAGAAATCTTTGAATTGCTGAACTTGTAATTAATTTTTGTCAATAGAAGGGCCTAAGGTTATAGTCTGTTCATCCAGTTTCCTCATCTGTTTATGTAAAGACCCTGGTATTTGCATGTGCGTGTTTTCTTCATAAAATGGTGGAATTCTTGAAGGAAAGTAAATAATTAAGTACTACTTATTAATGCACAGAATAGCAGCAACAAAAGCACCAAGATCTGAGATTGGATTACCCACAGAAACCATTAGATGGATAAAACAAATGTAGTGGTTGGGAGGATGTAATAACAATAACAGCAAAGAGAAAATCAGAAGCCACTGCTCATTACTGGTAGAAGTAGTACCAGTCAAAAGTTGTGACTATCATGGGCATTCAACATCTGATGGAGTAGCAGCCCACTTTGAGCTTTTCAGTGAAGACCTTCAGCACCTCCTGAGCTGAACTGGAGATCTGAAAGTCCTAGTCATCATAGCATGCTGCAGGTTTGTGAGTAGTTTGGATTCCTGTGTTTTTAGCATGCCTAAAGAATCTAATTTGTCTTGATACAGAGCCATCAGAAAGTGCTCCAAATCTACACATAAAGGATGTTTTGTAGCTGGTACCTCTTGTTAATCAAGATTCAAAGGAATGAGATTATTTCTCTGATTAAAATAATGCAAGTAATTATTGTAAAGGTTTAGAGAGATGATGTTAATTGTACTGACCTCTAAGAGAGAATTATCTGCTTGCAAGGACTAAGGAACTAGCCCACATGTTGTGCATCACCACAACTGCAAATTTATCCTCCACAAATTATATATGCTTACTCAGTACGACTATGCCGTAAATGACTCGGCAGATTTATCCTACACTCTGACTATAGGTCCTTGCCAGAAAGGGATGTAAACCAAAAAAACCCCACCCTAACCCAAATGAGAAAAGAAACAAAATTGTGTTAGGTTGGCCAGAATAGATTTTTCTTTGTAAAAATCAGATGGCAAATAACATGGGATTGGCGAGGGATGCTCTTTGTAAAGAATGAAGAGGAGGTGCTGTTAGGTAATGGCAGAGTGGAAGAATCCCTCAGTGAGGAAAAGCTCAACACAGATGTTGAAGAACGTCTGGTAATGCAGAGATTCAGGGAAGAGAGCGATGAGGTCAGAGCTATGGGAAAGGATTTTATAAGCTGCACACTGGATTGACTGTAAGTAGTGGGAGACCAGAAAGAGGGGGCAGGACAGAGGGTACAAATATCAAGAGGAGAGGCTAGCTGGTTCATGCATTAATAACTGCGTGGTTGAAAATGAGAGGGAGAGATTAACTTGGAGATGTGAAAAAAAAAGAGCTACTAAAGTAGAACAAGGGCCTGGGCATGAAGGGAGAAGGAAAGAGAAAAATCTAATGACAGTGCCATAAGTAATCTCATTATGCACAGAGGATTATAATAGTGATGTTGAGACAGAGGTTAAAATTGTTCCTGGCTTCATTCTCCCACAAACAGAGACCACTGGAAATCCCCGATTCTCTGTGTAGTCAAGTGCCAAGAAGAAAGTGGTATAACTGTGCTGCTCTCCAGGAGGAAGAAGTTGAATTCTGAATGGCGCTACAGGTGTCTTCCAGCTAGTGGACAGGAATTAGTCTGGTAGCAATAAGCAGGAGTATGGGCAGATGTTGCAATAGTCACTTTTGAAGTACCAGCTCTGTAAATGTTTTGAAGTGTGCAATCACTGCAGGCCTGCAGTGCAACAGAAAACTGAGCTTTCTCATAGCAAATGCCATTGAAAGATGTTTGGTGCTAGCACAGCTGCTCGTAACACTTAGCTGTTGGGAAAATGAAGACTGAAGCAGCAGCTGACGCTGTCAAATTGGAGAATTACCACTTTTAAACTGATACAAGACCTTTCCTATTGGAAATTTTCATCCTGAACTTTTACATTCATTTTAACAAGGCTGTGGCAGAAATAATCACAGAAATAATCTTTCTAAGCCTCAGTACAGGATGGAGAGATGGCTCATCAAGGAATGATTTGTAACAATTACATCAACAGTGACATCACAAAATACTTTCAGAAAAATTGTGTGAGAGGTGCTGTATTCAAACAGTCCAAGAAGAAGGTGCTACTATTTTAAGCCAAATTTCCACCTCTGTGTAGAGCTAATGATGAAAATGGAACCTGACTTGAATTAAACTCGGTTTTATGTAGTTTTCTTTCCTCTGAAATGCTGACTAAATTTAAAAACTACTAATTATAAGTCTGTTAATATACATGAGGCTTGGCTTTTATTTTGGATAGGGTAGAAATGGTGTTGTATACAAACGCACTAAGTGCTAAAGGCAATGTACAAGGAGAGTGTTTCTGATGTCCTGCTTATTACAGAATTATTTTTTTCTCCACTTTATAAATGAACTAACATTAAAAATTCCAATTCAAAGTGGCTTGGAGTACCTTTTTGGAGAAAAAAAAACAAAATCCTCCTGAAACTTGGATGGTTCTCTCCAACATCCTTTTGAAAATTTTCCAGTCTCATTTTGTACCTTCTGGGCCGTGTCAAGTTATAATTAATAAAATCTTGTCATCAGGAGCTTCCTATTAAATTAAATCATTTCACAAAGTTTTCTCTCCATTTAATTCCATTTAGCTGAATGTTTACTGATGAGTCAATTAGCCACTACTTTGTTTGTTCAACTTAATGTCATCACATCACCATGAGATCACCACAGCAAACATTCATCAACAACAGCATTGTCACGTCTGGCTGGTTGCTACAGGCTGGCCTCAAGCTGTCCACATCCAGGAGGCTGGGTGGTCAATGACCTTGGTCTGGCTGCAAAGTACCAGGGGAACCCACATGGGGCATGGAGGTTAGAAATGGCTTCGTAATCACCGCCCTCCACATGGTGCAAATCCTCTAGCATGACCTAAGGAGGCAGAGCAGTTTGCAAAGCAGCCTTGACACCAAACCTAGTGCAAGTGAGCATATTGAGATGGAACTTCTTATGTACAAGTTTGTGCCCATTTCCTCTTATCCTCTTACTCGGCAACACTGAAAAAACTGTCCCCTTCTTGACACCTTTAAGTATTTATAGATATATCAGATACCCCCTCAGTCTTCTCTTCCCCAGACTAAAAAGACCCAAGTCCCTCAGTCTTTCCTCATAAGAGAGATGCTCCAGGCCCCTAATCACCTTTGTGGTCTTCTGCTGTACCCTCTTTCATACTTTCCTGTCCTTCTTGGACTGGGAAGCCCAGACCTGAACACAATACTCCAGATGGAGCCTCATCAGGGCAGAGTAGAGGGGGAGGATGACTTCCTTCAAGCTGCTGGTAGCTGAATTAATTAAGTACAGTGCACATCTGCCAGGTCCTGTCTTTTTCCTGACTGTTTTCCCAAGTATCTATAAACGCACACAGTCCAGCTCAACATGCACCTAGGTATATCAGGAAGTGATGCGTTTCAGAGTTTTTGAAACAGAAGTGCTGTAAAGGTGCAATGCACTGGCTATCGTTTTGACTGCTCTAAGGAGAAGGCACTACACATGTCAGTATGAGGTCAGGTTGTCTATGTTGGCGTTCACACTAACGTAGGTCAGAAAGCAATCAGGCTTGTGCGCTGAAGCCAATATCTTTTACACAGAAGGGCCCTAAAAGTTGTTTCAGGACCCAGGGCAAAACTTTATTGAGTCCTGGCACCTCCAGTCCCCTTGCTGCTTTACCTTGTGACCTGAATGCTGAAGCACTGGCAGTCTGTGTTTTGTACAACTCTGGGGAGAAACTACCTCTTGTTACCTCGTTTTTGCACAAGGTCAGTGGAATGAATCCCTGCTGAAGCCAAACTTCTTAGCTGACTTTCCTTACAAGTCGTGTCAGCAACATCCAGTAATACAGAGTCACTGCTGGTCCATCCAGTGGACACAGTGCAGCAGTGTATGACTTCCTGTGGATTCATCTACAGGCGTCAAAAATAAGGCAGGTTTTTTGTTCAGGGAGGATAAGTTCCTCTCACTGATACATCAAAAAACTAAATCATTCTCCAAGAGTCTTTGTCACCTTTCACAGTTTAAAAAACGTAAGACAACTGGACTCCTAACCAAGAAATTTTGTGTAGGTGGACTGGTTGTGGCTGAAGAAGAGACATGTGAATATCCCCTTAAAAAAAGAGTGCTATTTTCCTCCTCTCTGCAAGCCTTTTAAAACCTAGCAACACATTCCCAGATTTTATCACCAGCATAAGTAGAGCAATAAGCTGTTCCTGGGGGAATAAAAATTCATGTTGATGCCCAGTCATGAAGGTTATCTAAGCTGAGAAGGTCAAGTCAGTCCTCAAATTCTGATTTAGGGAAGTAAATAAGAGAATCAAGCAGCTGCACAGCACCCACCACGTCGACTGTGTCCTCCATGTGGTGCAGGCTCTAGGTCCTAATAATATTCTGGCACCAATGCATATTAACAGTGTAATTTCAATAATCAGCATATTTTGTCAAATAATTGTTAGGCTGATGGTTATAAGAGGTGACACTGCCAATATCTCATAAAGGCTGGAAGAAATATTTCCCATTTCCACACTGCATAAACAAAGCATGCCAGACAACCTCAGGAATGCTAATGATCTCCAGTACTTTAGTATATTAAGTATTCATCAATTGAGCACAGACCACAACAATGTTCTGAGAGTCCTTAAACACATGAGAAACACATGAGAAATGATGTAAAGTTTATATGAGCTCATATAATCTTGGTTGGTTATAGAGTCAAGCATAAGATCATAGAAACCAGGTCATGTGTACCACATCTTTCCTATGAGAAGGTTGTACCCTACATTGTATTTGCTGGTGCCACAGCCAGCCCAGATTTAATTGACTCAAGCAATGAGTCATCCACTGCTTCCCCTTCAGCATTATTCCCCAATCTAACAGATGACATGTTGGGATATTTTTTTCCCTGATAATCAGACTTCACTGTCCTTAATTTCATCCCATTATATAATACCTCACACTTATGCAGCAACTGCCATCCAAAAGCTTTGCAAGTGTTAATTGAGTTTCATAACAACCCCCCATGAAACAGAGAAGTTCTGAGTCGGAGATGGAAAAACCTGAGTTGCTTGCTGTAGGCTGCATATGGGATCATATCAAGCACAGATGGGTTTCCCTCATTGACTGGGAGCTGTTTGCAGACAGCTTATGTGATAAGTCATAAGAACTCTTTTCTAGGATGCAGCTCAAACCTCTTTCCTACCAGTGTCTGCCTATTTTGTGAAAAACATTTTACTCCTTCATTAATATTTGTACCTTTCAAACATTCTTATCTCTATCTTTCCCTACTCATTATTTTTACACTGTTGATACTTCTTTCATCTATAAATAAACCAAGTCCTTTATTATTTCATTCTTTCCTCATGATTCTCTGATGGGGAGACATGTCTTTGGAGATTACGTGCCCAGAATTATACTCTGTGGAGTTTATGTTAGTTTTTAAGTCATGCTGTGACTGTTAGCCTCCCAGGCTGTGACGTGATACAAGGGGCATAATCCAGCTGGCTGTTCCAGACTTTGTCAGCTGAGACACAGTAGCTCACTGTGCATGTGCTGTTACCCCATGGTGAAGCAAAGTAACATGGGTTCATGTGAGTCACCATCAACTGACCCTATTTTTCCACACAGTGCAGCAGTATCTCGCTTAGCTACCACATCTCGAATGAAGGACTCTGTCGAACAGCTGGGGAACAGGAACCTCTACAGGCCAGCACAGGACCTCTGTCTCACAAGCCCTTAATTTTCTTTAATTAATGCATTTGTTTTAGAATACAAAATTAGAAATTACATTTTATTGCATGCATCAGTGCAGAATCTCAGGTTTCTAATTGAAGGGACTCGGGCAATTTTCTAGATCATAGCACAAATGCAGGCAAGAACTAGAAATCTGGCTGTTTTGAAAACTAATGTCTTTGGGTTTTCATTTCTGTTACTGGACATAATTGCTTTCTAAGTATTTATCTTCAGTTTGCTTATTAGTCCCTGAAATAATATTTATGCAATACCCATCACTCCTTCATCCTGCCAGCAAAAGCAAGCCTACATAAAGAAAAATAGTAGCCCTCCACTGCCTGGGCAAAACTGCCCTGCAGTTTGGGAAAAAACATTCTTTCCAGAGAAAAACAATAAGAGACACTTCAGGATATGAACCCGTGGTTGTCACACCTGCATATCTAATGGTGTATACAAAATAATGGTGTAATAATTCTGAGCTATCTACATAACTTTGAAATTGTTTTCAAAAGGGTTCAGAAAAAAAGAGACTTCCATTAGCCAGTCCTGCAGCTCCCAGACCTTACAAAAACCCACTGTTACATGTGCATAATTAAAGGATCTGCAAACTACCAGTGAAGAAAAAAAGATCAAGGGCTATCATAAATCTTGCTGCCTCGTGGGATGAGCTCACTGGAAGCAGAAAAAAGATGTTTGTGTATTTTCTTTCTATGAGGGTTACTTGCTTAGGTATGGATAGGAGCTTGATGATTTCCTCTCCAGTATCTGTCATGGAGCTCTACTTCAGGACACAGCTGAATCTTTTTCCAGGTCAGCTTCTGTGTCCAAAGCCACTGTCATATTATTTGCCTATCTGGTCTGACATTTAGCAAGGGACCACACTGACTGAGCAGAGCTAGTGTGGAATTTTATTTATTTGCTTCATGAGAAAGTGCTTATGGATTAACGTTGAATTTTTTTCATGGAAATTTGTCAACTCAGGTAAAGCTTTTGCTAAGAAAGTTCCTAACTTTCCAGACCCCAAGCTAGACAGACCCAAGGAAGGGCAGGGCATTCAAGCTGATGAAAGCAGAAAATTCAGTATCTTTCTCCTCCATATATTTTGTCCATTATGACAGTTGTAATTATTAGGCCGCAGCTCCTCCACTTTTATCTCTTTTGTTATTTTTTTGAAGGTGTTGAAGGAAATTAGTATTTTTTTCCCCTTTATTCCTTATTTTTACAAAAATAAGGCTTTGAGTTGATCACTGCATGAAACACTGACAAACAGTGAAGCCCACAAGTTATTTCTTGGTCTCTATCCATTTGTAACATTATGTTTGTAATCAAGAACAGCTTCTTAGGAGTCTGTGTAGTCTCGGGGAATCTGGAAGTAAAATCTCATATTTGTCTTATTCTACACTCTGCAGAGAAGCATAGAAGGTGAAAGCACATGATCTTGTCAATGCACTTCTTGACAGCTAAGCCCTAATTTCTTCCTTCTTCCACCAAACTCTACTACTCTTTTTCTTCAACTGTGAATGATGATAAATAAAATACTGGAAGTATCTATGTACAGAGGTGTAATTTCTGGAATAAGAATTCAAACTTGTCTCTTTGGAATGAAGAATTCATTTCATTGACAGCGTACACTGTGCAGTAAACAAGAAACAAGAGAGCAAGAGACCAGGCAACACCAGTTTTCTCTAAGAGAATAAAGAATACCTATTTCTGATCTTTTCTGCACAAGTAAGTTTAATCAACCCTAGTTTTTAGTACAGATTGTGCATTGTGGCTAATTTTTTGTGTGTGTGCTTGAATACATTAATTCCTCTTCTTTCTTCACTTGACATTAATTTACTGTATCTCCTTTTGAATCTGTTAGGAATAGTAATGATGTTGATGATTAAAAGTTTTGAGCTCAGGCTCTATGCCAGCCTGATCAATCATAAACTGTTTTCAGGTCAATAAATAATCTTTCTATGAGGTTTGCAGAGAAAGCAAGCCAAAAAAATTCCCAGTTCAGTGGTGTCCTTTTGGTAGGATTTTGTTTTGTTTTGCGATGTTTCCCTTTTGATTGCGCTAATGGTTCAGCACTCGATGGATCTCCAAAAATTGGAGTATTCGCTCTAATAGGCATACAGAAACCTTGAAACTCTTGCAGGTTTGTTACTCTCATAAATCAGGGAGAAAAAAAAAAAGAAATCTAGGAAATTTCCATATGTCCTACATCTATAGTCAGTTAACAGTTTCACTTCTCTTTCAAAATTGTTTTATTTTTTTCAGCTGACTAGATTGCATAAAATATCATTTTCACAAGCAGATAGGGAGAAGCGGAAGTAAATAAGCTTTTCAACCCATTGTACCTGTGCAGAGTGATTGGAGTGATTGTCCTGTGCCTATAGTGACCTTTCATCGCCTTCTCTTGACCTCATGCCTTTTCCCAACACAGAAGAGAGTGTTTAAAACAGGTTCAATGCAGCAGACAGCCAACAGCACATGGGATTGCCACCCCATTTAATATTAGAACAAGTGCAATTGCTACAGCTAATTATGACTGTTTACAGGTAATCTCTAGTAATACTCATCTGGACAATCTTAGTTTCCCCATAAGAGCCAAATTTGGGCATACTAGAAAGTAAAACAATGTAAAAATCACAGTTGACAATGGCCAGACTACAGGTCATTTCTATGCCTTTCCTACTGTTTTTTTCTGCCATACACACATGCAAAACAGAACGAAAGAAAACATGGAACACACACACATGCAAAAAAAAACCCGCATTAATGTCTAACCCAGCTGGATCCTGCAATCTTCAGCTACCATGAACTCCCAGAGAAGCATTAAATTCCCTCAACATAGACCTCTCATGCTACTTGAAATGCTGTAGAGTATCTGCTATGACCTCCAGTTGTGGCTCTAGAAGGGCGTGGGTCTCCCACAGATCCAAAAGTCCTTTCTTCCAATTCTGGTGGGTGCCTTAGCTATCTTACAGCATCTGAAGTGTCCCAAGAGGCCTATATTTTGGCAACAGGCTGCTGTTCCCTGTGTTGCAAGCTGTGGAGAACATGTATTTTCGCTTTCAGGAGAATCCCCAAGTGTGAGAAGACTGGAACGAGGTAAAGCCTCATCAGAGGCAGGTTTGCTTTGCAGTTGTGACAGAGGTTTGATGCTCTGCACTTAAGCAAAACACCCATCTTTTCTATATATCTACTGGAGTAATCATAACTGCACCATGGTAAAGGCCTCCCATGAAACTGCTTATTGTCAAGAGTTTTCTTTACATCCACAGTTAGACTCTTTGGGAGCTACTCTATAAATCAAAAACCACTTCTGTACACTGGAAATGCAACTTTGGGAGTTAAGTGCACCAACATGCCCCGTCTGAGACTGCAGAAGGATGTGAGATATAGTGCATAGGTCTGCATAGGGCTCTTCTGGTGAGAAGAGGGTGCCATGGCCATTGCACACCAGCCTCTGCCCTCCCTGCAGCACTGATGCCAGCTCTCCATCCGAGCAGCCCAAGGAGAAAATCCAGGAGAACTGTTCTCCCCCACACCCTCCCCCAGGTAAATCTGCTCTTCAGGCTGGCAGTAAACTGGTTTTCAGCAGACATCAGGGTGAGCCCAGATGGAGAACAGCCCTGTAAATGGAGCTGTGGGAGCACAGGGGAAAATTCTCACCTAGCAAGCTTTAAAAGAAAGGTGCAATCTCAGCTTCTTTACAGTCAAGGCAGGAATGGGCATAATTTAAATATCATTCAGATTTAAAAAAAAAAAAAAGCACACTCACCCTTTTTTTTCCCTCCACTTTCATCTGGTGGAAAATCTGATTCAAAAGGGAGTCGTGTGCTTTGTGTGCTTTGGAAAATCTGGCTAGTGTGCCAGTTCACTTTAAAAAAAGTAGAGAACAAAAAAGCCATGCTTCCATGCTCATGATGACCCTTAAGGGAACTGAATTAAAGGTGATGGTGAAAGAAAGGTAAGCAGTTAAGAGTCTACACCAGACAGGCTACAGTAAGCCAAACTACTCAGTATCTCTAGAGATAATGTTCATATCTTGCTCCCATCTCTCTTTCCTTCCTCACTTCCCACCCTCTGCCAAAGGTGAGGGAGAAGGGAGGAGGTAAATGGCAGGCAGAAGTGCCATTTCTCAAGTCCTGTTTCCCAGTGGATTGCTCTTCCAAAATTTTTTTATGTTGTTCTGCTGCTTTTTTCTCTCATATCAGGAATCTGACCCAGAACTTGTCTGCCACTTACCAGAAATGAAAAGAAATGGAAAAAAAAGAAAGAAATCCTGTGTAGATGGGGTCATGTTCCAGTGAACTTATTCTAAACATAACTTTTTCATTTCAGCCCTCCTGCTCTGAAAGTATCTGAATTCCCAGCCTACCTGGTGTCTCAGGGCTTAATGCCTCTATTCCCATCTCTCTCTCTCTAAAGAAAAACCTCTGCAGCATACAGCAATCAGATAACAGGCTTCACGGGGCTGAGTCATAGGACTTTACATCTAGGTTGAACAATTAACTTGCAACATTCTACTTTGCCTTATGCCATTCCTTTTTTCTGTTCCCTGCTACAGAAATTTCCATTTGTTCTCCATCTGCACACTGCTTCATTAAAATCTGTCTCTGGCCACACTCTCCTACAGCTGCCTGTGGGTCCTCCATACCTTTTTACCAGAGGGATCAGGCTGCAACCAGCCCTGGCCCTTCTCAGAGGAGGATGGGCAGTTTGCAGATGGAGAAGAGCAACAAGACACAGGCAGCAGCCCAAAGGAGCATGTTTAAAACTTACCTTTTCTGTATTTTGAGTAGTGCTAGTTTGGGGAACTGCAAAATATCATAATATGGCTGTGAGCTCATTACAGCTAGTGGAGATAAGTTGTATGGATCTGATGAAACTGGAAATGGGGGAACTTGCCCTGTCTTTTCTTTGTTTAGAAACTCTGGGCTTTTCTGCCTTTCCTTATCTATAAAGGAGATGATATCTTAATTTTTGTTTTACACATCATTAACACACAGCCCAGGGAGTCAAGACTATTCCTGGCACAGGATTTTTGCATGACCTTGGTAAGTTACCCTAATGGGATCATGCTGATGTTCAGCAACTCTGAAAATCAGGCCACCGAGGTGCCTAAATATGGATGAGATGCCCATGTTTCAAATGCTGAACTTAACCACTTTGCCCTTCAGTTTCCCTACTTACAAGAAATCAAGCTAATAACATTTTATAAGACTCAGTACTTTAGTGAGGAAAGAAACTGCAGAGATTGGCATAAAAGTCTAGCAGAAGTATGCTAATTCATTTTTTAAAAGCCATTTAGGATAGTAAGATGAAGGTGCTATATAAATGCAAAATACCTCACAAAGTTTTTGTGTTTTTCTTCTCTGTCCAAATATATAATTCATATTTATAAATGTGCATATCAGATCTCTGTCTTATTAAATATAGAGTTGAGAAAGTATTTCAAATCAAATGGATTATTATTATCTTATTTGCCTCTCATAAAAATATTAATATCTGCAATACAGAAAAAGAATGAGAAACAAATAGATGTTATGAAAAGCGATTTCCATTTGGAAGATGTGCTTAGAGTCTCACAGTAATGAAATGTCATAGGCTTTCAAAAATTATAGATCATACATTTCTGGCACAGAAGGTTACTTTGCTTTGGACTTCATATGATGGATAAAGATGAATTAATCACTGGAGAAGCTGGTCGTTGCCTAGGAACCAATGACCATGACCTCATTGCATTCAATGTACTCAAACAAAGGATAGCCCTAAAGAATAAAATATATGTAATGCTTCAGAATGGCTACTTCCAAAAATCTAAAGGAACCTCTGAGCTATATTAGCTGAAAGGAAAGCATCTACTTTAGAGAAATGTTTTAAAGGAACTATGTTCATACAACTTTCTATTGAGAGTCCCAGAGAGTTAGCTACAGTGATCCTTGTGCTGTGCTGCTTAATTTTAATGAACCTGCTGATGATAATGTTTCAAAGGACTGGAAGGTGATATTTATTTAAAAAAAAAAAATTAGCAGAACTTGTAAGAACATGGTTAATTTGCATGTTTATTCCATTCCTTGTACATTCCCAATGTGCAGTAAAGCCTGCATAAAGCCAACACCATTGGAATATGTATTCTTTGCCAGTTTCTGTGTCAGTAATTTTTTTTTTCCTTTTTGGCATTTTTGATGAGCAGAGATTTTATCAGGTCTGTAAAGTGCTTTCAGGTCTTTGGAGTTCAGTGAACTGAACTTTCTCTGGAAATTATTTACCGTCAACACCTTATTTCCATTACTTTTTCCAATAGGATAGCACTGTTTCCTTGGTGAATACACAGAACCTTTATTAAACTACACTGAAGCAAAGTTAGTCTAAATTCTCCTCAATTCCTCCCTTATTTGGAATAGCTACTCTTGAAACTTTGTCTTCTGTTGTATGCCCCTGCTGCCTTGAATTTTTTAGATTCTTGTGAAATTCCCATGTGTTTGCTTATTTTTCAATCAGAAATTGATAAATCTTACTTGAACATTTGAATCCTAAAAGAAACATATTTAGTATTTGAGCTTGTCATTAAAAATTTAGACACAAGAAATAGGAAATATTTCCCCATCTTGAGATGGCACATCTGCTCAGTAAACTTGGCACTAGTCTTTACTGGCTTTGTTCTTTTTTCTCCTAACACCTGCCCCAACCCCAACACCTGTGAAGGCAAGCCAGACACAGCAGTATTAAATGGACATTAACGATGCGAATTGCCAATTCACAAATCCAGGTTGTGTCAGGAAAGAACAGAAAGGGGGGTCTGAAAAGAAGCTGACTGAAAAAATAGCCAAAATGGGCCAAGCCAGCATATGTGAGAGATCTTCCACACAGAAAATGTAATGGCAACACTGAAACATTTTAAATAGTCAAAACAGGAAAAAGAGTTCAACTTAAGTGTAATCTTGCCACAAGAGTTGTCCGAATAGTTCTTGGATCGATTCTAGTGATGCTACTTAGAGTAATGTCAGAGCTTACTGGTCATCTTCCAGAGAATATACCAGCTGCCCGCTATCAACACCGCAGCACTCATACACTCGTCTTTTCCTATTCATTACAAATCTGACTGCTAGTGCTTTAAAAGCTCTTTTCTCCCAAACAGCAGAGATCCTGTTTTTGTGCAGTTATGTTAAGAACAGCCATTTTATTAGCAAGTACTTGACCTATTGGACACTCTTACAACTATATGAATTCCTAAGTATTTCGAATAAACTATTCTTAATTATCACACTATTAGCATGTTAGTAAAAAAAAAAAAGAAAAAAAAGAAAAAAAAGAAAAAGAAAAATTACTATGATATATTGTATCCTGGGAACTATATGGTAGTACTTGGAAGTAATATTTATATAAAACACACGTTCTCCATGGCAATGGAGCATTCATTTTGCACTGTTTAAAACTGTGTCAGGCTGCTACAACACTCCAAAGAGCTGGTATTGAAGGAGGATGCAAGTAAAGACGTGACTAGATGTAATAAAGTATCAGGAAGTAAAAATGCTGGCAAGGGAAGGTATGGAATGTACCTCAAGCAACTCATTGCCCACCTTGCACTTTCAGAAGTCACTGGAATATTGAGCACAAAAACTGCAAAGACCATGGCATACTGGCCCAGCTGATGTTTTACTGCACACTACTCATCTGCACTTGGAGTCCCTGAGCAGTGATAGCACGAAACACTGTGTCATTTTAACACTTTTATAAATAAGGCTAAAAAAAATTAGAAATGGTAGAGGGCCATGGCAGAAAACTCACTGTCCTATAAGTGAACAAAATGCAGGTCATTACTCCGAATTATTTCTTAAATCAGTTACTAAATTTAAAGAGAAAAACAGAACTGAAAATCTGGATAACAGCAAAGGTTGAACTACTTCTGATAATAATTAGCAGTGGAGAAATGTGTATGCTGTGGATGAAGTCCTGACTCCACTAACTGGTACACGAGATCTTTTAACTGAGCTCTTTTAGGATTAGAATTTGACCCTAAATAGCTACACAATGCAAACAAATAAGCTATAGACAACTACAAGGACTGATAAAAGAAACTGAAAGCCAAAAAAGAAAAATAAGCAGGAATGACACAAAATGTACCGTGGTTTACTGCGATTTTTACAAAGCAGTGGTGTCTTTAGCCTTACCTCCCTACACAGTCCAAGGAAATAAATAAGTAGGAATATTTTTTTTCAATGTAATTGCATATTTACATACTTATTTTACTCATTTGCCTTTCAAACACCCAGTGACCCACATTCAGAACATATTTAACCATATGGCTGAACTGGGGACTTCTGCAAGAAAATGAATTGCACCCATGGAGCATTGGAAAAGAGTCACAGAGAGACTCTTTATTAAGAGAGACTGGATTAATCCAGAGAGACTGGATTAACGAGAGCTCTGTCTACAGCAGCAGCATCTCTCCACACCACCTCTCACCCTCTCAGTGGCACCCACTGCCTGTGAGCAGGTTTGGGTACCACAACACAATCACAGCCTCATGGTGCCACCCTCCCCTCAATCTGAGCAGGGTGATGTACCAGTAGATCCTACCTGAGGTGAGATGAGGTGCTGCATCTCTTTACTGGGGCTTGATGACACTAAAAAAAATACACAAGAGATAAGTAGTAAATGCAATTGCTTCATTCTAGCAAGTGGAGTTGCTCTACCTCAAGTGCTCTTGGACCTCACAATGCTCAGCTGATGCTTTTTACATTTTTTCTTAAATAATTTCGGCTTTTCACTTATATTTAGCAAGAGAGTGAGGGAGGGGTGACCTTCCACAGCCCTGGCTTACAAACCGCACAAAAAAGAGCTCAGTGGAGCTGTGAGCACAATCTGAAACCAAAGATAATTTACTGGGTTATTTCATTACAAAATAAATTGTTTATGATATTTTATGAAACACCCACACCAGTGTCCATGAAAACAGAATGCTCTATTTATGAGGCAACCCTTATGAGAGGTAGTATAATTTTAGTGTCTTATACTTGAACTGTGCTAAAAGTATATTACTTGCCATCAGGGAACAGTTATGGTGAAAAAAAAAAAAGAGGGGGCGGAAGCAAGTTCACAACCTTGAAGACTGGGGAGTTCTGAGCAGGCAAGGAGTTACAGCCACATTGTTCTGTGGCGGTCTGTTGTTAAAATGCTACAGTGGCCGCCTAGACTGTTGTCTGATTGCCTACCCCAGCCCCCAGCAAGCTGTCTTTCCTCTCATGCCAGGCTCTGCCAAGCTCCTGTAGCTTTTGCAGCTCTAAGGCAGCTGCAGGGTTCATGGCAAGCAGCAGAGGACATGTGTCAAGCTCCATGAGTCCCTGCAAAACCCTCAGGGTCACAGCTCTACCTGGTTCACCACTGGGCTGCAAACACCATGGGCAGAATTCCAAGGGAAGCGCCTGCTGCACGCCGCGGCGGCGAGGTGATGCGTTCCCCTGTGTCAGATTTCTGGAACACAGCGGTAGCAGCTGAAAACAGTCAGAAGGGTTTAACTATGTGCACAATCATCAGAAAGCGAGGCAGAGAGCCTCTGCTAATGAGAGACAAGGTAAATAGAGCCTGAGAAACTGGAAACATTCTTGGGTTTGGCTTACAGCGGGGAAAAAAAAATCTTAAAAGGCATTGTGCGCAGCAGAGAGGCCATTAATCACGGGAAATGCATTTCCTCAAGTACAGTAGGGACATGTGGGAGCCTGTCATTTTTCAGACCAATGGGCAAGAGCTTTCCAGAATTTCAGAATATGCCAATCCTTGCTTGAGACCCAGGTAACATGGCATGGTATTGGAGGGACAGATTTGATGATAGTCGCATAGAGCTTTGTCAAACTGGAGAAGGATAACATTTCTAGGCTTTGGAAATCTACCACAAATTTGACTTAGATGCCCGGACTAGCTTGGCACAGCCAGAGCTATGTGCATGAGATAAGTGACCTGGGAACTTGCAGAACTGTAAACGAGACTACTTTCTGGGCACTTTCCACATGAACATCAAATCCTGGAGCAGATGTATCCTGATATGGTAATAATTAAAAAATTACAGAAATATTTTAGAACCAGTGGACAAATTATCTTGCTTCTGTCAACATCTGAAAGGAGCCATCTATTTAAACTTTAAAAGTATTTCTCTGCCTTGGCCTTACAATGTAAAAATCCTGAGGCAGATGCATTATTTGCAACCAATGATGGGCTACAAACTGGGAACTCTTTATGTCTGTTGGACATCAGAGATGAAAAAATCATCTCTGATGGTAGTTATGTATTAGATCTTGATAACTTTTAAAACTAACAGTTTCATATAAAGCATCCTGATTTAGTAGTAATAACTGGCATTTCTTGTGGTCAGCTGACTGCATTTGCTAATATTGTTCATGCAAGGTCCCACACACAAACGCAGTCTTCATAATACCCCACTAAACTGAGACAAATTCACTCTAAACCAAAAATCTTTTACCAAATTCCCAAAAAGGCAGTAAAAAACCTCCAGCAAGCATCAAGTTTTTTCTGCTTTGTGGTTTTTCTTCTAATGTGTAGGTAGCAATCATATTTGTTCCTAAATTTTTGGACAACATTTCTCTGTTCGAACTGCAACAGACCTGTTCTGCTGGAGAAACGGTAGGAGGGAAAGTTTTTCCAAGAAGCTGTACACACTAAAATAAGCCAACTGCATGCTGCATGAAGTCATGCTAGCAGGAGCTGGGCTTTTTGGTCGTGACACCAGCCACTGGTGAGGTTCGGTGCAGTCTTCTGCCATCCCATGGGTTTGTCCATGAGTTGGCGTTGGCTGTGTGGTGCTGCCTCCCTGCCAGCACAGCTTTCTGCAGCTGCCCAATTGTCTAAGCGAAGAGGAGGGAAATTACAGGGGAGAGCCATCAGCTCTGTATGAAACTGAAAATGCTTTTCCATGTTTATGGCACTCACGCCTTCGTAAAATCCCAGGTACAGAACGGATGGCGAAAACTCGGTTTTGAAATGAGCAGGCAGAGGTAAGGAAAGTGCATTTTTAACTACTGCCAGAGACATTGTTGACAGCTAAGTGACACTGGAAATCCAAATGAGGGAGGGCACAGCAGAGCCCATCAGTTTAACTCTTTGTCGGAGCAGGTTTAATGGAACTTTATGTTCAGTCATGTGAACTTTGAAATACCTAAGTTCAAATTTCACCTTCAGACTTCCCATCTGTTCTTACTTCATCCTCAGACTTTCCATCTGCTCCCATCTAGGCCTTCTTAATGCCATGCCCAGTCAGACGGTATGGTTTTACCAGGTGCTTCTGTCTTGGAAATTTTATGGCATATAAGAAACAATAAAAATGTATGTTGTACATGTTACTTGTGTTAATTAATTCCATTGCACAACAATGTTGTTTAAATGATATTGTCCAGAAAGTCTGTTAAAATCTACTGTAGACAAATATGGCAATATTTTATAGCTTCTAGTGCCAGATGGGTTTGGAGTTCAGACATTTGTGCTAATGCATTTTGCACTTAGGTGCCGTGCTGGGAAAAATTGACTCCCAGTGACAAAGAGTTAACATTAAGATATTGCTGTTAGCTAGGGGCAGTGAAATGCAAGGTAGAGGTGGGTTTTTCTGTACTGATTTTTGCTGGAAAGGAGTATATGATAAGCTGTTAGTGTGATATTTTACAATTTTTTGTTAAAGTGAAATATGTTATTTCCTAGTACTAATATGTAAATATTTTCACGTCTGGAAGAGTAAGAATGTGCTGGCTACCAACCAAAGATGTGCTGGATAAAATCCCCTCCACCTGTTCAGAGGGCCATTGTGCTAGAAAAGAAAGATCATTAAATAGGCAGTGTTAAGTCCCATGTTGTAGTAAGTTTAGTAAGAATAATTAATGTATTAAAGGAAGATTAACTATCCAGGAGCATTCCTATAATTTCTCGTTTCAAACTGCTGAACTCAAAGCCAACAGATATTTTGAACTCTGAGTGCAAACAGTGGGTTACACAGTGGGGCTTGTTTTGGACAGTGGTTTTTGTTTGCTTGTTTGTTCCACAAGACTGGGTAAACAAGGCTTTATGCCAAGTGAGAGTTTCCTTCCCTCGATTTTGCTCCCTCCCAGGCACTCTAGCGGCTGTGCCTCCTACACATAAGGAATCCAGAATGAGCCCAGGGATTTAACATTTGAACCCAAGTGCTGTTAGATCCCAGACAACAAGGGCTTCTTCCCCTCAACAGCAGATTCAAAAGCAGCCTCCTGCAAAAGGCTCTGTCATCTCCATCACCACGGGAAGCTCCCCAATGGCCAAACAGAATTTGTTTTTAAGTGGCAGCTCCATCAACATCACATCACAAGGGTTAAAAGGTGCAGAGTTGTTGATGAGGGAATGGCTCTCAGCAATAAAAATGGAAAGAGCAGCTTGTCTCGTTTTCCTCACAAAAAGGGATGCTCTGGAAGAAGGACAAGGAAAGGACAGGGGGTGCAGACTGCAGTGTCTATTCAAGTGAACATAAAGCTCAGATATTATCTTGTCTAACAATTTTTGGAAGCTGACAAACAGTTACAATTAATGCTGTTCATTTGCTCAGAGATTCAAACAGGAAATTGTATCATTGTGAGAATGGGCACTTACAATAATGCCGTGATTCAAGAATACTTTTGTGAATAAAAGAAATAAGTAGAGTTTCCTGCTATTTGCGCTTTTATAATATGTCATGCTTTTAAATCCTCACACAGCTGTGGGTATTTGTCATGATAATCATGAATCTTCATACTTTCCTCAAATTTTAGTGCATGTGATTTGTTCCTGTAACTGATGCCAATACTGCAATTACTCCTATAGTCTTTTCCATATTATTCTGTTTCTAGAGTCACAATCTCATTCAGGGGAGAAGATATGATACCTGTGTGACTTAGTGACTAATTGTGATGCACAAGTACAGACTGTACATATATGATAATAAGCTTACAAGGAACCCACAGACTAAAATCTGTTCTCATAAACTATTCAATGAATATTTATGCATTAAAATATATTCATGAATGGAAAAAAGGGTAAATTTGCAATTAATATTTGTGTTGAATAATATTGATTTATGAATGGAGACATTTCGTTCAAGTTTGCTAATTATCAGTTGGTCTGCCTGCCTGTGAACTAGATTATTTTAACACAAATTGGGAAAATAAGTTAACATCCAATGCTTACCATAAGTTTCGAGCCTCTATTTTTTGTATCTTCTAAAGTATCTTAGGTAATATGTGATTACCTAGTTGCAGGTAAGCATCTTTCTGAAACTGACACATAGTTTAGCTTTAATAGGTATTAAAATTTTCATGATCCATTACCATTTTACTCATTGCTTTTTATTTCAATAATGATAGGGTTGAAGGACTTCGAGAGTTATTTGCAGGATACGGACTCTTTCTTTTCTGACCAGTTTGGATACATCCCAGGTCCATAGTAGCCAAAAATTGCTACCATCTGTTGGCCAACCAATAAGTTACAGTGTGTGAAATAGGTTTGTGGTCAAATGGAGGGGTCTCTCACACACTACAATTAAATACATTGCCAATTGCCAACTTGTCATGAGTTTGTTGTGGAATTACTCTCAGAGAAAGTAATGAAAATCCCATCAGGTTAAATGTGCTGTTGAAGAATCCACTGGCAAAAGCAAGAGATCGTATGTTCCCAGGAATAATCCCACATGAACAGCCAAGTGCCCAAACCTGATGGGCCCATCGCTGTGATTTTGTTGCTGCTTCAGCAGATTAATCTAAATGGATACCTAATACTGATGCTATCCTTTTTCCCTTTTTTCCTTTTTTTTTTTTTTTTTTTTTTTAATCCATGGAAGTTCTCAATATGGAGCTTTTCTGAGTGTTTTCAAAAGGCATAAGTCCCACTGCAGCTTAATTGCATTTTACCATAAAGATGGTAAAAAAGGTACAAAAGGTACAAGCCTTATACCTCCACCTCCCAGGTGCCAAGCTGGCCCCCACTACGTCTGTATTCCTTTTTGATGAAAGGCCATCCTCACACCCTGACATTTTCCTTCAGCTTTTGCTGCTTCTCTTCCCTTCTGACTCACGCATCTCCTCCTTCCAGCTCTGTGGCAAGCAGCTCACACGCCTCTGTGCCCTCCTCCATCCCAAAACAAACAAGATTAAAAGCTTTCTCTTTCTGACATGAAGTCTGGTTTTGTCCATGTGTAGGAAGGAGAGTGATATTTATACTCACATGTCATAAAATCTTAAATTTTCACACAGGAAATCAGAATCTTGGAAAGTGCACGCACATAGCGACGCTGTCTAAAATAAGTCCTTCTGTTGGTTTGTGTCCTCTAGCTTCCGTGGCATGACATTGGGAAAAAACAAATTTGTGAATGCAGATGGGCACATAAAAGAAAAGAGGCAACTAGTGAATTTAGGTAGAAAAAAAGGGTGCCACAGTCCCTCTGGAGGTACTTGGCAGAAGCCCCACAAGCAGCAGGCCTCTGGTGTAGCCTCACAGCCATCAATAGCTAACAGATCAGGTTATCTTCTAAGAAAAGTGAAAGTGTGTTCATAACAAACAGATCATTGGTAAGCCTCTGAAAAAGAAGCAAAAACAGAAACACAGATCTGATAACACTCTCCCAGGACTAGGAGAAAATTCCTCTTCAAATCCAAAGAAGATTCTCCCCACTAAAGCATCAACAAGATCAGTGAGGGTAGAGCAGGACTGGAAACACAGTGAGAGCCTGTGCTGATCAGTGTTGCTTGCTTGCTTGTGCTGTTCTCTGTCATGTCACTTGGATCCTTCTCTTCCTTTCTGTCATAGAAACATTTAAAAATGTCCGGTTTTCTGCAACAGGAGGCAAGAGGCACCCCCAACCTCAACAATTTTTTTGAACTGAATTTTTTTATCCAGCCATCCATATCTAATGATTTTGGGATCTTTTAAAATATTTTCAAAGGTTCCTCAATTACTCAGGCAAGCACTTTTGCTTGTTCTGTAAGTCACATAAAGCATAACAAAAATATATAACATATAACAAAAAATATCAAGTGCTTTTAATCCTTGACAACTTCAATATTTTCTTGCTTCCTCCAAGTTGTAATTATTCCCTAGGAAACACTTTAAGTTTAGAGAACATCTTGATCACTGAAACGATGTCAATATATCACAGTACCTGATTCAAAATTAATCCAGCAGGACATGTATCAACTCCAATTAACATTTTTAATTCAGTACAAAGACTTTCCTGGAATCAAACACATCATCATAATTTTAATAATTCACTGTGACCCTCTGGGACCTAGAAGTGAAGTGGAAAACACAGCAACATTGTCTTTTGTTATTGCTGTATGTTGTATAAGGNGAAGTCCTTCCATTCTTCCTTCTTTCTGAAGGATTTTCACTGCCATGACTCCCAGAGGGACCTGCACTCTGAGAGTCTTTCAGTACTGACCATCTCTAGTTTGTCAGGTAGAATCTGACAAGCTTCCTAGGTCATCATGGATTTGTAGAACTGTGTTGGGCTTTAGCTGCGATTAACCACTTCATTTTCATCAGCTACACCAAGGATGACTTTCACCTTAAGATTCTGTTCTCTGTTTCTGAACTACTTTAATTGTCTGTTATGAATAAGTCATGATTATAGGAGTGTCCTGGGTAAATAACTGGTTGGGAAAGAATGTTGATTTGGTTGTTAAAGAGAAGAACAAAAAACCCTTAGATTCACCCAAAATAACATATTTTCTTTTTTATTTTTCAAAAAAATCCAACAACCATATAAACAAGAAAAAAAGCCAGCAAGACCAAACAAACCCTGACTCATTCAACTCAGTACAATAAGTGAAGCTAGGAAGACTGACTTTCATGTTACTGAACAGAGTTTCTGTCTTCCCTATTGGCCTTTTTGAGGGTTTAGATGAGCATTTAGATGAACATCCAGGTCTTCCTTGGAAGATCCAAGTACTCTTTAACAGAGGACACCTTCCCAGCTGGTTTGTAGGAAGGGGCTCCTCTGGCATCTCCTTACTCACTGTATGAGCAGCGTTAGATACTTAGTGAGTTGAAGAGAACCACAAAGGACTTTTCCCCATTCTGCTAAGAATGGGATATATATACGTTCCATAACTGATACCAGAGAATATTTAAACATATCTGTATAAAAGAAGACTCACTAACTCAACAGATCAGTGAGTCAGTACCTCCAGACCCATTAACAACACAGGCACGGAAAGGATAAACACTATTTCCCAAGTTGTAGCTGCCTCCTCAGCTCATGGCAGTCTCTCCAGCAGCTACTTCAGCTCCTTAAAATCACCTCTCCTTCGGTAGACTAAATTTCATAGCCAATGGCAAGATTTTCAGTGCTGTCCCACCTCTTGATTCCAGAGGTTATGTGAAGCTGGTGTTAATAGTTCACATTCTGCATGAAAAAGCTCTAGTTGGGATGCCTAGCTAGACGGAGAAGTCAGATTTTTTTGCCATAAAAAGATTCTATGAAATTGTGTCTGTAATGAATCAACATGGTTTTTAGGGACTGTAGAAAAGTGAGAACAGCAATAACTGTAGTGATGCAAATGGGAAAGAAAAATACAAAAGGATTTGAATGGCTCTTATAGTTAGTGTCATTTTGAACACTGTCATCACACACTGTGTCTCTTGGAAGAGGTTGAAAGGGACAGACAAGTTTGCCTCACTTTGGAAGGCCAGTCTGCAGGAAATTAAAAACTTACTGTCTTTTGCATCTCTACTGATGACCCAAATAGAACAAAATATATACAGATGGGGGGTATTCACTCACTCTGTCTGCTCCATTCCCTGCCTAAAAGCCCTGCTGCTGGTACCACCTTGACTCACCTCAGTCCTGTCTTGGCTACTTTCCCATGACCATTGGACTAAATTTTTCTAGTCTGAGTTATAATATCATTGAACCTCTCAGAGGATCTAAATTTTCACACATATTCAGAAGTCCTTGGCCTGGCAAGCCTGGTGAAAGCAAGACAACTAACCCTCTGATATTTCAGAGGTGAGCAAGGAAATCCCACATAAGCCTTCAGAGGAGCCTGATGTATTAGTCTGCTCTTGATTCATTCACATAGCACCAAATTCAATACAAAAAAGGGATAATGGATTTACACACCTCTTGGTCAATAAGTTCAAGTGTTCTTTTAGGCAGCAAGTGGTTGAAATCCACAGTCCGAACCCACATCATGGGTCTCAAGAGGTATCCAGCAACTAGGCTATTGAATTGCTTGGAATAGCATCATTCTCCCTTTCCTTCCTCTGAAGCTGAGCCACAGAACATAAAAGCAATCACAATTCATGATTGTGAAGATGAAATAAAACACAAAGCAGACGAGAAGGCTTTATAATTTTCAAAGTCAGAATTGGATTCCTAATCTTCAAATTTCTGAAGCCAAGTAATCCAGACAATAGTTTAACCCTGTAATATTCACAGAGCTGATTCTCATTTATGGTAGTGTCCTTTATGTCCTGCATTAACAGTTCATTTAAAGCTTTTTAAGGTCTCTTTACATCTCTAAAGCAGTCTAAAGAGTGCAAAGGAGACATGCTATAAATTAGTGTAGGCTGGAAACATTTTCTCCACTATTATTTATTCAGCTTTCTGTGGATTTCTTTGGTATGGAAACTATATGAAGCTTTAATTGAATGTGTCCCCACAAGTCTTAAAATATTACTGCTATATATGATCATTTCCAAGAACTGTTTTCTAGAATTATTTATGTGCCAGTCTTGCTAACAACAAGAAGATTTTGCAAGTGAATATGAATTATCATACAGAAAGCTTGGGCTTTTGCCAGGACTTGCACAAAGTGAAAGCATTTACATAAACGAAAGGGATGGCTGAATTTTCCTCATGGCTTTCTTGTATACCTGGAAAATCGTGCCAAAACTTTGCATCGCAGACTGCTATACTTCTGTGTAGAGCATGCAGCGTGCGGCTCACCTCTGTGCAGAGAACTAGCAAAGTGTATTTTTCCCAATGGGCCTTTGGGTATGAAAAGTCTCCTGCCACTGTGCCTTTCGCACGATAGTGAATTGTGACTGTCAGCTCTGCATCTTGCTAAGGTCTTTTTAAACCAAGAATAACCAAAGACAGCCCCGTTCCAAAATGGAGTGCTGCCGTGGTGGTTTTATATTTTCTATTGCTCGAGCAAACGGTTTGCATGGCAAGCACTGCATAAGAGCTCCGCTGGTAAACTGTTATGAAGTGGTTTGTTTGGTTCTACCGAAGCAAGTTGATCTTGCTAAGCTTTCATCTTGAATATAAACTATTTGAACTACTGTAAATAACAGCATCTATGGGATAAAATAACAATTGCTTTAAAAGGAAAATGTGGTATTTGCCTTCATGTAAAAACAAATCATCTGTAAAATCTCTTTATCTCCTTCATTCTTCCTCCACTGGGCATATCCAGCTGCTGAAATGTAGCTCACAGTAACAAGGCTGTCAACCACATGAACTTAGAGGTCTTTGAAAATCGAAACTGTCAAAGGATGCCGTTGATTTTAGCAGTATCTCAAATGCAAATTGTTGATTATTCTGAATTTCCTTCCCAAAGCAACCACACTGAAAAGCAACTCCTTTTATGTGGCTCAAAGCTATCTCAGAGTCTTACCACTGATCTCTGTGGGGCCAATTTTTCAAATTGCCAGTAATTCTTGNGGCTGGGAAAGATGCCAGGGCAGTTTTGTGATGAAGTCAAGGTGCTTAAATCTGTCACTAATCTCCAGTGAAATGGTTGATTCTTAGAATATTGAGATACAAGGACTTCAATACATGTTTTTGTTGTATTATCCAGTCTGTAAGAGAGGATTTTTAGTAACGATCTGAACTGCAGAATCACAGAATAGTATGAGTTGGAAGGGACCTCTGGAGGTCAAGTAGTCCACCTTCCTGCTAAAAACCAGGGTCAGCATCAACATCAGATGAGACTGTTCATTTGAACTTTTGAATAGGTCCAAGGGTATAGACTCATAACACCACTCTGATTTATTTTT
>VZTM01032478.1:340619-388762 GCA_013400555.1 Jacana jacana
ACTGTATCCTACTTCCAGCAATGTTTTGCAAATTCTCTGGCTTCCTTTAAACTAAATGCTCTTTAGGCTCCTGCTTTATTCTTCTGTCAAGCTCACATGTCTGAGAGGCTCAATATGTAACAGAGTCACTTATTATCAAAAGAAGGTAAATGTCTACTATTAAAGATAAACTGGAAATATGTACTGGGGCCTAAATTCATCCCACTTAACTATAGACAGAAAACTAAGGTGCATTAATTAGAAGTGGAAGTACTCTAAGTTGCCCATAGGGTCAGCAGAGAGAGAAAGGTTTTCTGGATGCAGAAATCTTTACATAAGACCTTTGGCTCAATTGGCTGGGAAAGATGCCAGGGCAGTTTTGTGATGAAGTCAAGGTGCTTAAATCTGTCACTAATCTCCAGTGAAATGGTTGATTCTTAGAATATTGAGATACAAGGACTTCAATACATGTTTTTGTTGTATTATCCAGTCTGTAAGAGAGGATTTTTAGTAACGATCTGAACTGCAGAATCACAGAATAGTATGAGTTGGAAGGGACCTCTGGAGGTCAAGTAGTCCACCTTCCTGCTAAAAACCAGGGTCAGCATCAACATCAGATGAGACTGTTCATTTGAACTTTTGAATAGGTCCAAGGGTATAGACTCATAACACCACTCTGATTTATTTTTTTTTTTAATTACTTTTTTTTTCAGGAGTGGAGGGGTTCATAGCTATTACTATACACATTTCACATCCTGTGACCAGTGAGTTTAAGGTCAATCACACCAGCAAATAAAACCACATGACAAACATTTTTGTACTGGTGAAGGACATGGTTTTTAACAAGAGTGAACTCAAACTGTTGTCTAGATAAGTGTACAAGGTAGATAAGCCAGTATGAAGCCACAATACACTGCTGATCATTGCAAAGATTTACTGCATCTAGGATCGCACCCTATTATTCCATAATATGCACAAAGGTCTAGAGGTCATTCCTTTAGGCATATCACTTGGGGGGCGCAGGGAGGAGGAAGGTATTTGCAGGGTCATGGGCGATTCTATAAGCTCTTATGGACAGCAAATATTTCTTGTCAATTTGCAGATTTGCAGCATTTGTTTCTGTTTCTTTTCCTCCTAAGAACTGTCTGTGCTGTCTCTTTTACAAATTAATCTGAAATTTCAAAAGACCACACACTTGGCTTTTCCTTTTTTTTTTTCCAGAAGCCCCTAAAAAGGGAGAGGAGCCTTGTTAGAATGATCTCTTTCCAGAATAGAGTTTGAACTGGAATTCCACTGGTGAAATGTTATTTTGTTCTGGCCAGCATCCATAAGTTCCATCTTCATATTAGAAGTTTATCGTCTTGCTTAAGCTGGAACTGTGTCCAGCTGGGGAGATGCCATTCACCTCCCTTCATCATGTTACTAAATATTCAGAGAATGAATTCAAACAGCTAAAAATGTGTGGCTCATAATATGCAGCTTGAATTTATAGTAACACTACCCGCACGCTAATAAGGAATTTGCAAGCTATAAAGATGATTATCTTTGTCCTTAAAGATTTATGTCCTTAACCAAGGCGGTTCCATATTAGCAATAATATGCTAAGCAGCCACTTACTTTAGATTTGCCAACATTTTCCCTACCCTCTTTCTTTTAGCAAAATGCACAAAGCTCAGAAATTCAAAATGAAATTGAGGTTAGGATCGAAGTTGTCATACTAACTATTCAATCCATAAATTAAAAGAAAAACAAACCAGATGTCAGCCTGTTATCCCACAAAACAATTTGAAGAAGGAAGTCTTAAATAATCTAATTGCCATTTCCTGAAAGGGGATTAAAAATAAACTTTGGGAAATTACTCTTTTCATCTTAATAATATGTAAATTTTCATCCGATCTCTGCTGATAGTCCACGGTTCTTTGAGGTCAAATCCATTCCTCGGTTCAAACTCCTGCACTTGTGCATGAAAAAGGGCATTGCTCTGCATGACTTCAGAACTTCCTCATGCAAATGTTATGAGGAAATATTGCAGTCATGTTTTTAGAGACTATTTACAAGTGTAGTCCTTTGGGAGCAGTCAGTAGCACAGGTGGCTTGGTACATTAAAAATTTGCAATATCTGCTTAATCAGGTCTCACTTTCAGCAATTTCTTATTTGCTAATTAGTCACCTTGTGTGTTTGAGGTTAATCAGGAGATCAGCTGTGCTTTTGGAGGACCCAAAATTTCAAGATGTGTTAGAGGTTAGAGAAACTAAGGTATGGAGGTGAAGTACCAAATTTCTTTTTTGACTGTTTAAATGTGAACAGTTAATATAGGAACATGCCCAGAGAGTTCATGCTCTACAGGGTCCCAAGAGTCTTTGCCCTCCTTTCCCATGCCTGTGTGGTACTACCAGCTATGACCACTGCTCCACTCAAATCCTCAACATCCTTCAGGCAACGAGCACAAGATATGGACATCTCAGACACTCTAGCAAGAGTCAGAAATCTCAGAGAAGATGACTCTGTAATTCTTAACCCTTTGTTTCTCTCAACACGAGCCTTCACATGCTTGTATCTGCAACACCCTCATACCTGAGCCTCTAGCAGCAAGCAGGAGAGGATTGTAGTTCTTTACAAACTAGTCAAACACTGTGTATCACTGTAGTTGCCCAGGACTGTGTTTTGGTTCATACACCAAAGGTAGATTCAATTTGGCAATACATTTTCTTTAAAAGTCAACCTCTTTGGTGCAGTAAATACATTAGGTTTGATGTGTTTGGCTATGAAAAACATTCCTTTTGCCAAGGCTATATTGTCTGAAGTCTCAAAGTAGGAGTTATCAGGTTATTTGAGATGAAGGGCAGAATAATTTGTGATGCTTGGACATGACACATGTAATTTCACACTTTATCTGTAAGTGTGATACCAGATTCTGCCAGTGCAGACACCTGGTATCAATGTTCATTCTGGCATTAGTTCAGCAAAACTCACAACTCCTGAGAAAAAGCACACATTTCTGTATAGACAAACAACATGAAGTGTCTGGGTATAGCTAGCACTGGAAATGGGTGACCTATGAGCAATTTGTGGGTGACAGGAAACAGGAGAGAGGTATTCCTCTGGGGTGTTTTTGCTTTTGGGGTGACGTGGCAAAAACAACTGCTATGTATCTTTGTCGATGTCTTAAGAACTTTTTGGAGAAATACTCTCATACTAATGTTTTAATGCAGTGTTTATCCTAGAGCACATTAAATAAAACTTCATTTTGCTCTTGGGAGGTATTTTTCCTGTTATCTGCCTGCCATAGCTATTTGCTCCTGGCAAAGAGATCCTTTAAGAGAAGGAAGACTTTCATCACAATTTAAGTGGACTGAGAATTGCAGCAGTCTCCAAATAACTGATTTTCTGTGGGCAGGCTAGGCACCGAGCATCAGGGGAGATCATTATTTAAAATCATTGCTCAGGAGGCCGTTTCTAGTGTCAGTGATAGCATGAGTAATTTAAAAACATTCCTGGAGTTACTGTAGAACAAGCTTATCAGATTCATATGCCTGATCCAGATTATTAGCATGCAAGTGTATGCTCCTCACAGAGAGCAGTTGCAGAGTCTGGTCCATTTTTCAAGCCGTATTTCCAGAATTGAAATAATCCATTGTAGAAACAGCCATTAGTTTAAAGCTTGATCAGCTAGTGAAAACTGCCAGGCAGACTCATATTTCCATTGCAGGATATGGACTTTCTTATCCACATATCAGTATTTTTCAAACTGCAGCTTTTCTGTAAAAACAGAAGTGTTAAGCTGCACATAAAAGGAGGTGACTGACTTTGCAGCAGGTCTCTTTGTACAAACAGCTATAAAAGATAGATGACACAGGATTTAGCAGGCCATGCTCAGAGTACTAGCCAGAGCAGCATAGCAGCATTGTTTCACATCTTTGAATTTATAGAGACAGACCAGTGTAATAAGAGAATCAGTGATTCATTTCACCCACTAAATAAAAAAAGTATGTTCCATCTGTCATGACTTGCCATTAATAAAAGCACCTGTGCTTTGAACTAGATAATCAATAACACTCTCAATTTTGGAACAGGCTTTTATATATTTTATGCACAGCTATTTCTTATTTTCCTAACTCTATAGTTTTGTTTCTCATTCTTCACCAAATCAGAAAGATCCAGTCAAACACTGTAATAGTGAATCGGAATCTAACTCTGTTGTTTCACTGCCATAAACTAAACTTTTGAAGACTGAAGCCAGCATCGCAGCAACTGAGGTTTAGGTGTCATTTGGCATAGTGAGTGAAAGTCAAGAGCTTTACTTTAAGTAGCATGTTTAAAGCTATGTGTTGAGAAAGCTCTTTCTAATACCCCTAACAGAGTAATACAACAATACAGAGTACAACGTATACATGCCCTGTCACCTTTTCCTGCAACTGTTGGAGATGTAGCATTTTCTACTCTAAAAGTCACTATAAGAAAACTTGCCACCTCATTTGACAAGCCAAAATAAAGCAACACAATATCACAGAATCATAGAATGGTTACAGTTGGAAGAGACCTTAAAGATCATAGAATCATAGAATCATTGAGGTTGGAAGACACCTGAGTCCAACCATCATCCCTCTCTCTCATCAGCCCCCTCATCAGAACTCTACAAAGTTCTCCCTGACACCATATCACTCAACACCACATCTAATAAACTCCTAAACACATTCAGGGATGGCGAGTCAACCACCTCGCTGGAATCATCAAGTTCCAACCCCCTCTGCCATGGACAGGAACACCTCCCATGAGAACAGTTTGCTCAAAGCTCCATCCAGCCTGTCCTTAAACACTTCCAAGGATGGAACATTCACAACTTCCCCAGGCAACCTGTTCCAGTGCCTCACCAACCTCACAGGAAAGAATTCCTTTCTAGTATCTAATCTAAATCTCCCCTCTTCCAATTTAAGCCATTGCCTCTTGTCCTGTCACTATACTCCCTGACAAAGAGTCCCTCTCCAGCTCTCCTTCAAATACTGGAAGGCTGCTATAAGGTCTCCCTGGAGCCTTCTCTTCTCCAAGCTGAACAACCCCAGCTTGGTTGAATTTCATGCGTTTTGCATTAGCCCACCTCTCCTGCCTGTCCAGGTCCCTCTGGTTGACATCCCTTCCCTCCATGTCTCGACCACTCCACCAATCTGGGTGTCATCGGCAAATTTGCTGAGGGTGCACTCTATCCCACTGTCCATGTCTCCAACAAAGATCTTGAATAGCACTGGACCCAGTATGACCTCTGAGGAATGACACTTGTTACCGGCCACCACTTGGACTTTGAGCCATTGACCACTACCCTTTGAGTGAGGCCACCCAGACAGTTCCTTATCCAGCGAGTGGTCCATCCATCAAATCTATGACTTTCCAGGTTTGAGACCAGGTTGTCATGTGGGAAAGTATCAAACACTTTGCATAAGTCCAAGTAGATGATGTCTGTTGCGCTGCCTTTGTTCACTAAGTCTGTGGCAGTATCGTAAAAGGCCACAAAATATGTCAGGCACGATTTGCCCTTGGTGAAGTCATGTTGGCTGTCTCCAATCACGTCCTTGTTTTACATGTTCCTTAGCAGAGATTCCAGGAGGATCTGCTCCAAGATGTTGCCAGTCACAGGGGTGAGACTGACCAGCCTATAGTTCCCAGGTCTTCTTTTTTTCCAGGTTTGAATATTGGAGTTTCATGTTCCCCCATTTCCAGTCAGTGGGAACTTCGCCAGATTGCCACAGTTTCTCAGATATGATGGAAAGCAGCTTAGCCACTTCATCCACCAGCTCCTCAATATGGCTGTACATCTTTGAATCTCTGGAGAACATTTTCAACATGGTTTGAAAAATTCTGCAACTGGAAAATGTCACTGGATAATATTTGAAAATAAAAATGATCTGAAAAAGTTCTGCATGTCCACATACACTTGTACTGAGATAGACAGAGAGTCAGAAACAACATGCTGTAATTGTTTGCAAATTCCTACAGATGTTTATTCATTTTCTCTGGTTGAAACTCTATTTGGTATGTGATCAAAAGCAACTATATAAAGGAGTTTGCCTTCATTAAGAGCATTCCTTCCATTAGTGATAGTATTGGAAGACAGGCCAAAGAGAGGATTTCTGAATGGAAATCTTGTTGACAGTTGTTGTAATCCAGACTGCAGTTGGCTATTTTACCATGTGATTGTTGGGCTGGGATTTTTGTTTATGGTTCTGGTTGATCACATTTTCATGTTCTCTACAGTCTTTGACAGAGAGCTTCAAACTAGAAAAGCACAGCTGTAATCCAAAAGTACGTTCATATCTTCAGTTACCACAACTTTCAACTGCTTTCAGGAATTCTCATGCTATGCAGTTTACAAAGGATACCAGAAAGTCCATAACAGCTATTATCAAGTTCTATCAAATTCAGCTGTAATCTTCCTAGCAACATGGCTCTCTCGAATAGCTGTAAAGCAAAATTTTGGTTTTGCAGATCAGTGTAATAATTGGCGGGTTCCTCAAAGAAGGCCTAGCACAATTAAAAAAGCACAACATTATGGCTAAAAACACTTATGTAGAAGTAGCCTGACTCACATGGCTTATCCCCATCTCAGAGATGCAAAAGTTAGAGTAAAAACATTAGGTCATCTAGTCTACCTCTAATTCGAACCATAGAATCTCATGCAGTTACTCCTGTATTGAAGTCAGCATCTTAGACTTGCCAAGAGTAAGCTGAAAAGACACTGAGCCCTGATTTGTGAAGAATTAGTAATTCTTGCTAGTCAAGTTATTTAACTGTAGCTTTTTCACTCTACCCTTTGATGAAAGTGAATTTTAATTGCTGAGTGTGCCAGGGAAATTCTAAAATAAAAAAATCCACAAAAATGTCCACATTTTCTCATGAGTCAGATGCATGAAATCATGAATGTCTGAAAAAAACCCAAAACATATAGAATCATAGAATCATTCTGGATGGAAGAAACCCTTGAGATCATCGAGTCCAAGCATCAGCCCCACTCTACAAAGCTCTTCCCTACACCATATCCCTCAACACCACATCTAATCGACTCCTAAACACATTCAGGGGCGGCGACTCAAGCACCTCCCTGGGCAGCCCATTCCACTGACTGACCACTCTTTCTGTGAAAATTGTTTTCCTAATGTTCAGCCTAAACCTACCCTGCTGCAGCTTGCAGCCATTCCCTCTTGTTCTATCACTAATTACCTATGAGATCCGCACCAACCTCTCTACAATGTCCTTTCAAGCAGTTGTAGAGAGTGATGAGGTGTCCCTCCTCTTTCTCAAACTGAATGGTTCCAGCTCCTTTGATCACTCTTCATAAGATTTATGCTCCAGGACCTTCACCAGTTTCATTGCCCTCCTCTGCACTTGCTCCAGCACCTTGAGATCTCTCTTGTTTTGAGGTGCCCAAAACTGGACACAATACTCAAGGTGTGGCCTCATCAGTGCTGAGTACAGGGGGACAACCACTTCCCTAGTTCCTTATATCTGCAACTTACAGCTAAAAATCCATATAAAATTTAGCATCCTACTCTTGCTGTTTATATTTGAGCTTAAAAGACTTTGGGTTTTACCCTAGAATTTCTTTAATTTCATTTTCATATGACTTTAATTGTTGTACCCCACCAGTTCTAGACTGCTCACATGTTCTGATGCAGAGATTTGAAATACTGAACATTTCATAATGCCACCTGCTAAAGTCTGCTTGTAACAGTCTTGCAGAAAGTCATATGCACACACACACTCCTTTTAATCATATTTACAGTGAATGAATCTGCCCTGCTACTTCTGTACAGGCAGATCCTATGCCTCACAGACATTGGTGTCAGGTGCTCAGTTTAGAACTGAGTTTCACCTAACCCATTCATTCATTTTTTTAAACATATTTGCCAACAGCCCTTGGCCTCACCATCAAAACTTAGGGTATGAGAGAAAAGGTCATTCTCTAACTTCTCATTAAATAAATTGTCTATCTCTAATTATCTCCTTGGTCAACTTTGACATTTTAGGGATGGATTTACTTGAAATCAGGCACCAAAATTTCTTTTTCAGTTTTTCTTGTAAAGGCTTTCCCTCTCTTGTAATTCTTGGAAGGGGAATACATAAGTTACATACAGCTCTTCTCTCAATGCCTGCCAAGAAAAGATAGATCAAGTGTTGTTATATATATAAAGATACAACAATGGTCCCAGAATAAAACACATATCTTCATTGGCTAATGACTTCTTGGAAATGTACTGACACAGACCTTTGGAATAATCAATTTTTCATAGGAGAGTCAACAATGAAATAAGCCACAGCTGTAACAGTCAGTCACAGAAGTTAATATACACTGCAGCCAAAGATCAGCAGAAAAGAGGGAGTTTTGCCCCTCCGTTTTCTACCTAACACCTAAGCCTGCATCTGACCTTGACATTCAGTGGTTTTCTTTTCTTTAGTTCCTTTCAGCGGTACAATTATATTTTCCTTACAATGCAATACCAAAATAATTTCTTTTAGGGATATTTTCTCTCAGAAATTCTTTTTGATTAAGATTACAAAGATAAAGTTAAATCTAAAAGGCATGGAATAGGTCTCACATCAGCAATAGCTGTGCAAATAGGACATGACTGTCATCTCTTCTCAGGGGCATGTGATCAGCCCCCTGTACTCAGCTCTGGTGAGGCCACACCTCGAGTACTGTGTTCAATTTTGGGCCCCTCCCTATAAGAAAGACATCAAGGCCCTGGAACATGTCCAGGGAAGGGAAACAAAAGTGGCAAGGGGTCTGGAGCACAAGTTTTATGAGGAGTGGCTGAGGGAGCTGGGATTATTTAGTCTAAAGAAGAGGAGACTCTGGGGAGACCTCATCACACTCTACAACTTCCTGAAGGCAGGTTGTGAAGAGGAGGGTGTTGGCCTCTTCTTCCAGATAACTAATGATAGGACTTGAGGGAATGGTCACAAAGTTGTGCCAGGGGAGATTTAGATTAGATGTCAGGAAAAACTTTTTCTACCCAAGAGTGGTTGGGCAGGGACTGGTCAGGCAGCTCCCCAGTGGACTGGCCTGCCCAGGGAGGTGGTGGAGTCACCGTCCCTGGTGGTGTTCAAGAAGCATCTGGACAAGGTGATACAAGACATGATTTAGTAGTTTAGTGGGTAGTGTTGGCCATAGGAGGACAGTTGGACTAGATGGTCTTGTAATTCCTTTCCAACCTTCTGTTTCTATGATTCTGTGATTCTTTTAAAGTCTTGGGATGAGTAAAGGAAGATGGATACTGTCTACACTTCATCTTTCTTCAGATTCCAGACTTTTAGATCATGAGTAAACAGGGTGATATTGCATCTTTGACACAGTGGATAAAGCTTTACAGTCCATGTTTGGAAACAAATGTCCAGGAATATGGAGTTAATTTACATTTTTCTAAAGGCGTATGGTCTGAATTGAAGAGTGCAGATGCTAATGAAAAAAGAAATCAAGGAGACTCTTCCTGGAAAGGATGAAAAGTTTGGTCCCCACTAGTCCTCTGCTCTGGACAGCTTTGTTGATTCACTCTTTATGCATTCGTCTAGAAAACAGATAGCTTTAAGTGTAACTGCAAGCTTTTTACATTTCTCAGAAATCTTCCTCAACAGTGCTTACTGGCAAATAGCAAGGTAAGTTGCTAACTGAAAAGGAATGAGGATACAGAATCTATGAATGGGCGTAACACAGCTGGTGAAAATATGCTGCAGCTAGAAATGTCAATAGTCTACAAGTATTTTTTTAAATGTAGTACAGAATTTCACAGAATCACAGAATGTCAGGGTTTGGAAGGGACCTTGAAAGATCATCTAGTCCAATCCCCCTGCCAGAGCAGGAACACCTAGATCAGATCACAGAGGAAGAGCACATCACAGAGGTTTATAAGTGTATCTACCTACAGATGCAACATCAAGGACAAAAACAAAGTAGAAAATGGCACCTGACATTAGAAGTACTGTAAAGAAATATTATAAACTCAGGGAGAAATACAGAGGAACAGGGAAAAGAATGCCCTCATATTCTGGAGTCACTTATTCTGCTAAATCAGAACCTGAACCCTGATGGAGAAATCCTCTCTGATAAGTAAAGGGGTTGTCAGTTCTTCAGGAAGAGTGCTCCACAGCTGTAGTTGTGCTATGGGAATTACCAAAGGGTGTGCAATGAGGTCACTTGTAGTGACACAGAATTTTACAGGGTCATCCTTCTCACAGAAAGTTCACCAAAAACACCTATGATTTGCTTTGCATGCCATTGCCATCTTTTACTTGTTCATGGGTTGTCATCCTTTTCAGCCTGGGAAGTTTCACAGAAGTCCTGAATTACAGAAAGCAGCCAATGATTCTAACATTGTGAAACACGTTTCATAGAGCAAAACTCTAGGCTTAGTCTTTAAATCCTTGATTTAATTCTTGTGTTGTATAGTATAAGTGGACCAGCTTTTCACATGGCATAAATTAAAGCAAGATGCAAACCAAATGAGGAGCCGGTCCCTATGACTGGAAGCAATAAATACCAGGGGGTCCTTGTCTAAGCTGGAACAGACCAGACCTGTTATGGTGCTGCCTTCTCCCACACTGGCACTACACAGAGTGAATAGGATCTCTCCAGAGCTGCAGAAATTGTTTGGTTAGTCTACATTTTGGGGGCAGAAAAGCCTGACAGCAAGCTGCCATTAATATCTGTAGTACCCGAAGATTATGGAGGGACTGACACCCTTCCTCTGACACCTCGCTCCCTCTAGAAAAAGATTAATTTGGGGTTGAACACCATGCTACTACCTCAGGGTCACAGCACAGTGTGACACTTTGTGAGAAGCCAATGGTCTTGCAAATGAAATTCCTGCATGCCTTTGAGACCCCTTATCCCAGCCTGTTAGAAAGAAAATAAGATGCAACAACCACTCACAGAGTAGAATGTATTTGTGAAATGCTAGTGAAACTCGGAGTCACAGCAGAAGAGGGGAAGATAAAATGTGTTTAGTGCTTAAAAAGTTGCTAAATATTTAGGTAGGACAGCAGGATTCTTTTGGCACTTTCTACCCTCTACATGTAAATTGCCCTTAAAAGCTGATTCAACCCCACGCACACTCAATGCTATTTCAAACGAGATAAACTGAAATATTAAGTTGTGAGCTAATGACAGATGAATGAGAGAGGAAGATGAAGGGATGGAAAGCAAAGAGAGTAGGAGGCAAAATAAAAATGGCAAAGCTGGGAGGCTTTCTTTTAAAGTTTGACATGGAAACCAGAGCAGAGAGAAAAACTGCAGGAGAGCTCACTTGCCAAACAACCTGCTGTAAGAAGACATCTTCAAATGTCTAACCTGAGTTAATTTTTCTGGATCATCAACACATATGACCACCGTGCCTATCAACACCCATAGGCCAGGTTTCTAGTGTCCAGGCTGACGGCTGGGGAGATCAGATGGCCAGATCCATATTAGACTTCAGGCTGGAACAACTTTCCAGTCTGCCTATGAAGCAATCTAGTCTGCATGGAATTTCAAGGGGGTGTGGTGAAAATCACAAAAAATCCCATCTCTAATATTTTTATTTTGCTTCAAGGCAAATTGTTTGCACAAACTTTCCTTTTGATTTCTGTTATCCAAATAATTCCAGCTTAAATTGGAACTCAGCTATTAATCTGATAATGACATGGCTGAGGTGCATTCTCTGACAATTGATCTCAAATGACTTACAAGGCTTTACTTTACCTCATTGTCTGCATTCCTTTCCATCCAGGAGTTCTGTCAGTATTTAACGCAAACAAAAAAACCCCTCAAATATAAGTATTAAGATGATTACTATGTACCGGGAAATATCCTTTAATTTTAATTTGTTTTATTTTACTTTCAGCTTCAAAGCTCTCCCAGGAATGAACACCTGTCTTTCACAGCATTACAAGAAATAGTCGGGTACCTCAGATGCTTTGTTGTGTCAAGTCCTCTAACAGGGACACTGTGAGTATAAGTCACAATTTAATTAATGATCAAAGCAAAGGACACCTGTAAATTTTGGTTCAGTTTCTTCAGTTCTTTGATATCAGGTTTATCCATTAGAAAAAGACTCCTTTGATGCATATCCTGCTGACACAAGGTATCTTTCATGCCTAGATGCCACGGTGACTGGAACCTTACAAATGCTGAAACAGAACAAGATGAAGAGAATACTGTTTTTCCCCCATCCCACATATCAGTTTAAATCTTATCTCTAAAAGCAGCAAAAGTCACCATCCTGTACAGTATTCTTTTACTCCCACGACTTTAATTTTCAGTGAAGACTGCAGCTACTTCAGAAGGTGCCATTAAGAGGTCTTGTCAAGGTCTGGTCCTGAGAGCTAGTGAAAGATATGAGCAAACCTTGCAGCCAAAGCCATAACCAAGACCTTGCTGGGAAAGGAAGGGACAAGGAAATGTCAACCCCCCGAGACTGCCTCCTCATTTCCACTGCAAAAAAAAAATGGTGAGAAACTCCAGATCAAATCGCCAGTCATTTTTAGAGGAACCGAGACAAGGGGTGAAATAGTAGCTCAGCCACCCTTATCAGGCAGTGTAAGAAGTGCACCCGGTATGTGAGGGACAGACAAACCCCACATCACATGGATGTAGTAACAAACCCTCCTGCATGGGGGGAATGCAGAACCTACTTTCAGGCTTTGAAAGTATTGAAGGGGGAAGGTGAAGGGTGACTGATTCTAGTTAAATGGAAAAAAAACAAACAAACAAACAAACAAAAAAAGAATAAAAGAAATATCACACAACTTCACCTAAAAGATTAGTTTTAAAGTTATTGATTGTTTATCATGGGATTTTATAATAAATGAATCCCGTTGCAAAGTAAAATACATTCAATTTGCAAATGGAGCATTTACCTGAATAGAAGATTTTCAGGGAGTAGAAAAAGGATTTTAACTTAGCTGTGTCCAGTTTGTCTGCATTTAGCTCTCATCAATTTCTTTAAACTGAGTTTCAAAGGAAACTGCACTCCAAAAGTTGATAAGTAAAATGTTTATGTTCCAGAAATAAGTTTTTTTTTTTTTGCTTTCCTACACAAAAAGAAAATGTGTAAATCCTTAGTAGAGAAGAGCCTTGACTAATGTGATAGCAAATCCATCAGCATAACTTCACACAAAAAAATTCCTAGAAAGGATAACGATTGTCAGAATAACTCCTCCCACACCACATCTCATAGATCTCATAGACTGTTTTGAAGGATCTGTAGGGTCAAGGTGAAATATCAAATTCGCAGAAATAGCACTATGAACTAAAACATAAAACTGATTATTTCAGTTTCAGAAAACCACCAAATCAAATCTGAAGCAATTCAGGAACATCTTTTGTTTTAGACACCATCTGCTTTGCTGTATGTCTGTCTCTGCCTGCAAGGGAAGGAAGGAATGTACTTAAAAAGAAACAGAGGAGAGAAAAAAGGTAGGAATATCTCTCTATGTGTCACACTTGGGAGATGGGAGAATAACCTTTCAATACTTCATTAGAAAATATTTTGTGCGTTCTCTTTCATTAACTCGAAGATATAGCATTGAACATCTCCCTGTCTAGACCTTTCCTCCTGCAGTACCTCAAGGCGTTGCTGTCTTCAGTGGATTTACATCCGTGCATCCCTGTTGATGTAGGAAAGTATCATTATCTTTTTTTACAGATGGAGAACTGTGACACAGGAAAGGTTTAAGTATCTTCCCCAAAATAACAAAAGTCTGAAGTTAAGGCAAGAGTTGAGCCCTGTTCTGTTGCACCATAAGCCCTACTCACCTACTCACTAAACCAGTGTTTCTATTCATCTTGCCCTAACCTGGGCCCAGAGAATAAATCTTATGAAGAGCGATCAAAGGAGCTGGAACCATTCAGTTTGAGAAAGAGGAGGCTGAGGGGACACCTCATCACTCTNTAGCCAGTAAATTGTGCCTGTTCTTTTGCCAGGGACTCCAGTAATGTTTTGCATAGTAATTGTCACTGGTCCAACAGACTGCAGACAACACTTTGTAGATATTATTTCTTTTGTTGGTAAGGCTGTACCTCTGACCAGAGCAGGCTTAGTACCTAATATAGAGCAGTTCAGGAATTTTTCCATGAAACTTTGGGAAAAAATTATTTGTTATAACCAAAATTTTCCATACTGCCTTGCCATGTTCAATTCAAGTTTTCTGCAGAAGAGCCTGTGAACCTTTAGAAGGAATTGCTTTTCAGAGAGATTCCTCAGTTCACAGTCTGCTTGTTGGGGCACTCTCCCAGGGTTTATGCCCCCGTCCTGCTTCATACAAAGTAGGTTTTGCAGCCCCCAGCAGATACTGGCAGTTTTGGCATAATTCTGAGCAATTTCTGAGTTTCAGGTTCATCAAAGGAAAATCAGTAAATGTTTTGAAACCCTAGAAACTAGTTAGAGGATAGACAAAATGATGGCTAATAGAACTCCCTTTGCCTCCACAATGAGGCAGGTTTAATCTAGATGTCTAAGGCATTCAATCTGATGGGTTTAAATAGTTTCTCTTCTGGGAGAATAAGAGTGTTGGTAAAGATATTCATATTGTCACTTCTATTTACTCTGTTTTGCAGAAAAGAGCTGTTCTTTGGATTGTCTGCACTATATATATGATGGTCTGCTCCCTGGCTCCAATCTGCAGTAACCAACTAGTTCTTTTGGCCAGAAACCCAGGCAGGGAAGAGCAATGACTTTGCTGCAGGGTTGCATACTACTAGCAGTACAGATGCAGTTGTGCCAAGCTTCTTTCTCCTTGCACAGCACAGAAGGAGACAGTTCTTCTGCAGTATCCCAGCAGGACTCACAGTCGTCACCTTGCACTCAGAGGTTACTGCCTCACTCAGCAACCTGCTGTAAATTCCTTAGTCCAGAGGCTGACAAGCAATCTTCCCACTGTTCATCTACCAAGCATATTGACTCCAACCCAATAAAAATAAAAAATAAAAATAAAAAATAAAAAAATAAAAAAAAACCACAACCACCACAAAAAGTCCAAAAGAGCAGAGCAGAGAAAGGGAGCAGGATTTCAGAGGAGACTCAAGCACTTTCTTGTACAGACCACAAAGGAACATAAATAAACCCAGCAACAATATTTCTATCTGGAGGCATAGCAGTGACACTCAGAGGCAAGGTCTCAGCTCCCTGCTCTGTTGCAGACACCAGACATGACCCCTCCTCACCTGTAACATACACAATCATTATTCCACCCAGACTGGCAGTAGCCTCTGTACAGCTCCAAGCAATGTGTTTGCACAGATGGAGTTCAGCCTTTGGAGGGTGCCTCTAGCTGTTGCTGTTGCCCCAAACTATGAGGAGCAAGCATATATTCATGACCTGGGTCTGCAAATGGATGGTCTGAACTGTTCTCTGACAAACATGAATTTTAGCATTTAAGAGGTTTTGTCCTGAAATACCCAATTCCCTACTTTGGAAGCAGGAGAGAGGAGGTAAGCATGGGGAAGAATGGAGAAAGCCATTTGGGTTTTTTTCATGTGAGTTGTTTTGTGTGAACTGCTTCTGACTCCCTTATGAAGCAGCACAGACCTGACAGACATTCAGTTTATCAGTCATCCCTTTAATAATGAAAGAGCTGTTGTTAACTGAAACAAAGTGATCTTGCAGAACATTAATGCCCTCAAAAATCTTGTATCTGCCTTTCCTTGATCTAGGTAGGGAAGTAGTGCTGAGCAGCATTGCAGTTAACCCAGTGGAAGCAGATGTACTAAAGTAAATGTGTAAGTTGGACCATAGCAATGGGTTTAATATACACAACTGTACTGGCAAAATAATGCAGTAATGAAAGCTGAGGTGGTTTAAATTTCTGCCCTACGTTGTCTTCAACAGTCAAAATCCAGGAAAATTTGTGATTAAATTGACCACTCTCTCTTTTCCACCATGGAAGATAAATAACGGTCTGTCTTGACCACCTCAACCATGAGGTGTCCTCCCTGCTGTTCTGTCAGCATCCTGCAGAGAAAAGGACTGGACAAATACTCACCAGGAGCACAGTGTTCATTCAACAGTTTGAAGTCAAGCTGATCACACTTCTGCAGAAGCTGAGGACAAGCACAGAACTGCAGCAGCTAGGAGATCAATGACACTCCTTTTCTCTCGATTCCCTTAATCTTGATTTCTGACAGCACACCAGGGACTTGGTGGTGCATCTGCCCTCCCTCATGGGAGGTCCTGAACAGTTGGATCTTCCCCCAAGTTTGCGCTCAGCACCTGAACAGACAGGGGAAGGTTCTGTATTCCCCTTTGCTATACTTAAGGCATCTTGGAAAAATCAGTGACATAGGTTTTAGAAGCAGCAAGAGTCCAGAAGGAAGGGTCGAGTCTTCCATCATGTGTTTCCCATCCCATTAGCAAGAATAGGCCATGAAATGTCAACCATCCAGATCTGACCTTCCAAATTTTAATATTATTTGTAAGTATTCATGTCATTCCTACTAGCAGGATAAAAAATTTCAGATCACTTAAACTGCAAATAGACAGTAACTTCTGTCTTTAAAAAAACTGTATTTTTTTTCATGATAGGCCAGTCCTAACCATAGGGCTGGGAATCACATGTCAAAGCTTTCTATATTGATGAAGAAAATCTTTTCTTCCTCTCCCCATAGAAAGATGTTGTGAGTATCTCCATATTAGCCATCTTATTTTTCTCATTTTACATTCTTCATTTAAATCAAAATTCCAATGTGTCAACAGTAAAATTGAGTATAGCTAACAAGGCACAGATCCAGGAGAAAGTGCTTTATCATATGTTCAGTACAAAAGTGTTATTGAAATATAGTGCAGACTCTGATCTGTAACTGTAAAGGTCAATCTTTAAATAACCGGGTCTTTTGGGATCTGACCTATTCAGGAGAATTTTAGCTTTCACTGGACTTTCTTGTTCAAATTCAGCTCTTTGGAAATAGAGCTGTGTCCAAGAGTACATCAGCAGGGCAGGGCTATTCTTAGAATAACGAGTCAAAATCTCCTTGTCTCAATATCCCTCACATTGTCACCAAAACCGAGGACTGCAGCTGTGGATGCTGCTCCTGTTGTGCAGTACTGCAGCACAGCTGGCATTTCATTCTCTACACCCTATGATTTAGTCTAACCACATTCAAGACAGAAGGAAGGAGTACAATTCCCATGGCCCTCCCACTCTCAAAACACACTATTTGCCATCCTACATCAAACACCTGAAATACTGAAGGGGATAGTTGACCATCAGTTTTCCTATTACCCATAGACATAGCTTCTTGTTAACCCTGACTTGGTCCTGACAAAATCTGGGGATGGGATGAATGCATATCTGACACACGTGCAGGAGGTGAGAGGACAGAGATGGTAAAGGAATAGCAGGAAGAAATATCCACATTCTCAAGTCATTGGAAGCAGGGGGTATAGCAAGTGAGCAGCTCTAGGGATCCCAGGTCACTCATAAAGAACAGGAAGGAACAGCAAGGTTTCCTGAAACTCTAACATCAGGGCAGTGAGATGTGGAAGAAGCCAAGGGGTTGCAATATTTTCTTCTGGGAAAAGGGAGGAGGGGTTAATTTCCAGCCCCTGTTTCCTCTCACAACATCACAGGTGTGCCTAAAGAGCAGTGTTGACAAGGTAAGCACAACACAGCGAATGGATGAGCTATAATTATTCCTAGATTGTAGACTTAATTGCCCAGAAAATCATCCAAATAGTCTCTGGACTGTTCATATATTAAGGTCTAATGTTGAAAAGCCCTTTTGTAGCTTGAATCTGAAGGTCATGCATGAAGTCAGCTAATCATGTTAAAGATGGCTCAGACTGCTACATTTGTACCCTGTTCCACTCCACAGCCTCTAGAGCACCAGAAAGAAATAAAAAAAAAGCCTGCATCATTACAAAGCAGAATGCTTTGGTTTGTTGTTATTAGTAACATTTTGTCCATGGTTTTTTGAAAATCTGTTATTGCTTTGGATGAACTCAAAGCTAACATACTGGCAAAATATATTCTCATTTGCAGAGAGTCACTTCAGTCATTCAGCTGACTTTTCTGAAAAAAATATTCATTTTTTTTCACAAGTGTGGTTTTTTTTCCATATCCACTAAGTCCTTGGTAGCATGCTTATGATGCAGTCTTTGTAAAGCCAGACCTTAATTGCTAGTTTGCTCATAAATATAAAGCAAAAAGAGGCACATATACTCTATGCAATCTAGAACCATACTAAGTCAATGGAAAAACTCCTATTGACTTTCATCAGCTTGGAAGGGCCCCAGCATTATCCCAGTGAGACATTCCAAGGCTTTGAATTTCCAATATTGTCATCATGGTCCAGTCATTACCAAAGAGAATATGAAGATAACCCCAGAAGATTTGCTATTTTTATTGTTCCCACATTAAGAAAAGAAAAATAAAAAAAGAAACACACCAGAAATATACTGTGCAAAATTGTAGGTCTAGTCCACATACAAAGATTTCAGAGTAATGAGTGCTTTCTTACCCTTTATTCCAGGCCAAGACTTACTCAGCAGTTCTCATTGTTATTAAACCAGCAAAACCTTTTCATAATTTTTCAAAGGAATTAATCAAAGAGCTTCATATTTTTAAAATCACAAAAATAGCCAGAATTCATAGAATCATAGAATGGTTAGAGTCTGAAGCAATCTTAAAAATCATTAAGTTCCAACCCGCCTGCCATGGACAGGGACACCTCCCATGAGAACAGGTTGCTCAAAGCCCCATCCAGCCTGGCCTTAAACACTTCCAAGGATGGAACATTCACAACTTCCCCAGGCAACCTGTTCCAGTGCCACACCACCCTCACAGGAAAGAATTCCTTTCTAGTATCTAATCTAAATCTCCCCTCTTCCAATTTAAAGCCATTGCCTCTTGTTCTGTCACTACACTCCCTGACAGAGTCCCTCTCCAGCTCTCCTGTAGGCTCCCTTCAAATACTGGAAAGCTGCTATAAAGTCTCCCTGGAGCCTTGCCTTCTCTTCTCCAGGCTGAACAACCGCAGCTCCCTCAGCCAGTCTTCTTAGGAGAAGTGCTCCATCCCTCTGATCATCTTCATGGCCCTCTGCTGGACACGTTCCAACAGGTCCATGTCCTTTCTGTGATGAGGACTCCAGAGCTGGACACAGGACTCCAGGTGGAGTCTCACAGGCACAGAGTAGAGAGGTAGAATCCCCTCCCTGGACCTCCCGGCCACACTTCTTTGGATGCAGCCCAGGATGAAGTTGGCTTTCTGGGCTGCCAGTGCGCACTGCCGACTCGCATTGAGCTTCTCATCCACCATCACTCCCAAGTCCTTCTCCTCCAGGCTGCTCTCCAGCCACTCTCCACCCAAGCTGTATTTGTCCTTGGTATTGCCACATCCCAGGTGCAGGACCCTGTGCTTGGCTTGGTTGAATTTCATGCGTTTTGGACTAGCCCACCTCTCCTGCCTGTCCAGGTCCCTCTGGTTGACATCCCTTCCCTCCATGTCTCGATCACTCCACCAATCTGGGTGTCATCGGCAAATTTGCTGAGGGTGCACTCTATCCCACTGTCCATGTCTCCAACAAAGATCTTGAATAGCACTGGACCCAGTATGACCTCTGAGGAATGACACTTGTTACCGGCCACCACTTGGACTTTGAGCCATTGACCACTACCCTTTGAGTGAGGCCACTCAGCCAGTTCCTTATCCAGCGAGTGGTCCATCCATCAAATCTATGACTTTCCAGGTTTGAGACCAGGATGTTGTGCGGGACAGTGTCCAAGTAGACGATGTCTGTTGCTTGTCCACCAAGTCTGTGGCAGTTCTAACCATGTTTCCCTTTGTTCTGCAAGGACAACTAAAAGATAGCCACATTAATTACAGCAGAAAATAAGGAGCAAGGAAAGATAAAACTTTCTCAAAGCTATTGGCAAAGGTGAGAAATATCTCTATATCCCCTGACTCCCAGGTTAGTGCGCTAAACCACTGAACATAACTTTTTCAGAAAGCTGTAGCTATAAATTCTCTGTATGGTCTAAAAGTACACAAAACCTTTATAAAATTGTAAAGAATAAAGCAAATGTCAAGGTTTCAAGAAATATACCTCAAGCATTTTTATTATTTCAGAGGGGAAGCATTCTCTGATGTCAAACAAGTGAGCTTTCTGTTGCCAGTTAATTTATATTTGACCATATCTGAAATAGAAGGTTTCTGCTGTGGTTACAAACCTGAAAGCATTTCAGTGGCTTGCAGTAAACTGCAAATAACCCATCAGTTCTGTGGTCTAACACTGCAGTATGGCACTGACAAATGTTACTCCAAAGCAGAGATTAAATACTACGCTTTATAAACTGGCTCTCAGATCTCCTACTCGTGGCATTTTGATAGTAATAAAATAACCTAATCCAGTACAGAGGGTCAACGCACAGGAGGGTCATCGTGGAGAGCCTGACACTTTCCCATGGTGGCAGCAGGAAATTCCCTGTTCCTCTCATCCATTCAGGATTTCTCAGCCACAGCCACAAGCCACTTACTTAGCTGAGTGCCAGAACTGTGCAGCTGCAAAAGCAAGTGGAAAGCTCAGCCAACTAGCTCTTCACAGGGCATTTAGGCATATAATATTTTAGACTCATGAGTGTGGTCTTTTAGACCAGACAAAACACAGAGGCAGCCTTTGCATACTGTGGCCAGCAGGACACTCTGAAGGTTTCCTGGTACAGGAGATGAAGAAAAGTAAAACACTGCAAATGTCATCAATACATCATAACTCCTTTTTGATCATGATAGTTTATATTTGTTAATGTTATGTATGAAGCATAACTGAGGCCTGAAAAAGATCAGAGCTGTGTTATGCCTTGTTTTTCAGACAGACGGACACGAACAAAAGAAAAAGAAAGTGGAAAAATCTTGCATATTTTTTTCTATGGCTATAACTGTCAGTCTGAGAAAGATCCTATTTTAGTTACATACTAAGAAAGCAGTTGTATGGTGGAATTTCCAGAGTTTATGAATGGGACTGTACAATGTGGTTGTTCACTGTACCCAGCAAGCTGGAAGGATCTTTCTGGTGCCACATTCCCTTTGCCAAGTCAGCTCAGCATAGTCACCGTCCCCATTCCTCTCATCCTGCACCTTCACATGATGTCTGGTCTCTTTCAGAAATTTCTGTATTCCCCACTTGTCCTCCCTCCTTGAACTCACAGTGAATTACTCTCCCATACACTTTTCAACGTATTTTAAACCATCACAGACACCAAGAACAGATTTATTTGAGGCACAGTTACACTCCTCCAGAAGAAATCCAACTCTCAGCAACCTGTGATGGTGGTTTACTGCATGTGACATAGGATCAAAGAGTCATATACCATAATATGGAAAGGAGTTTGTCTCCTTACAGTAAACGATCTTAATACACGCTTACTCTTATGGATAGATTGGTTGTGAGTGTAGAAGACCAAGCTGGGATGAAAGCAGGGATAATGAAGGTTTCTGAACCTTATAAGACCTAGCAAGGATTTTCACTAATCCCAATTCAGTCTTCTAATGTTAGTGAAGCATAACTGAGTGTAAGAACTTCAACATGATCTATCTCCTCTCCTGTAATCACCTTGAACTAGAAGACTTAGCTGCATATCATGCAGAATGTGGACTGAGGCCAGTATCTCCAAATAAGGCTTCCTGTTAAGTTCCCTAAATCCTATTCTAGGCAGTTAAATAAATTAGCTCTTTCTAGAGATGCCAATTCCTGCATATTCAAAGATAATAAACAACCAGCTGTATATTTTTTAGGGAGACAGAATTTTAAACTCCATACATATGTTGACTTTATTCTCCCCAATGAGTTAGCATCAAAACAATCTTTCTCAGAGAAATACTGTTGAATCATTGACTTCAGAGAACATCTAAGTCTTCTGGGACGAACATGACATGCTTCTCTAAAATTATTTGGTTAAAACAAGCCAAGTGACAATAAATACCACAAAATTTCAAATTCTTGTTATGATTCATGGTCCTTATCTTTTCAGGGGTCTTTTCCCATTAGGAAGCCAAAGGTAGAGAAAGCCAAGATATTATTTCAATTATATAAGTGAATCTATCAGATCAGCAGCCAGAATATTCTACTATGGACATGCTGCCTTTTGCTGACACTAACAATAAGTATATTGATTTGTGTTTCAAGTATAGGATTTATTGAAAACCTGTTGGGCAGTTTTTCCAAGGTCTGGGCCTATCACATGCTTGGGGTACTGAACTCCGCACAGGTATCCTGTGGGATTGTATACTTTCTCCAAAACAAAATTTCTGCAGTTTAATTCTCACACCACCTCTCAAGAAGAGCTGTACTTTGTTTTGCAATTTTGGTGTGACAGTGAATAACAGAATTGAAGCATCAGGGTATGTATTTTAAGACCTTTCCCAGTGAGGCCCACAAGTATATTTTAAAATGAGCAAATGACACCATTTAACTTTCAGGTCAGCAACCTTTTTCTCTTTCTTTTGGCTTCTGCAGCAAATAGACTTTGTCTTTCAGATTCAGGGTGGGAAGAATATCTAGGGATGGTGCATAGTTCCTGCTGCCACACACATAAATATGATGCTTCACACATAAATATGATGCTTACAAGCACATTCATGGAACACTGCACCTCCATTTTTCAATAATTTAGTCTTCACATTTTCAATATTATTGTTGAATTTTGTAACGTGAGACTGAGATTCTTCAGGGTCTTTTTGAAATGTTCAACGGTCTATAAAATGTAATTATTTCATCTTATTAGAGAAGGATAAACATTTACTGAAATAAAACCAGGTAGCTCAAAGTTGTGACCAGACTGAAGAGCCTTAAAAGATAACTCTGCTTTTACCAGAAACAAATCAATTTGCCCTTTATTCTGCCTGCTTGTAACATACATATATCTGTGTATTAAGATATACTTTTATATAAATGTAAGTATATGTATACACACACACATATATATAACACAATATATGGGTTAATCTTACATATTATACATATTATATGCTTTTTAAATCCTAAACATGGGACACATGCAGATTTCTGTTTGCATGAGCAGAGGCTTCATTGCAAACCATGTTAAACCTTATTGCCGCGGCCAGGAGCAGTGAAGCCAGACGCAATCCAGATGATTGGTAGATCAGCTTCAGCTTTATTCAGAAAGCTCTCCAACCAGAAAGCAGTACAATCCAGTCAGAAGGAACCCCGTTTGAATCAAAGTCACAGGTCCTCATTCGCTAAGCACTACATTTCGGATAGGGAGAGGGAAATTGTCCACGAGCTTTTCACGCACTTTCCACTCGCCTAAAGTTTCCCCATCATTGGCTACAACCCTTGTCTCATTTGCTGCTTCCTACACCCAGTTTCACTTTCACTATACTTACTTCCACTCATTTGCATCTGTGCTCTCCCAGCAACCCCTCTTAAAGGCAAACCATGTTAAACCTTATCCTTGCCTCTAGAAAATACAGGAGTCCACATAAGCTATGTAAACAAAGCATGGCGCTAACACAACCTGTTAACATAATGTCACACTCATCTGATGTCACCATCCATCTACTTCTGTGTTTAATCTGTCAGCTCTCCCAAGCAGAGTGTGCCTGGATGTCCTGTGCCAAGCGCTCCATGAAGTAAAGCCTCCGCACCATCCCGTTGCTGGCAGGTGCTCTAATACACAGGAGCAGTGTCTTCATTTGCAGCCAATATATGGAAGACACGGAGTGGCATTCAGTCCTGTTCCTGTTACTCTCTAGAGACAGTTCTGGACTGTTAACACACACGAAAGATTAAGTTTCACATTGCAGGATATGTTCTTTTCCTAGGATACGTTGCTGTAATATATCTCTCAGGGGCATGAGGTTAGCTTGCATCATCGTTAGATCACTTCTCAGTCAGCGACTCATTGCATTTGGGAAATGCCATTTGTTGTCACTGTACTTTGCTCTGGGTAGCCCAAGTCCTGCTAACCACACTGACGTCAAGGAGACTAAGGGAGGGTTTTTATTTGCAATGTTGAGAAGAATGGATTTTACCAAAAAGAGAGGGCAAGTTTATCGTTTATTACACTGTCTAGTCCCACTGCAGACTTTTCGGAGTAGGCAAGCAGGAGCATCTTCTTCTGAACCTTGCTGTTACTCTAAATAACTCTCAGATCTGCTTCTCACCCCCCTAATACTGTCAATAACGCGATCAAAGACTAAACACTATCAACAAAGGTGTCAACCTATCTTAGGGTCAGTTTATCCCTTTAATAGATGCTGAAACTATTTCTTCTGCCTTTTATTATATTACACAGGCCCAACTTTTTTATATATTCTTTTATTCAAAAGAATAGATATTAGGACTGTGGACTGTAAGGAGATTTACTCACAGTTCCCTATAAAGTAGTAGGTAGAATAAATATTGTGCCTCCTTATTTAAAAGCAGGCTTGTGTATGTCTTACACTACATGAGTATATACAATGCTGAGAGACAGCAATGGTCACTGAGGTCAGTTTCATTTCATTACAGGTTTTTCTGCATTTCTCATTAGCTTTAAAATAGCTTGTGGTACCACACACCATGATTTCCACTGAAAATACTGGCTGATGGCCTATGTACACAGTATTTTTTTCCAGTGGTGGGTGAATATCAACTGTTCTCCTTACAGACAAAGGTAGTTGGTGTCACTAGTAAAGAAAATGCTTAAGAGAAAGAAGTAAATTCAAATTGAAGAAAAGAGAAGGGAAGGCAAGGCAAGACCAAGGGAAAGAATACACAGCTAGCTCTGATACAGCTTGCCTATAGGTCTCAGCTGAGGATTATTGCTATCTCAGGGCTGTACTGAGGGATGTGAAGCACTCCAGACGTGTTTGCACACCAGGAGCCCATCTTGCACTGCCGCTGACACCCGGCACCCTGAGTGGGGGCAGAAGAGCTCATGCTGCGTTGACCCAGCCATGACTCTGATCTTCCCACTTCAAAGAAGAAAGACTCCCGCAGAAGTAAGGCTGGGATTCCTAAACTGTTTTTCACACAACAGATGAGCAGCGTTTGATAAACCAAAGCATATAGTATAATTAGGCCTCAAACAGCATATACTAATTACATACACAGAATTATGCACATTTGTAATGAGTATGCTGGAGAGGGGCACAGGGAGAGGAACTCCAGCAAGTGCAGACAATCCCCAGCAACCACAGCCATCATGCAGAAGAGCTGTGCCTGGAGATGCGATGCTACAGCGCAAGGGCTGCTGAGAATACAACCAAGCTCTTTAAAGCAAAATTTCACAGTGTTTAGGCATTGTTGCCACTGTTGCCATTGTTGCCAACCAGGCAAGGGGGAAGGTTAGCCAGAACATCAGGCAGCAGAGGCAGCATGGGTCCAGCTCTCTCTAACAGTCTCGCAACTTCATTTCCAGATGACAGCAGGACTTGCACTTGAAGGCACAGGGAAAGCACCTTCAATGCAGCATATTATCATCACATAACAAGGTTAGCTGTAGTCTGCTGTGAGTTTGATAGACATGCCACAGAGCTTGTTAGCCACTGCAAATCAAAGTTTGGTGCCTGTGAAGTGCCCACAACATGCTCCACCACAGCACAAGATAGGTGTATTCAGGGTAGGTCGTATCCGTCAATTCTGAAAAAGCCACAGCCTGATGGCTTTCACTGTGGCTTTGCAGTATGTGTTGAATAGCATTGAATATCAGCATGAGTGGAAGCTCTCAGTTTGGGTACAGAGTGGGACAGGGACCTTCAAAACCATCCAGCATTTCAATGGTAGAGCAAAAAGGGTGAGGATCAGCAAAACTGTTCCTGAACACAGAGATTCATTCTCCCGCATCCCTGTGAATAGTATTGCTCCATCCAGACCAAGTTGCTCATAGGAACAGCTTTCAGGAAACCCTAAAGGTCTTACAACCAACTATCCAGCATGAGGCATCACTGCAAGCCCCTTGCCACACCTGCCCCTTCTACCAGGGACAAGGGTTACCACTAGAAGGCCTTTTCCTCCAACCCTTCACCATTTTCAGATCCAGAACTAAAACTGATATTTCAGTTTGTGCTCATCTTTACTCTTTTTCTTTGCCTTAACCAATAACCTGCTTTCCTGAAGGTCCATTTGCAACCCATCCTGAGGTCAGTCAGGTGCATAATGCCACTGTAGCAGTGGCATAAATCCTTTGTGTGATTGTGTGGGTGCTCTTACGACCCTCAGAAGTAGGTTTATCCACAAAATATGAGGAAGGGAACACAGAACAACCCACAGAGAAGACAGAGATCAAAGTTAGCGGTAGGAGTACCAGATTTTACAATGACCGTATAGTTCTGGAATATACAAGGAAATTAATAACACTGAATTTGAGACTATAGTACAGGAAATCCCATATTACATGGCAAGTCTGGCAACCATAATGTTATTCTAGGAAAAACAAATTTTATGCTTGAGTGTGCCACAGAATTCTTCCGCGATGCTGAGTAAGATGCTCTGAGCAGATTTTCCCTCACCTTGTGTTCCTCAATTTTGCATCCATCCCATTCCCCTCAGGTTGCCTCCACCTCTTCATTGCTAGGGTAGCAGAAGGAAGAACAGCAGGAACAGAGGATATTAGTCCTTGCTATTAGATGCTGTGCCATAGCCATACATGGTAACAGGAGGAGAAATTACAGGGAAAGTCATGTTCTTCTCCTGTAGCCTTGGGACAGAGGATGCCCAGCACAGATGGCTTCTTCATAAACCTAAGTGCTGATTTCTGCCAAGTCACCACTGAGCAAATAAGAGCTAAGGTTTCAAGAAACACAGAACTCAGCCAAATCTGGGCACCTCTTTACAGATAGGAAGAAAAATGCACACCATTTTTTATGAAATTTCCAAAAGACCTCAGGCTGAGGTTCCTACCCCACATGGAAAATCTAAGTGTGCTCAGGCCATTTGACATAAGTAGCTGAAAAATGGAGTCTTGTAATGGAAAAGCTTAAACCAAAGAAACATTTTCTTGCCTTGCTCATAATAATTATATTAAAACAGAGGCCTTACACAGTGCTTATTGTTTGTACTTAAGGTTGTGGTCAATTTTTAAGCACCATTAGACTGAATTTAGAGGGGGAAAGGCGGGGGGGTGACTTTTGTATGAAGTAGTGAAGTAATTTACACAAGATCCCACATAAGGTTAATGACAAAACCAGACAGAAATGATAAGTGGAATCCTACACTTAGGAAAGTAAAAGGAAATTTTGGCACTGATTTCCACAGGATCAACCTTTTTATACATGGTCACCATGTAGAACAGATTCATTTTGCCCATCCATGAAAGACAGCTGACTCTTACATGAAATGCAATGACTTTTTTAGCAGTATTCATCTGTTTAGGACAGGTGGGGATAAATAATGTTTTTATTTAACTGAAAAGTAAAAAGTTATTTTATTTAAGCATGTGTAATTATTCAAACTGGAATTCAGCCAGGTCACTGCAGTTAGTGTCCCTCTTTCATTATGCAAAGACATTTCTCTCTATTTAACGCTGAGTCTGACAGCTCCAAGTCAGAGGAACTAACTAAACCATTAAGGAAATATAAAGCAAACCCTTAAAAACTAGATTTTTCTGACTTTCCATTTATAAAAGGAAACTTGCTCTGTTTTCAATACATTCAAATGTTTTTCTTGCATTTAGAGGGATAATATTCCTTTTTTAAGAAATTTGTACGAGGTTCAAAAAGAAATGCCCTATGCCTAGGAAGTCCATATGGTACTATTACAGAAGGTCTTTCTGCTTTGACCTTTAACTTCTCATGAGCCTATTAAATAACTGTTAAACTCTCTTTCTAGCTAGTTAAACTCCTGTACTGGGTCAGAAGCTACTTCTTGCAATAAGAAAAAAAAGTCTAATAATAGCTCATGATGGGCAGGTAGTAAAATACCTCTTTCTTCCATTGTTGGAACTTATGGGTACCTCCAAAATACTAGACAAATGCTTGGTAACCAAATCTGTCTAAAATCTCAGTGTTCACTCATGTATCTACTGCACAAGCAAAGCAAAACATTAAAAGATATAGACAAGACTTCTGCAAGATTAGACTTATCTGCAAGTTCAAGGATCCGCGTACTCAGGGAACAACCTACTCTACTACTTATAAGCCTTATACCTTCTCCCTTCTAGCTCCAGGTCATCTTAAAGCAAAAGAGGCAGTGTTCAGAAGAAAAGATTTCTGGGGCAAATGGCTTTTTCTTTGAGATTAATATATCTGACATTGTGAGGAGGTAAATCTTATTGCTGCCTTGGCAGAAAGTCTTCTTGTCCATCTTTGCTGAAGAGCCACGTTTGAATTTTCAAGGCCCAGAATAGAAATGCTTTGCAGCTTGTATTCTTGCAAGGACATCCACTCCATCATCCCACACTACTAAGCTGACCTGCGCACTCTGCATATCAAAGCCCTTTGTGGGCCTGTGGAAATAATCTCCTTGACCAATTTTATTACAAGCAGAACATTCATTCAGGAAAGACTAAATTGGCACACAATGATCAAACATTATAAGGCTATTTGCAGTAAATACAGCTCCATATAGGAACTATGGGCAGATTATGTAAATAATTTATTTTAAGATGAGACAGCTAGTGTTATAGATAAGATCAATGGGGGAAATATGATTCTAAAAAAGCAGTATGACTAGACTCAAGATGGAAACAGTGTATTCTTTTTTATACGTATAAAATGAACAGTAGAGTTTAGTCATAATTGAACTAATCATGATAATAACAAAGCAAATTTGGCAAATGGCATAGAGGACTCGCCACATTGCCTTTTATTATCCACAGAATATCATTGACTTATTCAGGTTGGAGGGGACTTCAGAAGATCTCTAGTCTAATTTCTTGCTCAAAGCAGGGTCAAGACTGAATTCAGATTGGGCCGTTCAAGACTTTGTCAGCCCTCTGTAAAACTCCAAAGATGAGGTTTCTCCCTTGTGAGGCAGCCTGTTCCAATAATTTACTGTTCTCATGGTGTTATCTTTTTCCACCCCTTATATCCAGACACCCTCCCACAACCCTTTCAATTCTATTTCAGTCCAGCAAATCTCTCTTCTGTGCATCACTGCAAAGAGCTTGGCTCTGTCTCCTCCATGACATTTCCATAGGTACTGGGAGCTGATGCTAGGGCCCTCTGAAGCCATCTCTTTTCCAGGTTGAACAAACCCAGATCCTAGATCCTCTAGCCTTTTCTCACAGGGTAAGTGCTCCAAAATCCAAAACAGGTAAAACAGCATCCCAGGGACCTTCCCTGGTAGAGTTCAAGACCAGGCTGGATGGGACTTTGAGAAACCTGGTCTAGTGGGAGGTGACCTTCCCCTCGCAGGGGGTTGGAACTGGATGATCTTTAAGGTTTCTTCCAACCCAAACTATTCTATGACTCTAAATGCCTTTTCTTCTTTCACTGTGCCAGGACTACTTCTATATGGAACAAATAGCTTACATACTTCTGTCTATATATGTAGCCCAGAGGATTTTTAATTTTCCTATAAAATAATAAAATATTTTAAGTTACTAAATCACGTAGTCCCTATCAAAAATAATTGCACACCTCCTTAGCCTGTTTCCCTATCTTCATAACCATTCTGCTCAACACTGTGTCAATACTACACTGGACAAGACTTCAGTTTCTCTTACTTACTTTCAGCTACCATATGCTATATTTATGTAGATGAACATTAATTTTAAATGCTTGAAAGCAATCTCTCTGACACAGCTACTCTCCCTTTTTAGTCAAACTGCCTCATGCAGAAAAGTAAGATGCACAGCTATCAATCTTACTCAAAATATGAGTAAATAAATTAATCAGTAGAAAAATTCTTGTTACTGTAACAAAAGGTCATAGGGGCATTTGCTGCACCACATTAGTCCCTTTACATCCAAATAGTACTGGTCAGCTTCCTTCCACTTTAACTTGCAGTAATTACTTTTGTGTCATTGTATGAAGAAGGTCAATGCAATTCACTGTGGAAGAAATGAGTGTGACCCACTTTCTCTTTCCATATCAAACAATAATTGCACTTTTTCCTTTCAACCTTCCTGGCTAGAGAAAAGCTTTCCTAACATCCAGAAGATTCCAACTGTATGGAAGGGTTGTATCTACAAAATTCAGTACCAATTTCTCAAAAGTCTTGCTCAGTTTTTCATAGGTTATCAAAAGTAATAGATAAGCTAAAATCCCCACTGTATTTCTCTCAAAAAAGAGGTCAGAAATCTCAACACAACTGCCACATTTCATTGAAACATTCAAACATACATATCAGCAGCTTTCTCTGTGTACATTAAGAGCCATCTAAGTCAAGGCAGTTTCTTTTACTATAAAGTATCTTTTTAAAAAGAATAAAAATTGACTCTTCAGAATTTTTTTTCTCCAGTCTATTTGGCTTTTTGCAAAAGGCTGACTCCATAAAGACCAGCATTATGTCATCGTTGTGTCTGATGGCCAAGTCTGCACTGTATAGAAGGTGTTTTGGACACAGATTTTCTTCTCATCCTCACTTAAAGTGAAATCTCATTATAGTTTATGACCTGTGATTTACAAGTTTGAATTGAGTTAAGATCAATCTCAGCATATCATTTCTGATCCAGCCTAGGTACTCTGATTCATGTAAGTCTCCATTGACATAGGGCCAAGGTATGCAATCACTCATTACCTATGCCATTACCCCATTGATGGATTACTATGAAAGCTCCCAGGATCCTAAAGAGGCTGCTCTGTCAGGGCACCATGGGGGCCAGGGACTCCATGGGGGCCAGGAGCCAGAGCCTTTCCCGTCATCACATCCAGGAGCAGGGCAGGCTGGGGGCAGCCCAGGTGGTTGACATAGGGTCCTGCGCTATGGGCAGGCAGGGGGAACTCTGAGGATGTCTGTGCAGGGCCTCTGGAGCCAATGGTACTCTCTGGGCCCTGATACTAGTAACGTCAGAGAACCTTGTCTACAGTTCAGCTGCCTGGATTTTCTCTTTTAATTAACATCTCTCAGGAGCACAGGAATTATGAAAGTCTTGTTGTGTTGCCTAAAACCACATTGTAACCAATAAAAAGTCACGGTGTCCAACACTGGAGCTCTACACAGCTTTCAGGTGGTTGATGTTTATATCTTGAAGTTTATCTACCTTGCTTTTTGGCTGCTTCAGTTCCTGCACTACATCTCTCAGATCTGGCACTGGACTTCCTTTACTGATTTCTAAAAGAAAACCTCCTTGCATAGATCTTACTTGGGCATTTCCTTCCCCATGTCATACACATATGTATATGTGGACATGTAATTAATTTATTTCCTGGCTTTTTTGCACATTCCACAGAAGAAAAACAGCTCTTGGAGTAGGACATTGGTGGCCACCTGAGCTGCTCCCTGCAAGTGTACCAGAAGCACAGTTCAGGTCCCAGAAACACCATCATTAGGCTGGAATTTTCTTCAATTTGCTGGGTACAGGATAAGTGCAGAGAGAAAAAGGAAATGGTTTTACCCTTCAGAGACCTGCTCTGTGGAATTTCTCCTGCGCTGAAGACGCCTATGCCATGATGCCTCAGAGCTGATACAGAAGATCCTACACCCCCTCAACCACCTATGCTTTGCAGGAAGAAAGGTACAAGACTCTTCAGAGGTGTCTGCTTCCATTTTCACCAACACATGGACCTACTGGAGAAGTTTCAATATGCATTGACATGACAATGTCCATTCCTTCCTTGTTTAACCACTCCCAGATGGTAATCTTTTCTCGGCTGTACTACACTAGAAAGAAGTCCTAAAGGCTGAGTCTTACCACTTGTATTACTACACTGTAGCCCACAGTGGCTGTCTATCTGAATCCACGGAGCTGTGATTTTTTTGCCTGGTCAACTATCTCTTGATTTAAAGTAAACCCCAAAGGGGTGGAGATAAATAATTTCCATTCTAGATATTCAGCCAGAAGGCAATTTAAAAGATTAACAGATTCACCGAGAAAATTATTCTTTCATAGACCAGAGCTGCTGTGTACTTACAGTTAAGCTCCCTTTTAAGGTATTAAAATTGCAAAAAAACCTAAATTAATATAAGCAGAATGGAAAGAAGTAAAAGCCCCAACAGTATTTAACTCTACTGTCCATAATGACTAGATACATGCTTCTGAGTGACCATAAGATACAATCATTAATCACTGAGAAAAGAGAGAACATGGCTTAACATCAAAATAAAGGAAACAGAATGGAATGTTCTATGGAGGAATGCAGTAAAAATGCCTCAAAACATCAGAATAAAAAATTACTGGGCCTGCTCACATACACTGATGTGAAGCAGGAGTAAGTCTGTCAGGACAGTGGTAATTACTAACAACCTGATACACATAGGTTTTGAGTGAATATAAGTGTGCTGTTATTAAGTGCACAGAGTTCACCTATGCCTCAGCATTAGAAACATCAAATAACAGAACTGGCAAGGACTGGTGTTGTGTGAACTAGAGAAGAGCAGGAAGATGATAGGGTTTCAAATTTACAAAATTATACTGTTCCTATTAAACTTTTGATGAGAAGTGGCACTTTTGGTCTGGCAAGTTCTTCGGTTAAGTGTTATATACTCCAAACCACAAATGGTTTCATCTATGTCCCAATTTACCCAAATCCTTAATTTCACGGGATTTTTATATGTATGACTTAGGGTTTTGGTTTTATTATGTAACATGCATCTCTCTAAGCCACAATATGTATATGCAATAGTTTTGACAGAGTGACCTTTCAAATTAAAGAGATCTTATGTCTCCATGTATTAGCACTCCACAGTTCCATTACAGTACTCTGAAATTCAAGTTCCCAGAGTAGATTCCCACTGAAGTCTAAGTCAGTCCGTTTTTCCCTCCAAAACCTTCCCCAAGATCCAGGTGTATGATAGGACAATGATAGGACAAAAGGAAATTACTTCAAGTTGCACCAGAGGAGGGTTAGATTGGATAGGGAAAAAAATGACACTGAAAAGGGTTATTAAGCATTGGAACGGGCTGCCCAGGGAAGTGGTTGAGGCACCATCCCTGGAGGTATTTAAAAGATGGGTAGACGTAGTACTTAGTGATATGGTTTAGAGATGGGTTTTGTCAGTATTGGTTTAATGGTTGGACTAGATGATCTGAAAGGTCCCTTCCAACCTATGCAATTCTATGATTCTAAAAATACCATATCTTGCAGTATTTCAGGGCTCCAGGTTTGAATATTACTCCATGTAAAGCTCTGCTTTGTTCTTGTTTCCACAGAAAATCATATTCCTCTCAGAATCACTGGGGTGAAATCTTGTAGCAGAAGGGAGAAGAGTAGCATGGAATAGGTGCAAATCTCATGAAGTTCAACAAGACCAAGTGCAAGGTCTTGCACCTGTTTCACAGCAATCCCAAGCACAAATACAGGTTGGGCAGAGGATGGATTGAGCGGCCTTAGGAGGACTTGGGGGTCTTGGTGGATGAAAAGCTCAATATGAGCCAGCAATGTGTGCCCACCGCCCAGAAAGCCAACTGTATGCTGGGCTGTATCACAAGTCACATATCCAGCAGGTCAATGAAGGTGATTCTTCTCCTCCACTCCATTCTCGTGAGACCTCACCTGAAGTACTGCATCCAGCTCTGGGACCCTCATCAGAAGAAGGACGTGGACTCATTGGAGCGACTCCAGAGGAGGGCCACAAGAGTGATCAGAGGCCTGGAGAACCTCTCCTGTGAAGACAGCCTGAGAGAGTTGGGATTGTTCAGTTTAGAGAAGACTCCAGGGAGACCTTATAACAGCCTTCTAGTACCTAAAGAGGGCCTACAGGAAAGGTGGGGAGGGATACTTGATGAGGGATTGTAGCAATAGGATGAGGGCTAACAGTTATAAACTGAAAGAAGGGAGATTTAGAGTAGACATTAGGAAGAATCTCTTTACTGTCAGTGTGGTGAGGCGCTGGAACAGGCTGTATTTTTCCCCTTTGAGGGTGTTAACACACTGAAATTGGGGTATCTCACAACACTTATTTTGGCAAATGCTTTGGCTTCCGGTCTCTCACCAGCAAGTCATTTTCCCTGTTGCTCTTTGCTCCAGCCTCTGCGATCTCATCTTCCCGAATGTGGACAGGACAAGATGATACACAGTAAGCATATAGTAGTATCTAATTAGCTAACACACAGGGGAGAAAAATCATGCTCCCTCTCCTACTCAATCATCACTCTAGTATGAAAGAAAAGCTCACACACACTATGCCACCCTAGAGCTCATTTTCAGCTACATCATCAATCTGGCCCAGAAATCTCTGCCAGGGTTGCAGTTTACCAGGTTTTAGTCTTCTTCCTGGATGTAATGCCTGCCTGCCTGCCATCTTTATTTCCCTGCTCTTGACCATACCAAAACACTTATTCTAACTGAATTTACTAGTGAATTCAAGTCACCCTATGTGACTGCAGTCTGCAATAATTAAGACTCCCACATCTTTGTGTCATTTGTAAAATTTAGCAGGATTTCAGAGCCCTGACTCATGTCCATTCTGTTACTGAAAGCTAACAGATTTTAATGCAACATAATGACCATTATAATCATTTGGTGGACTGAGATCCTGCACAAAGTCACAGGCCATGAAATCTCATCCAACAGTTTCTGCATTGGAACACAAATCTCAGATTTGTTTCTTAGAAATATAATCCCAGTTTAAAGTTATCCTTGATGGACCATCTGCAATATCCTTTGTTGAGGTGTTCCAATGTTTTCTTCAGATCATGCTGTTTGGCCCATATCTCGTTAGACTCATGCTAAAAAATTGTGTCTGACCACCATTTTGAAATTGTTTTTCTTCATCTCTGAGCTGTTTGACATAAATCTGTTTTCATTGGGCACCCTTATATTTCATTTTAGAAATGCCATGTTTTTCTTTCTAAGTGATGATTATATTACAGACCATAAATTAACACAGAATAGAGGGAGAGGATATGTCTATTGCTGGTGAAATATTGCTGAAGGAGAAACAATTTTCATATATGTACTTAGCACTATATAAGACCATAAAGCTAGACAAAAGCCATTTTTGTCTCACATTTAGACTGAAGTTCTGTAGCTCAATTTGCAGAAAACAGCATGTTTTTTTATAACAGTAAGGTAAAAGCTATTTCCTTTTTTTCTTGCATTTTAGCATGTTTTTAAATTTAAAAAAAAAAAAAGAAAAAAAAAAGAAAAGTCTGATATTTGAAAATATAAGGACATGTTTCTTAATGTAGCAGTCAAGTGTCAAGCTAAGGACCTAAGAGTCAGTATATTGTGGAAATATTCCTGCACAGTCAAAGAAAATGGAAGTTTTGATTTTGATTTACATGAATGCAGGATGCATGTGTAAAATTAAGACAGCAGTTGCTATCCTAGGTCAATCAGGAAAATAAAGATCTGAAATTTGAGGCTGAAAACCTAATCATCCTGGCCTTTTCACATCAATACATCAACTAGAAAGAAATTCTATACCAACCTATTTAAAAAACCTGTCAAGTAAAGCCCTGATGCAAGATGCATTTATTTAAGTTCATTATTTAAGCACATGCTGAGTTTGAAACTCAGGCCATAAGCTATGTTGGGTCTGACCAACCAGATACTTAAGGATCACTTAAAACCCTATTTGGACAAAAGGTCTGACTCAGAACAAAAGCTTTGCAGAAAAGTCTTTGTTCCAAAAATAGTTTAAGAGTTGTCCTGCCTTGACCACGACAATCAGAGAGATAAAGGACGATTTTAAATTATTACTCTTAAAGATAGAAATGTTTAGTTAAACCACAAACTACAATAAATATGGACTGAAACATGTGACAGATCATAAAAAGAGAGTTTTGAAAATATTTCACATCCATGCCCCCCATGAGACTCAAAGGAATTTTTTTCTCTGGCTGTACTTTTCTTATGAGTCTCCTCTCATGTACCAACACACCCACCTCCCAGTGAGATACTTGGAAATTCAGTATATGAAATATTTCTAGGCTTTGGTTTCTTGCTACATTGCTGACAAGAGAGGAGCTATTTACACAAGGAGTTTTTACCCCATAGAAAGAGTGAGCTGCAGAGCTGAATGTGTTTGCACCACAAGGTAGGTAGGCTGTGGACAACCAGGTCGGGGGGGCAGGCTAGAGGATGTGTGGACACAGCCCATGGGATTTTTGGATTCAAGCCTGAGAAGGTGGAGAAGGAACTGCAGAAGGAACTGCCTTGAGAGGCAACAGCAAGGAGCAGAGCTTTGGAGACATGGTTAATAACAATAAAGGAATGAGCTGGCTCTGATTTTCATAGCTAGCTGCCCTTGTTATGTTTCAGGACATACCTCCATTCTGAGGCTTGACACCCACCCACTTGTGAATACATTTAACTTTCCATTTAGCTATAGCTTTATTCAGCATGACTGTAGATAAGGGTAGCAGCAAACAATCATTGAAGGTTAAAAAACATTTTTAAATAAGTACCAAGGCCTCATTTGTTCTGAAACTATTCGTTTATTTTCAGGGAATACTGTTTAATTTAATTGTATTGATTATGTACTGTTTAATTTATTGTATTGACTTATGTGGATGGATTTGCTTTTGCATCAATCCAGCCATGAAACAAGGCATTAAAAAGGGGATTGAATTATATAATTCAAAGATTATTGACTCCAGCTGAAGATCCCTTTACACTAACGATCCTTGTTAAAGATTTTTCCTATAAACACCAGTCAGGCTCATATTTTGAAGAAATAGGATTGACTTGCTAGAAATCATAGAAGTATTATAGTCAATCAATTTCAAATCACTTAAGTATAGCTTTATGACATTACTATACCATCTATGTAGTCTGCCTCCTGCCTTATTCTTAAAGAAGGTATTAGATACATAATCTTCATTGCTTATGAAACTTTCTATTTAAGAACAAAGATGAGGCCGAACCTCTTATTAGAATCAAAGTTACAATTCAGTACTTGTGCATTTCCTCTGGAGCATTTCAGATGGCTTCATAGTAGGGGAATACTTTGATCTTTGGATTGGATGAGACCATAATTTCAGGGAAACAAGAAAAAAATTGGCATTAGAAATTCATGAGTCATCTCCATGATCTTTACAGCTGTGCTTTGCACCAGAGTAATAAATCATCAGTAAATAATAATCACTGAAATGAAATATGTACATGCTGGGTAATATTTTCTTACTGTCACCCATTGAAATAGTAAATTTGATTTTGTTTAGCAAATTTTATTGATACCAAGTATTTCTATGGTGCAGTTCTTAATTATCAGTTCACATAGCCCATTTTAAATTAACACAGATTCATCTGACTTTCCTCTTTAGAAACAGAATGCATTTCCCCCATTGCCTTCTATTTTTAAATATTTGGTTTCCACCATTATGCTTAAACTGATACTGCATGTATTGTATTAGTTACTCTGAAGATTTTCATCATTTTCATTGTTTCAGGCCTTCCCCAATGTAATCATTTGCAATTCACTCTGTAGCTAAGCCAACTTCATTATGTCTTTACTATACACTTGTCTCACATAGGCTGTTACACAGCCTTGCACTTGTAGTGCATGTGATCACTTCCTAATGATCTGCTAGTCAAAGCAAATTAATACCCTTGCGTATGGTTTGCTATCTTTTTCTCTCTAGGAAGAAACCGTCTGGTGGGAGAAGTCTCTTTACATCATGACTCTCTGCTCAATTTTATGTTAACTGCTTGGCTTACAACATAGATGTCTTCATCAGAGCCATGGTACCTTTAGTGGGCTGTGAAAACAGCACACACTTCAGGGATTCAAATCATCCTATCCATTTTACATACCTATACATTAATTTTACCTTAAGATTTCATTGAGCATTCTCTCTGTTGACTAGAAATGGGGCCAATTCAGTGGCAGACACTTACAGATAGCTCTACCAGCTAAGAGTTGACCCTTTGGTGTACATGGAGAAGACAAGGTTAGAAAACAGACCCAGTGCAGGAACAATAATGCACTTTGCCATAGTCCCTAATACTGAAGATGATCCTTTTGACAGCATCCCGCGGCTTCCTGAGAGACATGGTTACATGGTTTTCTCTACTGCCTAAAACGGTTTTGTTCTGTAAATGTGCATTTCTTATTTGGAAGTTTTTGATTCTGGTCTTCACCCCATGCCAACTGATTTTTGGTTGAGCTGGGCTAAGCCTACCGAGACTTGTGTTGAAGGCACAGCCAAGGCCTCCAACTTACCTTGCTCAATTATACATACAGGGTAGGAAAGGGAACTGGGTGCTCCTAGATGCTGACACTGGGGGAAAAGCACATCCCTGTGTCCCAGGCTTTCTTGTGTGCTTATGGATTCACAAGAACAAAGATCAGTAAACATCTATTTGTAGCTCGTATTCCCTACTGAGGTGTTTTAGGCCAGATTGGCCAATGACGGACAACAGATGCTCTCCTTCCACCTCTTGGTCCAAGGAGAGGAGGAGGAGAGGAAGAGACTTACAAGTTTAGATGGAACTAAACTAATGAAATATTCCTAATAAAATAAAAAGGCAATAGTGAAATTAATACAATATATATAAAACCATATCAAGCTCTCAGGATGACATCATTGGCAGGCACTGGGAAAGTCCCAGACTGGACTCAGCAACAGACAGGATCTCGATTCCAAATCCAGACTCAGGAACGCACAAATTGGGATGAAAGGCAGACAAACAACCATTGAAGAAAGAGAGATGACCCTTTGATCTCTCAACTTTTATACTGAGCATGGGGCAGATGGGATGAAATACCCCAATGGCCAGTTTTGGGTCACCTGTCCTGTCCACTCCTCCCCACAGATGTGACCCCTCTACACTTTTCCATTTCCAGTCTTTCTGGGGGGGAAATAACGAAGCAATAAGTATAACCAAGAGCCTGTCTGCATACCATTTCTTGGCACTAACTATGAACGTAGGTTTTATCACTCTGAGAATAAACAGGTTTTTGAACAATATGCTGTTATTTTCAGAGAGTTAGGAGAGGCTTAGCAAAGTAGAATTATTGAACAGAATGTTGGTTCTGTTTGACCTCAAACCAGGTCACTCACCTGTTAGTTTAAGCCTTGATTTTGTGTAATTAGTATTTTGTATTATTAGTAGTTATCTCCGTTTGACCAACAGGGAATTAGTACATCACTGGTTATTTTGCTGCCGCTAGTGTGTGCTTTTCCTACTTCTACTGCAGCTTGAATTGACAAAAATATTCTATAAGGATGGCAAGTCCAAAATCTTCTCCCTCCTTCTGCTGCTGGACTGCTTGTGGGTGGGTTGCCATTATATCAGCTTGTTGCCAGCATCAAGAAATTCCCCCAACATACATGAGATGCTCTGAATGTTCAATCTATTTAAGTTGAAAAAATAGGAGAAAGAGGGATAAGAGGAAGAATGATAACAAAATTTGAGAGTATTTAACCGGCCATGGTAGCCGCTCTTGCAGATATTGAGAGATGGAGAGGGATTTTGTCAGGAAGTGTAGTGACAGGACAAGGGGTAGCAGCTTTAAATTGGAATAGGGGAAGATTCAGATTAGAAACTAGAAAGGAGTTCTTTCTTGTGAGGCTGGTGAGGCACTGGAACAGGTTGCCCAGAGAAGCTGTGGATGCCCCAACCCTGGAAGTGTTCAAGGCCAGGCTGGATGGGGCTTTGAGCAACCTGTTCTCATGGAAGGTGTCCCTGCCCATGGCAGGGGGGTGGAACTTGATGATCTTTAAGGTCCCTTCCAACTCTAACCATTCTATGATTCTATGTTATAAGAACTTTCTTTTCTGTCTGCTGTAGCAGGAGTCAAACAAGGGTAAATATTGCATTTTATATAACTGACATTCAGCAATCTCCAGGAAATATTTGTTTGTTTCTAAATCAAGTAACACATTAGGTGACACGTGTTTTGGAAAATAAGTACAGAATAGCAATTTAACAGGCTTGAATTAATGCTTTCAGAGCCAGTACAATTTTCTGACCTCTTGTTCTGGACAAAAGGGAAAAAAAAAAAAGATGGATTTGTTGATATTCAGTAAGCAACTGTCACTACCTAGAGTGCCATGTCTGAAGGTTGATCAGCACCTGCACCGAAAGCCAAGATGGCCATTTACCTTCATGGCCATTCAAAAATTCTGAGAAATAGCCTTGAGTTTCTCCTTGACCTGCAGAGGGTTGTGCTCCTTGTCCTCTTTAGCTTCTGCTGGCTACACTGCAAACCAGTGTGTGACTCAGTCTGGCCTCAGCTGGAAATTTCATGAGAACCAGCTTCCTTCCGCTCTAGTATACCACCTTATGGTCAGACAAATAGAAGGTGTGGTCTTTCCCATGGTGTTTTGGCACTACTGCTTGTAGTCTCAGCTGCAAGTCACAAGTGGACAAGCCAATGAAAATGGAAATTAAAAAAAAGAACCAAAAACAAAAAACATGCACACAATTATAGAAGCTTTCTTAAGTCTCAAGAAAGGATTTGATTAAAGTGAAATCATTGTTTTGGTAACTTTTTTATCTTGTCTATTTGCTTCTCTCTGCTTGTTATATATTTGCATGAAAAGGGCCTATGGTTGTGTCTGGAAAGTCCTTTTGATGAAGTTTCTTGCCAAACCAAACTGCTCTGTCAAGACTGAGAGCCTTTATGGAAAAGTGACCATGATGACTTGGAGGGGAGTGGTTCTAATATTGAAGGAAAGAGAGAGACCAAGCAGACAGAAATTTGATTTTTTTTAATCCAAAAATATATTTTTCCACTCAAATCCATACTGACAAAATGGTCGAAAGGTTTTGTTTTTGTTCCAGTATAGGAAAAAAAAATTCTGCAACCTTCAAAATTATTATGGAGTGGAACTACTGTTCTCTAGCCAGTTTTAAATGCATCGTTAATGGACTTGGGTTTGATCTCACTGCACAGGTGCTAAGTTGGCAAGACTCCACTGTCATTATTAAGTTACCCCAGGCTAACACCTGGCTGAAATGAGATTAAGGCCCACTGCCCCTAAACTTTCTCCAGTGCAGTGCATGTGTTAAAGCACATAGGGCCTCTCCCTTTTGCAATGCAGAAACCAGATATACACTGTGTACGTCAACTCCTAACCTGTACCTAGAGTTTAGATGTATAAGTAACCTGTCCACTGAAAGAAAGTGCCAAATTTCTTATGTAGTCAGTGGAGAGAAGTAGGTGTTTGTGAATGCTTCCAGAGGGCAAATGTGTCTGACTCTGCCTGGACATTCTGCAGGCTTTCGGACTCTTTCCATTGACGCATGAGAGAACTCAGGCAGTAAAATTCAGGATGACTGGTTCACTAGCTGCCTAAAATTTAGTAGAATCAGTTCTTGCTTTCAATAGACTAGGCCACTGCTTTCAATAGACTGGGCCACATCTACTATGATCCTGAGGGGAACAGTACCTTTGCATAATGTGTCCATTATTAACACTACCATTAAAATTATCACTGAACTAAACAGAATAAAGGCAGTGTAAAAGGATAGAATTCCAAAGCCTGCTTAACTGCAGAACTTTATTTCAGCATTGGATCTCTTTCAAAGCTCCTCTAACTTATGCCAATGTACATACTTCTCCCTAGGGTAGATTTATCTCATTAGTAAGAGGACATCAAGCTTATTGTAATGCGAAAAAGTTTCTGTAGTTTGCAAACATTTATCTTTGATACTAGTGACCAAGTTTTTATCTTTCACATCATAAATACAAAAACAAAATTTCTAAAGCCAGAGGAGCAGCAATTCCATATTCTTTGTGTTTTGCTTGATCCAAGGAAGCTCCAATCTCAGAAGAACCATTAGACTTAATAATCAGTAGCCATCTTCTAAAGCACATGGTTTCTTTCCTGACAATTATAAATCTTTCAGGATTATTTGCACAGTATGAAAAAGACTGCTAGAAAAGGGATGTTTTCATACTGAAAGAAAATGAAAAATCATTTTATTTCATGTTTTCCTGTAAGCCAAGTCCACCTGGTGAGCAGTAGCTACATGTTTCTTTTGGTTTTCCAGGAGCCTGAACTGTTGAGTAATTACCACAAGTGCATGATCTGGTTGGCCTGACAACCAATGCTTGTAAGAGGTATCCTGCATGGACCAAGAATAGTGACTCCTCCATCTCTGTCTTTGATCACCATTCATCATAAAAATTTTCTTCATTTCCCCATATAGATAACTTCATACACCTCTTCTAGGAGAGTCATCTTAATCTGCAAGCAAAGAAAAGATATGCATAGCCTGCATGGTTTTTGAATATCATTTGCCTGTTTTATTTTCTCTTCTCATCATCTTGGTTTTGGTCAGAATTGTATTTAACCTGACAAAAAATCAAATACTTTAAAAGGAAGCTACTTTTATATCATTAAGTGTAATCCACTGTCAGCCTGCATTACACAAGCACCAACTGTGTGGTAAATACAGCATGTTGAAACATACTGAATTATGAAGACAGGCAGCAATATTACCTAAGTACTTGCTTCTTATTACCATCCTCCTTAAGTCAGAGTCCTACTGGAATACCAAGCTGTTATAAATTTTTGTAAAGCATACCTAACAATGGGATAAATTAGATTTCCATCAGAAGACTTAATTTTTCTGGTTTCTGAGTTCTGAATGTTTCATTTTGCAATCTTCACAGATCTATTTGGTATATACGTATAATTATTTTTTCAATGTACAATAAGCTGTTCAGCTATACAACCCTTCCCATTTTAAAACACATTCAGGGGTCCTCACCAGCTTGAGACTACAGCTCCACCATGCCTTTGACCCCTGATGCTGAGCCAACACCAGCACCTTCAAGAAGCTGTTCCGTGGCAGGTCGTAGGTTTACTGAATCGTCTGCACGGAGACTAGTTAAAGTGTGCCAACCAACCCTTCTGCCTCTGCTCCCTAGTCTGCCATACTCCCTTTGCTGTCTCCCACACGCCTACCATAGCGTGCCACTTCCCTTCCCAGGGAGGCTTCACTACACAGTCACAAAGCTCATGGTGGCAGCGGACAGGTGGATTCCTGCTCCAGGATTTTTGCCTCCTATGCTCTACTTTTCATATTCTTGTTGCTACTGAAAACAGGAGCGTATAAATATGTGAGTCCACACATCCATCAAGGATGTGTAAAAAGTAATTTTGCTACTTGATATTATGCTGGAAAGGCATTTCAAGTGCGGTCCTACCAGGTTCTATAATGTTTAGTCTATCTGATATTTTTGTTAATGATGTGGATAATGGAAAAGAGAGAAAATGTAGAATTTGCCGAGGATGTCAAGCTGAAAGCTTTTAAGTGTTAGTATGAGAATTCAAAAGGACCTTGATAAATTGGAGGCATTGTCTAAAATTAACCAAATGAAATTCAATGAAATCAAATGCTATGTCCTACACTTAGGAAGTAGAAGTAAAAAGCTAGTAAAACTAGGACTAAATGAGCAGGCAACAACACCAGGAGGAGGGTCACAGTGCAGGACAAATTGAATATGCATTTATAATGTGATGCTGATAGCAAAAGAAGCTAATTCCTTTCTGGTTCATATTGCAAGGAATGTTGTACTTGAAGCAGGAGGGGTAATTATCCTGCTTTGCTGCTATTGTGTCCAGTCTGGGGCACTGCACATTAAAAAAAAAAAAAAANATACGGGAAAGCAGCCAGAGGGGGAGTAATGAGAATGATAAGAGGTTTAGAAACTGGAGCTATGAGGAAAGGTTGAAGGAATGGGGTTTGTTTAGTCTAGAAAAGAGAAGACTGAGCAGGGACATGATAACAGTCTTCAATACATAAAAGGTTATTCTGAAGAGGACAGTGATCAGTTGTTCTTTATGTCCGCTCACTGGAATACAAGAAAAATTTAGCTTACTTTACAGCAAGGAGGATTTTAGTTAGATATTAGGAAAGCCTCTTTTATTCAAACAAGAGTTAAGTACCAGGACAGGCTACTTTAGGAGGCTGCAGAATAGCAGCAGAGGTTTTTAACTGAAGGTTAGGCAAACATCTGTGACCTTGTGAATTGCAGTGGCTCTAAGCTGAGCCAAATTTGAACAAATTTTCTCAGGCATAGCATAAGGCACGCCCCTGGCTGCAGTGCATGTTTCCTGAGAAAGCCCTTAGTCTCTGGTGCAAAGCAGGCAAATCTTAGCACTTGTCAGTGAAACCAATTCAATTGTTTTCATGCAAACTGTTTTCACATGAGCTTTTTCCCTTAGACCTGTTCTGGAAAAGAGCTCAGCACTATAGATGAGACTACACTCAAAAAAAGATTCCATCCCAGGCAAGTATCTGAGTAATTTCAGTCTAAATAGTTAATCTGGTAAATTATATGCAACAAAAACCAGGATCTTAAAATACAGAGGGTTAGGGAACCTTAATTATAGGTGGGGTTACCAAGCTCTACACATCATTTTTATTACAGTATCAACCCAAAGATCTTGCCAGGGTCACCATCCAAGAAACTCAGTGAAAGATTGAGATGAAGGAGATTAAAGCTGGTATATGTGCTACAGCAGAGTCAACAAATTACAACAACTCTATGTTTTAAACTTGGTAGGCTGCTCTCTCTCTTGATATGTTCAGTCGTTAGCCGTCTCCTGGAAATGGGCTTAGTTCAAAAATCTTATTTTTATTATTTTTCTTATGTGATGTCCTTTCCTTCTTGATCCTGCTGGATCAAGCTGAAGTTTTGAAGATATTTTTCTCTATAAATTTAGGAGCTAGAATTACCACTTTGAAATGAAGAAAAGAAAAAAAAAAAAAAAGAAAAGAAAGAAAGCTGAGACCTTCACCCGAGCACCTGCCCTGAGGAGTTAGGACTTCAAGTGAAATACTGTGAGACTCATAATAATAGCGTGAGAGTTGGCAATCCCACTTAAGGGTATAATTTCCATTTTGTCTAAACCCCCTTTTTACTAGCAAAGTGGTCACACTGTAAAGAAGACTAGACCCCTAATATTAGGAGTAATACAACACTTCTCCAGTGAAAAGTAAACTCCTCAGTAGTTTAACCATTTTTCAAATGCAAAACCTGTGTGACAGTGTCTCTGATACATGTAGAGTCACAGATGAAATTCCATTCCTAAGATCAAGGATGGTTGCAGTCATTGAAAAGATTACATAGGATCTTTCTTAAGATATTGGGGGGCTGCAATTAGTGGAAATGTATCTCTGCATACTCGAGAAAGGAAGAAGGTGTAATTCTTTTACATGCTAAATTAAAAAGGGCAAAATAAGACAGGGGAGTAATAGAGAGATGTTGATTAAAGAGTAGAAAGAGTCTGAATACATGGAATATGCTGCTTTCTGTATGTTTGAACTCTGGCCGTGAAAAGCCACTTAGTGTTGGAGGCTTGTTGGAGCTTGTACCACAGCAAGACAGCTAACAGGAATAAGTGGATTTCTTGGTGGAGGGACTGGCCCGGCTGCATCAGGTCCACAGCAGAGCAGGTCACTGCAGGCACAGGTTCCCACCTGCACCCTGCCAGCAAGGGGCTGGGCACAGCACCAAGGTCTCCAAAAAGCCTGTCCCTGACTTCTGCAGGCTTTGGACCAGACCCTAGCAAGACTGATTGCTTAAACTGGGCTACCTAACAAGGAAAGTGTTTGCAGATGAAATCTGGCCTTTCCTTTTTATGTATGTTGCATATGATTTACACAAGAAAAAGTGCCCCACAACATACAATATATTTCACAGGAAGATACTTCTGTTCAGACATCACACCAAAATTTTGATATAAGCATTGCAGAGCTGATTCCTCTGCCAGGTGGCTCCCTTCCCCTCATGATATTCTTTTGTTATCAAGTCATGTCCCAAATGAATGTGTGAAATGAATTGAACTTTGTTTTCTTGTCATATTTGCAAAATGTGCCTTGAGGAGTTAGAGCATTTGTTTTCACTTAAAATTATGTTCAGCATGCTTAGAGCTTCAATCAGTCATCGGAGCTCACACCCACTTTTGCCTCTGTGGTTATAGAATAGGATGAGTTCAAGGAAATCCAGCCTCCATGTCCCTTCCAATCCCTTATCATTCTGTGACTCTGTGATACTCTTACAGCCAACAGTCTTGAATCAGGAGGTAACAACCAGGCCAGCACAACCCCTCTCAGGAGAATCAAAAGGCAGGAAAACAAGTCATTTTGTAGTTTGATTCAGCATGGACTTCAATCTCTTTGATGAAATCTGCTCCTAGAACTCAAGTATCTAACAAGTATCAGGCAAGTATTTGATATTTTTATTTTGGGCTGAGTGAGAAAGGCCAGTCAGCTTTCCAACTACATGCAAAGAAGTTTACTTCAGCCAGAAAGCTTTGCCCCTCCTACAGAACTGGGTTTTGTGGTGGGACGAGGCCCCTTAGCTCCCAGTTGTCCTTGAAGGAGAGAGATAAAGCTCCTGTATTTCTATGCTATGGAAGCATTTCACACTGAGGAAGCTGTGACACAAGATGGACATATAGGTGCTTTATAATTGGGCATTTAGAAAATTTTTCATTTTTCTGGTTTTATCTTGCTATGTTCAGTGGCAAGAAGTTCAGAAATTCAAGCCCCTTTACCCGCGTCTGGATGGAAAACGTAATAAGACAGAACAGGTAGAGGATGATTCCAAAAGCTAGAAGGAGATATGTACTTCTTAAGTAAATGTCTAAATACCCAATTTCAGATGTGTAACTAAATCTTTGCTAGGATAGAAAAACTTTAAATTAAAATGAGCTCTAAATAAACCTCTTAGGGAACATGCCATTGAAATGTTTCATCTTTTTTTGACATTTTCAATTTTTCTAGTTCTGGTATTACTTTTCTCAAAAGGTAAGTTTTCTCGGTGTTCTGTCAACCCCTGAAGGGTTTAGTTTAAGTATTCTATATCTAAGAAGATGGTCCCAGATGGGTAGAATAATATAATATCTTTTATCTCTACATGCTATCCATGACTGCAAGCAATCAAATTGCTACTAAAATATTTGCTTGGTGAGAAATTTTCCATCTTTTATTCATAAACAGAGACCTGGAAGTTTGCAGGATTTCATACCACTCCTCTGGAATTCTCTCTCAATTCAGTGTTGTGCCTCAGCTCAGTGCTGATTCTGTGGGATTTGATCCATTTGCACGGGGAACTGTGTCTAATTCCTGATGGCATGCAGCTGTATTTTACTTTTAAGGCCATATGTCTTTAGTTCTATATTAATGTTGTCTGAGATCTATCAGCTATTTGCATCATAGCAAATTACTTTTTGATAGGAGATGAAATTTATTTGGAAGTATCTGTTCCTCCTATTGCAACACACCATGTTTTCATGTTAGCCACAGTACTTGCCTCATAACCCACCTTTGTACTTGCAGGTGAGTTGTGCAAGACTTTTAGTCTAGGACATCTTCTATTGAGGTTTCTATTTCATATGTAATTCAGTGCAGCTCCCAAAGCATTACGTAGCTATGAATCCTCTCTTCTGTTAAATAGCATCATGTAGTATGGGCAAGTCTACACTGTAGAGGTAAACTATTGCCAGATTGCTATAATTCTATGATTAGGTCCACAAGGTCAGTAAAATCCATTTATGTCCACTGAGATTCTTTAGTGCATGCATATCACGTCCATCTTCTCTCTCAGTGAGCCACTTTATTAATTAAATTTTGTGTCTTAGAAAATGACCTTCAGTAATGCAGAAGGCAACTACTGTGAAATCATGAGCACCTTTTGGGTAAAAGGAAAGTTTCTGTATTTGACCAAGAGCTACTGAAAGAGTAGAGTACCTTTTTCACCCTCTTCTCTTTGAGCAAAATTTTCTTCCTCTTCCTCCAGTTCAATCATAGATACAAATCTCAGTGACAAGAATGACCTTCCATATTCCAGTAAAATATCTATAGATAGTAAGAGAGTAGGTTTATATTAAAAAAAAAAAAAAAAAAANTAAAAAAAAAAAAAAAAGTATAAGAACAAGAAAATACCAGAAATTTGTACATACAGTACATATATTGGTCATTCAATATCTTCAGAGCTATCAAATGTTTAACCTCCAGAAGCAAAAATTTGGAGTTGTGTCACAATTTTGCAGGTTCTTACAAATTGGTGTAGAATTAACTGAACAGAGCTAATGTCACCTCTAGACCACAGAGGTCCTGTGCCAGCTTCTCCCTCCTCTGCTTGCATGCTCCAGATAGAGTCAGTATGTGCTGTAAGAGTCAATAGGGAACACTGCTGTTAACTTGTGATTAAATCCTGTTTGGCCTATTTGAAAAAGAAAAAAAAAAAAAAAA